>JACBWW010000011.1:3524572-3676310 GCA_020086605.1 Lanius collurio | reverse complement strand
GGTACATAGTGAAGTTTCTGTGATATAGATATAGATATAGATATAGATATAGATATAGATATAGATATAGATATAGATACAGATATCGATATAGATATATAGATACAGATACAGATATAGGTAAAGATATAGATATAGATATAGATATAGATAAACAGATATAAGTATAGATATATAGACGTAGATACAGATATAGATATAGATATAGATGATATAGATATAGATGATATAGATATAGATATAGATGATATAGATATAGATATAGATAGATATAGCTGTGGAAAAATTAGTATTTGCATATATGCAACATGCCAAGATTATTCTCACATACAAAGCAGGCTAGAAAAACAACTATATCAGGTAGTGCAAGCTGTCAAAGAGATTTCAAGGATTAGACACTGAGCCAGTTAAGCATCAACTGATGGGCAGAAGACAGAGAGAGTTTATCCTCATAGAAGAAAAAGATCATAATTTTCAAGGGTGAAATGAAATGCCTGGTAAAGGGTTTTATGTAGCTTGAAAGGGGGAAGAAATTTGTGCATCAAGAAAATCCTAACCCAAATATACCCAAAATGCTGTTTCTGAGCAGTGTCCTGTTATTCTAAAGAGAAAATTGTTTCTGTGATGGTCAATGTCATCAAAAGAACTTAGAATTTTGGAGGTCTAGAAGTGTTAATTGGTTCACTTTGATTATTTGTCACATGTTTTTCTCAAATGTCAAGGCAACCAAGAGTACTGCAAATCCAGTGCCACACTGTCTTTGCACAGACTGAGACATGATTTACCAGACCCCTAAGAAAGTTCCACAACAAATTTACTGCACTTAATAGACTTTCTTTTGTAGATTACTGTTGACAGGAATAAGAGAATTCACAACCCTGCCATGATACTAAACATGCTGCAGAACAGAACTAGTATATATGGACATCTATTCTTTTTCAAGCATTTGAGCCAGGCAAATGTCTTATTGATGACTGAAAGCATTCAAAAATGTATATAGCTTTTTTACAAATAGTTGTGTTAATGATAGCTCAAATCTAGAGCTATTAGATGAAAGCATAACATCAAAGGAATCCATGATGGCAATTCTCACCTGGTTTGGAGCTGACTTTGCCATAAGGGCTAGATCCAGCAAAAAACATGAGAATGATTATCCAGCTGAGCAACTGGAAAGTTTGCAAATTTCCAGGCAGATAAATCTTGCCCTAAAAAACACACTGCTATTAATTTGTTTGCACACATGGTTGTATTAATGCTTACTATTTAAATGCATTAAAAGTACTGTTTGAAAGACTTTTTTCTTTTCCATTTTCTATTATCCTTTTTACTGGTAAATATGTGGAACTTCTTGCTTTTAAATGGTCACCCAGTTCAGAGTTCCCTAAATCAGCAACTAAATTTACTTAAGAAAAATTAAAAATTGCATCTTAGTAATTAAAAATGTGTTCTCAGACCTATAGATATATGTTCTTTTATTTACTCAGATGAGCTCCTCCACTTAATTTCTCAGGATTACTCACAGCAATGATATTAAAAATGCATATGAGGATGGATATTATGAGGTCTCTAGACCCCTTCCAGTTCTATTATCCAAGGTCTCTTTCAAATCTCTGGCCTTTTTAGTATCCTCATCCAGCAGCTTTCTCATCTGGGAAGTATATAAAGGAATAAAATCTTACTTGTTGAGAATTATAGCATTGCTTTCAAATGAAGGAAGACCAGCATGGATGTTTTGTTATTACAATGTTTATCTTCAATTAGCAAGCCATCATTAGTTACAGTAATAGTTAGCTATCATTGATTATGGTAATAGTATGAAAATTAATTGCTGAAATTAATCCCAAATGCATCTTCATTCTACCAAATTAAAGATTTTTTTTCTTATTTCAGTGGTGGCTGCTCTAGATACAGTGAAATAATATAAAGAACAAGCTAAGTATAAAATTACATTTCTAACTGTTATAAAGGGCCTTTTTGTCCTATAACATGAGTCCTGATTTCAGCCAGGGCAGGGTTAATTTTTGCAGTACCCAGGAGGGGCATGTCCAGGACCTTGAAGTTATTTTATACTACCTCATGCCATTCCTAAACCCTGACAACAGGGCATCCACACAAAATGAGGGAAAGAATATGCTATCCCAGGTCCTACATATAAACCATTCTAATGAGAGAATGCTGTGCAGATGATACAAATCTTATGACAATTTTACACCACAGAAGCTCCCAAAGAATTTATCAATATTAATTTCAAACAAATTGGTTTTGATTTATGTTTGTATAGTTGTAACTATAGTAACACTATTTTTATAGTAGCACTAGTTACTTCTAGCATTGCAGTGATCAGCATGTATTCTGGACATGGAGTTTCATAGCAAAGCAGTGAGAATGCCCACAACATTCACTTGTTTGTGTGGAAGCTGAGGAAGCTTTGCCCCAGTGTGTCTGTTTAGTCTGAAGCATCACTGAAAGCTGTTCATCCGAGTGAGGCCAGGGTCACAGCTTGGAGAGAAAAAAGCTATGCACACAACAAGTCAACAGATAATGAAATAATTCGTGTCATTATGACCCAGTCAACAACTCTATGCCACTGACAACAATCCACTTAAGGATTCTGGTTTCAGAATTCAGAGCAGGTCAGAGGAAATGTCTGAGGGCACAAGGGGGCCACACTTGTGTATGCCTAGGGAAGATGGAGGCAGGGAAGTGAAGATGGACTCACCTAAGTCTTGACAACTCTGAGAACACCCTCAGAGCAGGTCAATGCACATGTCCAGGATGGCAAGTCAACTTCAAACTCTGTCCTGACACTCCTGACAGGTAACCAACTCCCAGAAAACACTTTAGCATTGCAGCCTGATGCAAAATATGTTAGAAAAAGATAAGAGAAGAACTGCAAACTCTTCAAATGATCATGTATTTTTCTGCTTCTTTTTCACATATTAGATGAAGGCTGTCATCTTCCTCTTAAGCATTCTCTTCTTTAAGCTAGGAAGTCCCCTTGTTTAATCTTTTCAGATGGTATATACGACACTTTAGCTGCTTTCCATTTTTATCATCAAAGTTCCATTAAGTGCATTACATCTTTCTGGAAAATAAAGCTTTCCTAGGTACTCTATGCTTTATGTTTATACTTTCCTGTTTATACCCTGTCTGTTTATACTTTCCAGAGTGATGTTTATGTCTTTTCACACTATCTTAACACTGTTATTTCACAGTCTTATTATCATCCTCCATACTCTCTTGTATGTTTTTCTGCATAATTGCTAGGGAGACACTTCAACTCATGCCATCCAGTCTTCATGATGTTTATCATTCCTGCATAGGATGACTTGTCACCACCTTCTGCTGAATTTAATTTATTTCATGAATTTCTTTAAGTAATTTTGTAATTTTTTTTCTTCACAAAAGCTTAACTGGAGTCAGAGTAAGCAAAATTTGTAGCTTTTCCTTTGTCCAAATAGAACGAAAAGTAGTGGACCTTTGCAGAGGATATTCTGATTAGATATTCAGGAAAGAACTTAACTGCCAAGAACAGCAGAAGTGTGGGATAGAGTGGGTGTAAAATCTTCATTGCTAAAGTCCTTCCAGATCAGGATCGACAGGCATCTGTCAGGAGTGACATAAGTACAAGTACAAAAGTACTTTATGCCAGTAATGGAATAGATGAGGCTGCTTTCAATGATTCTCTGCACAGAGGAAACCAATAATTGTTTGCAGTTGCATGAGGCTGAAGAGTAAATTAACCACAGACCAGTGAAAGAAATCTTGATAAAAGAACAAAAGCTACATTTTAATCACATATGTCAACATGGGTCTTCAAAAGTAATTCATAAGGATTTTCAACGAATATGAGGCATCAGGTGCCCAGAAATATAACATCTATATAGACAGAATCTGTTGTTTGAAATGACTCTAAGCATGTTTATACAAAGACAAGGCATCACAAATTATCTTTCATTAAAGTTGATTTTTTTCCCCAAATAATGCTGTAGAATATTTTTAATTTGATACTTAAAATAATTTACATGATGCTCAAAAGTTTGCTTCCACTTATGCAGAAAGACATTGCACACCTCTTTGTGTGTGTTTTCTCTTTCAGACTTCATCTTAGAATCTCAGTTTGCAGTTGAGCAGAAGTGGCAGAAAGTTCAAGACATGGTGATACAATAATAAGATTTCATAGTGATATTCTCTGGGGAACAAGAACAAAATAAATTTCACTCTTCACATGGTAAGTACCACGCAGCACCTATCAGCAGGTTGGGTGGAAGGGGAGAGCAGCCTGTCTTCTACAGTTGGTAAGGCTTCAAGTGCAGTGCTTCATTATTATGCTCTGGTTTCTGCAAAACAGCTTTTTACTTCTGAAAATACTAATTCAAAACCTGCAAGCCTACTGCAAGCAAAGTTCCATGAAGGGATCAAGAAGTTAACCTGATTTTCACAATAACTCATTTCTTCAGAAGTGTGGTTTTTTTTTTTTTTTTATTCTAGCAAAAAGGATCCTTTTACAAGGTTGGTTCTTGCAACAATACAAAATGTAAAATGGTAAGAAAAAAATATCATAAGAGTAATTGTAAGTAAAAATATACTGTTTTAACTAGTTTGGTCACGATATAGTAACTGCTAAAAACATACTGACATTTTTATAAATACTTACTCAGAATTTAACTGCACTCTTTGCTTCTTTTTGTGCAGACATTCTTCCCTCAAAGCTCTGCAGCAAAGAAAGTATATCATTGAAAAAAGGAATACTGGGTACAAGTTCATAAAGCTTTGGGGAAAAATGTTTATTTCAGAATTGTAGATTTCTCTAGCAACTACTGTAAATTAAGTCAAATACAATATTCAAACCTGAAAGAGTAGGTGCAAAATGGGACCTTTACATCTTAAAATTTCTCTTTAAAGACAGCTTTATTTTCCTTTAAATTAATTAATTCCCAAACATATGTTTGAGATCAGCCAGAAGAATTTCGTTTGGCTTTGCTATTGAAGAGCCAAGCTGCAAAAGAATGTAAAATTTTACTGGGAATAGACTAACACACAGGACAATGCACGTTTCTAAAATCAACCTAACAGTACTGTAATTACTTTCTCTTCAGATTATGGGATACCTCCATGCAACTACTCTGGCTGCATTTAAATCCTTGGGCCATTTTCCTAATAGTGGTATAATGTTGTTGCAAAGCATACATTTCAAATACATGCACATCTATATGAGCAATTTAGTGCAAAAACCAAGAACATTTATTTTAGTTCTGAAGGTAAACTCTGAATGAGTTTGGATGCTGCTTTTTCCGATTGTCGATATTGCTTGTAAACAGTAAAAAAGCCACTCTTCCCAATCAAACAGAGTGCTGCCATGCATGTGATCCAACGTGGCAAGTGTCAGGGACAGCTGGTAATAAACTGTTGAACTGAACAAATGGTTTTGTGTACTGGGAGCAACAACAAAAATTATACTCTTCTTTCCCTTCTCCCACCCAACTGACATTCTGCTTATGAAAGAAGGTAGTCACAGCTCAGCTTTTATCTTGCATATGAGAGGCTGACCTAAACCAAAGAAGACAGAGCTATCACAAGGAGCAAGAACAAGAGAGCAATGGTGTAAAATAAATGGAATTTTAAACCATCAAGGAAATGCACATAAGCAAAATTACTTTGCAGCAAAGGGGTGTCTGCTGAGCAAAAGATGCACAGGAAACGAGATAAAGGAGATGTAAGAAATACTTGAATTTGTGACTTAAGTAGAAAATACTAAAAATTTGCTTAACAGCTTTCACTTCTAAATACTCCAAATAACCGTATCACTGCACAACATCAAGAAATTAACAGTTGGCGTGTGATAGATGTTAGTCAAAGTAGCATACAGGAGTATGAATTAAAAAAAAAAAACTCAATTATCTCAAAATATCTTGACTATCTGTTTTTATAAGAGAGTGTTAATTCAGAAATAGAAAAAAATAAAACGCCAGCAAATAAATAGGTTTGACTTGAAAAACAATAAGATCATACCACCATTTAACTCTTCTTGTAATTCACACACACTGTAGAAGTTTCATAAGGTAAAAGAAGTAAGTAATGATTAGAAAATGGTAGGTCATTTGATTTATTTGACTAAATAACCAAACTTTTGAGTACATAGTTATAACTCAACAAAATGACTAAGGACAAATGAGAAATAGAATCAGTGTTTCAGAGGAGTTTTACCATTTATGCTCCTTCAATGCTTATTCCCTTTATTGGATGTGCCACGAAAGCTTATGTTTCCCTTTTAATTAATAGTACTTTGCATCTGGCTCAGTCATGTACAGTGAGAACTGTAACTTTTACTGAACTTTCAGAAGTGTGGTACATGTATGACATTTTGTTTGTCCTTATGAGTCTCTTTTTCTTTCCAGTATGTCCACAGGATTCCTGCTGCATGTTTCTTATTTTGATTAACTGCAAAAATAGGGGCCATATGCTCTTCCTCCCCCCCTTTTCTTAAATAATCAGAGATAAGCACATGTTAAAAACTACAATTTAGTGTTATGAACTAAGAGGTGGAAAAAGCCTGAATAACTTATCAACTTGCTTTTGTTGCCAGTTTGAAAAGACATCACTCTTGGAATTCTGAGCGCAAGCCTAGGTTCACCAGATCATCAGCTGCAAAGCATATGGTATGCAATACTTAGAAAAGTGGTGTTGAGCCAGCCACCAGCAATAAAAGTCAACATGGGTTCACAACAGGATAATAACGTTTAACTAATTTTACATCCTTCTGTGATAAGTCTTAGTGGGTGCAGTGAAGGCAGTGGATGTAGATTTTCTGATTTTAACAAGGCTTTTTGTCCCTCACATCTTCCTTCTGGGCAAGTTGTCTGGCTGTGGGATGAGGGGGATATCAGTGCATGGATGAAGAACTGGCCAAAGGGCAAGGCTGACAAAGTTGTAGTGGATGGGGCTGCATCTGTCTGTCACTCGGTCACCAGCAGTGTTCCTCTGAGTTCCACTCTTGGGCCAGTTCTGCCCAGTGTGTTTATGAGCAACCTGATGTGAGAGTGGATGACCCCCACAGTCTTCCCTGTATGGGGGAGTAAATCCTTGCCACTAATAAGAGATGAACGGGACTTCGGAATCTTCTAGGACTCAAGGTTGTTTATTGCTGTCTTATCAGTAAAGTACAAATTGGCAGCATAGCACGAAGCTGAGAAGGTGCAGAAGGCGCGGTACAAAAAATCTGCCTCCCTTTTATAGACACATCAACCAATTACACATTATTTTTATTTTTCTACTAATGCCCAATGAATACTTGGACACACAGCCTTCCACTGCGGCAATTTTTAACCAATTATCTTATGCTACCAATGCTGCAGAAGATGGAGTCAGTGAAGAAGAAGATCTGGTGAACAACAACAATCCTCCATCTTGGTCTTTTCTGCTTTATCTACTTACTACACTAAGAAACCTAAAAACTCTAAGACTTTCATCCTGCGACAAACTACATATTATACAACCACCTGACTCAATGCCTTTGTAAATTCTAACACATTCTAAAGGCTTAGCAGCCTTTTCCATGGACAAAGGTTAAAAGCAGTGTTGTGCAGGGGGGTGTACAGAGGGGTATAAATGCCTCAAAATAGGCAGGGAAATATTCTCCGTATTCTGGGTCCCCACACCTGGGTGCAAGAGTTGAATGCACCATTAGCAAGTTTGCTGATGAGATCAAAATGGGATGTGCCATTGGCTGTCTTAAGGGACAAGATGCTTTGCAGAGGGCTCTAAGTAGATTGAGACACTGGGCTATGATAAATGGAATGAAATTTAACAAGTCAAAATGTTGAATCCTGCACCTAGGACACAGTAACACCAGACACAACTATAAATTGGGAGAGGATAGGCTGAAGAGCAGCCCTCATAGGGAGGGAGATCTGAGGGTGCTGGTCAGCTGCAGCAGGAGCTCGGTGTGAGTCAGCAGTGTGTTCAGTGACAGCCCAGAGCCCAAAACCCATCCTGGGGAGCGTCACACACAGCATCACCAGCTGGCTAAGAGAGGTGATTGTCCTTCTGTATTCAGTGCTGGTGCAGCCTCAGACCAAGGGCTGGATGCAGTGCTGGGCCCCACCATTTAAGAAGGCTGTAAACATCCTTGAATGTTCCCAGAAGATAATGAAGCTGGTGACAGGGCTGGAAGCAATGTCCTGTGAGGAGATGCTGAGGACTTTGGGCTTGTGGAGTTTGGAGAAAAGGAGTCAAAGCGATGATTTCATTGTTCTCTACAGCTCCCTGCAGAGGGAAGGGGAGAGGGAGGTGCTGAGCTCTTCTGCCTGGGACTCAGTGATAGGACTCCTGGCAATGGTTCAGAGATGCACAAGGAGAGCTCTGATGGCATTAGGAAGCATTTTGCTGAGAGGGTGCTCAAACACTGGAACAGACTTCCTGCTGAGATGATCAAGACCAAAAGCCTGTCGGTGTTTAACAGGCATTTGGTCTGTGCCCTTAATAACCTGCTTTCAAACTTTGCTAAGTCCTGATGTGGTCAGGCAGTTGGACTGGATGATTGTTGCAGGTCTCTCCAGCTGAAATAGCCTGTTCTATTTTAATCGCACCATTATTTTAAGACATATCACTGCTGATGGTTTTAACTGCAGCTAGCTGCAGATAGCTAACCTCAGAGTTACTTGGGTTAAATGTCTCTACCAAGACCATTTTTAACCCAGAAACATATTTAACGAGCTGCAGTATGACAGCAGAGCCATGTATCTTGCTCCAGATTCATCCTTCCTCTTTTGATCGTCCATTCCTGCCCCATAACCCTTGCATAAATCATAAAAGTCATATCAGAAAAATCTTAACTTACTAGGGCAAAGCCATGTCAAGGACAAGGAGGAAAAACTAGTTTCATTAAACAAATTACATGTCTGGATGCTATAGCAAAACTGACATTGGCTATAAAAAGCTAATACAGTTTTCCTTATTTGGGAGAATTTCTCCCTAGCAGAGCACAGGGCAGACTGGAAATCCCTGAGGTGTGAAAGGTAGAAACCACAGAATGAAAAAAACTCTTGTACGTAATCTCACTTTAAATAGCTTCCTTTTCTTTTTGTCTTCCTTTTTTACTTCACCAATAACATGAGATGTTTTCTGCTATGATGTTTACTTACATGGATACAGAAATCAGAGCACTCTGGAGATCATGAATAACTTTTCTTTGTTCATCTTACTGTAATTTGTCTGAAGAATAATATTAGGTGTTTAATAGAGGGGTATTCCTCAGAGAATGGCTTAATGATATGAACACTTTCAAGTCCATCTTTCTGAAATTCAGCAAGAATTTTCCAGCAGCTGTGCTTGCCCAGTGGGGAGCTTGTGTCACAGATGTCCTTGAGGTAGAATGCCCATCCTTGGGATCACCAAGATTGCCATCCCTACTGAAAAAACATATTTCCCAAAAAGCTGTTTGCATAACCCATACTTAAGTAAATTGAGTTTTAAGTTGAACTGTGACATATTGCTAGAAAAAAGTATGGCAGTCATCAATGATCAGTTAAAAACCAACATGGATATGACACTTCAAAGTTGGGTTGGAAGAGAACATAAGTGAGATTCTCACATGCAGACTGAGCAGCACATGTTAGAAAAAATTAGTTTACTATTTACAGTTTCCTCTAGTTAGTAGCCTTCTCTTTTTGCTTCAGATTGTGCTGACTGATATGTTTTGCTACAAAGTACTTTCTTTTTTGTATTTTTTCTGAAAATGTGCTCACTCCCAAACTAATTTTCAAATTGCGTTGAAGACTCTTAGCAGAAGTGTTGGTTGAACCCATTTTTTTATATTCATTTTACTGATTTTTAGAGGAAAACTATATCTGTACTAGTGGTATGAATGTTCATTAACTAGCTGGAATGAATTAAACTACTGTGAAAGACTGCTAAATTAAATGCATTCAAGTTAAAGGAAGTATTACTCACAGGCTCCAAGCATCTGCCTCAGTTGAAAGAGGCATCAAACACTGAAAGCAACAGAGCCTTGTTTCACTGCGAAAAGAAATTATCTTAAGCCTTTACACTCAAGAAGTTAAATCAATGTGCTGGACTGGCTACAGTTAAATAATTGACAGCCTATAGGACAAACAAATGAGATAATGCTGAACAAATAAGGACAGCCCAATAAATTACTGAAATGTATGCAGCAGTGTGAAGGGGTTATTTTCATGGATTTGGAAAGAGCAGGTTTATTTAGGGCAGTGAATGAAAAAAGTCTACGAGAACTGTGAAGCAACAATAAAATGTAGCACAAATATTTTCCTCATCATTAGAAAAAAAATTGCTTTATTTTGTTAGGAAGAAATAAGAAATTGGGAAAATACTTGAGTCTTTAAAAAAATTTACTGAGTTGTAACATACATATAAACAGAAATAAAGTAAAAATTGCAGAAATCCTACAAATATTAAAAACCAAAATACTGCACAGAGTAATCCTACATCATTTCTCAAACATAAAAAAAGTGCATAAGGAAAATACAGAGAAAAATCTTGAATTAAGAAGATCTTTTTACTGGCAAACTGAAGATCTGTCTTCTTTCTGGGCACAGACCTGTCACTGCAGTACATTCTGGGGAGTGGTGTATCACAGACTTAATCAAAGATGCTCATTCTGGATCTAGATTTTTTCCTAGTGTTCTAGCTTTATTATAAAGCATCAATTTTTCACTTATTTCTCTTCAAATATTATCTGAAAATAGAAAAGGATTTACACTTATTAGACACTATCAGGGTTTTTTTTCAGCCACCAATAAATTTCTGCATAGTAATAAAGGGTTGGATAGGTGTTCTGTATAAGACTCAGTCCAAGATCAACTTTCTTTTCCCTTAAAACTTTCTAAAAAGATATGTTTGCCACAGCTTCATCAGGTGTAGTTCCATATTTTCAGACATGATAAACAAATTTTTTTTAGAGTTGTATGCTTAAGGAGACAAAAAAAGGTCCAAGATAGAAGTCAAGATTTCAGAAGGGTTTGGAGGACAGAGGAAGAAACCCACAATTTTGTCTTTTATTCTAGCAGAATTTTAAATTTAGACAAAAGGAGTTCTGTATTTTGGTCCCTTCCTCCCCTCCCATTTTTTTTCTTCTCTGTAACTCACACATGAAAAATAAAGATGCTCATTACGCACAGCATTTGTCTATTTAATCTTTGAAGTGTGATGAGGCATGGGGAAAAAAATAATAATTATCTTTCTCTATAAATTTCAGAAGTTTATTTCTTTGATTCATTATCTATTACATAGAAGTTGAATGAACATGGGAATACTTTCAAAGAAAAATAAGGACTTTTCCAACTAATTGAGGGCAGAATAATGATTTTTATGTATAATCTCTGAGTTTCATATTTCATTGGTGGGAGTGCTTTAAAGGAAGAGCATTTATTTATTTTCTGAAAGGATTAAGAAAGTTCTCCTAAAGTATTTCAAATACTACTAGGTTGACTGAAAAAATTGGCAAATTTTTCTTTTTCTGTTTCCTCTTCTTGGGAATGGCGGGGGGGGGAACATTTTCCTATGTCACATGCTAAAATAGCTGTCAAATTTACTACTTTTTGTAATTTACACACCACCATATAATATTTTGATCAGAATATTAAACCTTCCCAAGAGGTATTTTATACTTTTTACTTATAAATTAATGCATTTTGGTGAAAGCACTTAATGCAAGTTAAGGGTTCGGTCATATGATAAAGCTGGTAGTGCCTGCAGCCTGTGTACTGACTAAGAGTTCTACTTTTGTTACTCAACATTTGGGGAAGTAGATTTATGGCTGAGTTATCAAGGAATGCTCAAACATTAATTTTTTAAACATTTCTGCAATTTCTAGCTGAAAATATTTTGCATCATGTAAATCATAGTGTAAAGACTTGTGTATATAAATAATATTGTATAATTCTTGACAGACCCCATTATGCAGTTAGCAAACAGTATGATGCAGTGGAGGAAATAATATGAAAAATGCCATTTCTTCTTTGCCAAAGCTTCAGTTCTTGTATTTTTCCCTATCTCATCTAGAATCGATTTGCAATGAGCAGAACTCAAGTAACATAAGGAGTAGCAAACATGTTTCCTTTCCTACGACAACACTCTGGAAAGGAGAAGTGTTATAATTATTGGTGAATCAGAGCAGCAAAATCATGTTGTCTGCAAATCATGAGGAAGGAGATGCCTGGTTTGGGGCTTCCTTGGGATTTCACTTCCATGGTTATTTTCATTCACTTCCTTCTACTGTTTTGGCCAGAATCGCACCCTTCCCTAAGCTTTCCAGAGTTACATCTGAGGTGCATTCCAGACTAAGAAAGAATCAATAATCCTATGGGCTCAGATGTTCTCAAGCAATTGAATAATGCAGACTCCCTTTGTTTTCACAAGAAGCTCTGGAAATCTATGCTGTCCATTTTCCAACTCTTGCTAACATTTTGCAGAAAAATGTTAAAACCATGGGAAACTCTCATAGATGACACTGGCTCCCCCAGACACAGTGTGTGTGCTGTATGGCCAAGCTGCAAAAGCAGTGAGTGTTTAAGCTGACTACCTACCCCAAAGGAGACTTGTGAAGTGAGGGTGAATGGAAGTGGAAAGCAGTGCAGGCTGATGAAAAGTGTGCAGCCTTCAGCTCTGAGTAAACCTGCCACACACCTGTGAGGCTCTACCAATGTGCAGCTTGTGTGGGTTACAAATTCCCAGCTGCTCGTTGCCTCTCTCCCAGCCCTGGCAGCTCTGGGATCCCCGGGAAGCAGCCCAAGGCACTCCCAGCTCTGGTCAGCCTCCAGCAGTCTCCTCAGCCAGGCGCCTCTTGTTAAAGATGCAGAGATCAAGTGCCAGCAAATAAAATGATGCTGTTGTCATAACCTAAAACTTACATCTCCCATAGGAGATGAATTTTCCTTGTGAAATGTGCAACAGCAGCTGATAAAGTGTCTAAAAGATCATTACTGACTGCATTTTTCTATTATATGCTCCAAATGCTGAAACAACTGCTCAGAGAGAAATATATCTTGCTTTTGTTCCTCTTATTCTGAGACATAGTAAAATATTTCCGTATTTTCAACTGCCTTTTCTTACGTTTTTCTGTCTTTCCAATGCTGGTGTCCCTTCATTCATGCAAAAGCAGTCGGCATTTCACCTTAATCTTTTCACAGTCTGGCTTTCACTCTGAAATGTTCAGGTCTCTGAGGACAATGTACAAAAAAGGTTTACAGTAAGTTGTCAATGTCTCTCTCCAACTTTTATTTTTCCAGAGGACTTCTTAACCACTTTATTATCTAATCATTCACTAATTTTGCCTCAGTGGCCATTTGCTTAGAATAACTATAGGCAGATAAATTTTGTACCTTATAATAAGTCTCTGGATCCTTTTAAAGTGCTCTGAATGTTTATCATGCCACTGTGGCTTAGACTGCTTTGAGTCATGTTCTGCCAGTGGTGGTTCAGCCTTCATCCTAGCCATCTCTGTCTCCCAGTCTGGCATTCCAGACCATTAATAAAAACATTTGAAAACATAACTATATATGAAATATTACTGGCATGGATAAAAATAAACCAGTGCTAGTAATACTATCACTTTTAAATATAAGAACATTGGAGCTGCAACATATCAATAATAAAAGTCATAGCAATTATATTACAGTTAAAAAAATAGTACAGATCACATTTATTTACTATGCAAGCAATTAAACCGTGATGTATGAACTAATGCTTATGACAACAGTATTGCTTATAATATTTCCTGGGTTTTCTGCAACAATAATACAATATTGCTTTTTGTTTGATTCCAAGTTTTATATCAGTAAACAGACTGTTAACTGATGTAACCGTACGTATTTTGACTCCTCCCTTCTGAAAATGTTATGATATTTTGACATGTTCCACTCAATGTTACAGCAACATTTTTGTCCAAAGCTATGGCAGACAGTAATTTCCCATAACCTGTGAAACAGGTGTCTACAGATCATCTCTTCCACCCAAGATGGTGTGATATGTAATTCCAGAACATCCAAAAGGCCAGGCATTGTATCTTTGCTTTTTTAGTACTTTCTTCCTGTGAATTACAAGTATCAAGACAAGCTTTGTCTTTCTCCAGAAAAATTTATGGCTTCAGGTCACTCCTATGTAATTATTACAGTGTTTAAATATTTCAGTGAACTAATCTGGAATTCCATGATCCCCTCAGCAGCCTATCTCAATATTTTAAATACAAGTTGCCCATACAATAATGTACTCAAAGCCCTTATTTAGATGTTTGGGTTTTTGGGGTTTTGGTGTTTGTTTGTTTGCCTCTATCTCCACATACTTAAAGTCACAGAAGTCCTTGGTCCTAGATGTTTTCATGAGCAGGTCTGATTCAAAACCTGTCACATAAACACAGAATCACAGAATGGGTAAGATTGAAAGGGACCACCAGTAGGCTCATCTGGTCCAACATCCCTGCCCAAGCAGGTTCATCCTAGAGCACATGGCACAGGATTGCACCCAGACAGTTCTGAAACAGCTCCACTACCAAGTTTGTCTAAAATCTGTCCTTACACTGATATTTGAGATTTGAGGGAAATAACAGTAAAAACCCCAAAATTTGGATAAACATTCTTAGGTGCTGCAAAATAAAGCTTTTCTTACCATGCTAAAGATGAAAGAATCTCCTTTGAAAATTCTGCTTACCATCATGGGCTGTTATTTTGATTTTAATACAGTACCTTTCCCACTTCATCACCCTAAATTGCTGCATTGTTTCTCCTCATATATAATGTGCTGCAGTCCTCTGAGTTTCCTGATAGCCTTCCTCTGGACTTGCACCAGGATAGAGGTGTATTTCTCACACTGGGAAGCCCACAGGCAGGCGTACCAGTCCAGCTGTGAAACCCTAGTGCTAAACAGAGGGGAGTTCTAAACCTCCTTTGACTGGCTGGCTACTCTCTTGCTACCACAGCTGTTGGCCATTCCCTGCAGAGGCAGACAGCTCTCCCATGTTTCCTTAAAGTCTTTGCTGTACACCAGGATTCTCCAACCCCTTCCTGCAAACATTCTTTCCATCCAGCTGGTGCCCAGCCTATGTTGCTGTCCCATGTGTGAGATTACTGGAGCGGCACATTGCTATACAAATATCCTAGGAAAGCAGTCAGAAGGCTTCACCATTTAGTTGATCAAACATTACAAGGGACAAACAGCTGACAGGTACTCATCACAGAAGAGAACAGAAGCAGCCCAATACCTTTAAAGATGGTTGTTGTGTAGGTGAATCAGCAAGGAGGAAGATGTCAGTTTTCTGAAGCCTAACATATCTATTCTGAACTGAAAACAAATTTCGAAGCCACTTGTAGTGCTATTGTATGTTCCTTGTTGTGCTGTGTTTCATTCTTAATTGTTGAAATGCCTGGCTAATTTACATGAAAAAGGACTCTACACAACAGTACCTGTTGTTTTGCCACTGGTTGGTGAGACAACTCCAGAAACATTTTAATTGTTGTTCACAGGGGACTAGCATGATGTTTTATGTTGAGTTAGAGATTAGTTTACTATAACAAAATAGATAAGAAAGGAATGTTACCTGCATGAGTTCTCCATCTTCCAAATCAATCTCTTTCTTCTTCCACTGTTTTAAAGAAACTTGTGCTGAATTATTAATTTTATCAAGAAAACTTTGATAGCATAATCAAGAATACGAGGCTATAACTCCAGTTATGGCCACTACAACAGACCTATAACACCCAGTTACAGATTAATCAAATTCAAAACATATGGGCTTGGATCTACAAGATATGAATGGCGTAAGCATAAAACATTACAAAATATGAATTAAATTTCCATAGAAAAAGCCAAACTACAATTACCATAGGAGTCAGTACAAACACAACAAAAAAGCATGGAGTAGAGTTCTAATTAATAGGAGAAAAACCAGTATCATCAAAAAGATCTGCTTGTCTCTGTTTCAGGCTCTGGTTTCCACTAGAGTTTTATTGATTAAATATTCATACTCTACCTTTTTTTTTTTCCAATTAAATAATAATCATGTCAGTCAAAAGTTGAAAGGTCATTTATCTAAAGAACCTCACTCCTGATTCACTTCTTTCATCTCATGTCTTTTATTTGAAACAGCTTTTTTTTCTCTGACAGCAAGTATTGAAAGCCAAAATTGACTGAAATGTCAACTTTTCAAGCTACAGCTTTCAAGCTATTCAAGAAAATACAAAAAAAAAGGAGGGTGTTTTATGACTTAAGTTTGGGGAAATGTGTTTCCACTTCTGACATGCATTTAAACTTTACAATGAACTAATCCTGGTTCCTAAAGGAAACAAAACTATGCCTTTTTCTATTATTTGTAGAGATTTTCTAAAATTTTTAAAATATTAAAGTATTTGATGCAAAAATCCTAAAGTACTACCTTGTAGAAATCCATTTTCCTTTTCTCTTTTCTTTTCCTTTTCCCTTTCCCTTTCCTTTTTTTCTGCTCTGAATTTCCAAAGAGGGGCATCTTTCCAAGTCCCTCTGGCAGATACTTGAGGATAGTCTTCATGAGCAGGCCATAAACACATCTTCTCTTGAAGCAGCTCATGTCTGGATGATACACAGTCCTACACAGGCTTGCCTGTGCCTGATTTTGTACCCCATCCCAGAGCGATACCAAAACAAGGTGCTTTTTAATAGCCCACATGGCAAGCTCAGGACTGCTTGCAGGGATTCTTGCAAAGACACTTCCTAGCTTGCCAGTGGGACCTCAGCAGGATGCTGCTGATGCTTTTGCAGGGAAGATGGTCAGCAGCGTTCTTGGTCAGTGCTGGAAACAGAACCTGATGCCCATAGAAGTTCCTGTTCTTTATTTATTATTTAAAACTGCCTCAAAAATAATAATAAAAAAACCACCTCCAGACTCAGAGATGTTCCTTTGTAAAGCAAGTAAATGACATTCCCACAACAGGTAATTTGCCAGAAATTTACCACTGCTATCAACACCTTTGAGGGAAGTACGGGTGCTGTGTTTAAATGTCTCAGGCCTTTCCTCATTATCTGATTGTTTCTTGAGCAGAAATAATTTCTCTGTCATCTCTGGCAAATTAAACTTGAAAAAAAAAAAATTCAAGTAAGCTACTCCTTAAGATTTATTTCCTCTTTATCAGCCATCAGCCTGTTCTCTTGCATGTCAGACCCATGCCAATGAGCAATCTGATCTCATACAGTACAGTTAAGACAGATTTTGAGTAACTTGAGAAAAAGGGACGGGCAATGTATCATTTCCTTTGCAAATGAATGAGATATGGAAGTGGAAATGCCAAAGCATTTTGGCATTAACTCTTGATTCTAACTGGCTCTCATGACTCATTCAACCAGTGAGTGAGCAACGAAGATTGCAACAGAGAAGGAAACTATGAACAGCTTATTTAAATTAACATATGTTTACTCAGAAAACTGTTTCCTGTTCTGATGGCAGGTAAGGGTGCACTAACTTTGCCTTGCTGTGAATAAGCTTAGAAGCGAAGAAAGTGAAAACGTGGCTGTAGCATTATAAGTATCACAACACTTCTGCCTGGTAATTTAGAGTTCTGCCAGGGAACGTCACATCTGTGTGCCATGTGACACTAAGTTATGCACCCTACTATGGTTAAACCCTGTCTTCTGTGAGCAAAGCAGGTTTTACTACCCCAGTGAAACTCATGGCAAGCAGTCTTCTAAACATTGTTCTACTACCTCTTAGGTGACAGAGCAGCAATGAGAAAGAGTCCGATGAAAAATTAGCTTTCAACAGATTCTGAGTTATGCTTAGAATCTGAGACAGGTGTGATAAACCCAGACATGCTAAATATGAGTTTAATTTATTATTACTGAGGTGTGTTGACCTTGGCTGGCTGCCAGACTCCACCCAGTCACTCTCTCACTCCACCACTTCAACAGCACACGGGAGAAAATAAGATGGAAAAGTTCATGGATTGAGATAAAGACCAGTTGCTGTCACTGGCAAAACTGACTAGGCTTGGGAAAAAAATAAATGTACTTTATTGCTAGTTAAAAATAGAGCAGGATAGTGAGAAGCAAAGACAAAAATACCTTCTCCCTACCCTTTTCCTTCTTCCCAGGGTCAGCTTCAGCCCTTCACTCAGAACTCCTACTTTCTCCTCTCCAAGTGGTGCAGAGGATGAGGAATGGGGAGCTGTGGTCAGCCCATAACAGCTCCCCTTTGCTGCTCTTTTCTCCTCACATATTTCCATGCTCCAGCATGAACTCTCCACTGAGCGCAGGGAGAGCCACCGCTTTTCACAGAATTGCCTTCTACATTCAAGTTTGAGCTTGAAATAGTGTATCAGCTGACACTTGCTCTCAAGGCAAATACTTGATAAACTGAGCACTGCAGTTACGAAGGCAAAGCAATCAAGGATGCCTAACGAGGCTCAGTTCCTTACAGAAGGGGGTTCCTTGTCCCAGCACGTTGGCAGTGTGGCTGCCGGCAGCCGCGGTGCCACTGACGCACATCGCCTGGCCTGGAGTCAGGCCTGGGCCAGGCACGCTGCTCCCACACTGGGATTTGGGGTCTAAACCAACATGTAAGCCTGGGCTTTCTGAAACCTGCTTTCCTCCCCACGTCACTGTTTAGTGGCTTCTAAAATGAACAGTTTCCTGCCTAGTCTTTTGTGAGGGCTGAGATGCAGTATTTGGATGAGGCAACTGTACTGAACTGACTCATGCTCAGTTTATACTTAATTTTCAGGTATTGAACTGACACTCTCAAACATGGTAAAATTGCTATGCTGTGCCCCACTGGGTTTCAAGAATGATGCTTTCACATGTTTTCTCAGCATTTGGCTGTTTAAAGCTTCTTTTCTATCTTCCCCATATTTTTCATCATCACAAGTTCTTTTACTTGCATCTTTTTCTTACTTAGAGTTTTTCCTACTGTTTTTTACTCAATGGGGATTCATACAGTTCTTTTAGAAAGGTCTCCTTGCCACAGTATCTGGTAAGGTTTTTTATACTTCTCTGCTTTTAAGGTGCTTTTATTGTCCATTTCTTTTTAACCAGAACAACTAATGTGACATCACTACTTAGCATAGACATAGCAGGCAATCTGGCTGATGAAATTTCCAGCTGCAAAATACCCGGTGGAACTGGACTAAAGAATTTATATCAGGTCGAGGTTTTTTTAATTAAACAGTGTGTGTGGGGGGGGTGTGTTTACTACCTAATGATAGGTGTTATCTTTCTTTTTGTCTTTATGGAAAAGAGTACAAGTCTGTGAGGTATAACACCAAGTTCAGGTTGCCTGTTGCTTACATGTTAAGTTAGTCAATCTCCACTTGTGAATGGGAAGTACAACTAATCGAGCTCTTACACTTTGGATACACAGAAACCAATGTATTTAAGCTATTCTGAGCAGGGCTCTCTGTGTAAAGCAGTACAGCTGTGGTTTTTTATCAATAATCATCTCCTAAGCATGTCCTAACATCACGATAACAACCATTCTTTTGGGTTCTTCTCAATTTTCTGGAGGGCTAAGTGATATATTTTCATATAACTTCTCACTGCAACTTAAAATTCTCCTTTTAGAGACAGTTTGTGCTCATTTTCAGAAATGGTGCAAGGGCAAAAGGCATAATGTGGAAGCCTCAGGGTGACTATAAAACATTGTAATGTGAAAACCTGACCTCATAGGGCTACAGAGTGCATGTAGAGAAAATTTACAGCAAAGTTGTATGTTAAATATGGAAATATTCTGGATTTGAGTGCCATTGTAGGTACTATCTTGTTGCAAGAACAAGTATAAACATTCTAAAAAGCTCATTGAAATTAATCCAAACTGCTCTTTTGTCTTCTCCCTCTTCTCTGCCTTTTTCTGTACATTATATTTGGCATGGTGGCCTGGATACCTTGCTATATTTTTATAACTTCCCACCCTGAAATACTTTTCTGACATCTGGTCTCTAATAATCTCTTCAAATGAGCTTCCCCCAACCCTATAAATGCTCATGTCATCTCCCACAGGGATGGATGGCTCAGTTGAAAAAGAGGGAAGCTGGGAGTTTTCATTCCACTCCACTCAAAGAACAGAAAATGGAGTGATGATGACACAGCTGGTGTGGTTCTCATTCTCACCTCTCTACAGCAGAGACAGTTGAAAGAATCAAATGAGAAATATGCTGCACCAGCTCAGCCCTCATCCTGTGTCCAGTCTGCCCAGTGAAGTACTGGAACCCCAGGGAAGGGGCCAAGAGCAAGTGCTACCACTCTGTACAAAATTTATGCTGATATCCTTTTCCAGACCTCAGATACTCCAAATAGCATCACCTAGAAGAGATTTGAGGTCATTGGTGGGAAATTTCATAAATGTTTTCAGACATATATAATTGACTCTAAAATATGAACCATTTTCCAAAACTGAAGTGTTGAAAATATCCATCTCAAAACTTATATTAACCCCCCAAGTTAGTAGGTAAGAGTTTAGAAAAGAGTCCTGTGCATTCAGTCTCCAGGTACTGCAGAACTGAAAGAAGCTGGGCAGAATTCTTTATGGGAAATGACACTTCCTATTTTCCCCCTAGAGATTCAAAATAGTAAGTCCTTGTTTCACAGGCAAATCCTGACAGCACAAACGACTCCTTAGTGTCAACCGGGGGTGCTAAGAACATTAGAACAATTGTATCGGGTCAGAGCAGACATCCGTCTAGCCCAGCATCCTGTCTGGCGGTGCCTCAGCGGATGCCTAGGAAAGTGTACGAGAACAGAAGCTTATAATGATGCTTCAAACATCTGGTGATTTGTAGCTCAGAGATTTTTATCATTGAAAAAAGTGTCTTGGAAGTAAGTAAGTAAGTGTTGGTAGAGTTTTTTCCAGCTCTTTTTTCCATACTTTGTTTTCTTTTGAATAAGCTTGAATACTCCATGGCCTATTGTCAAGTATTTCCACAACTCAGTGACATGATGTGTCACGAACCATGTCCTTCTATGTCTTTTAAATCCATCAACACTACATTTATTTAAAGGTCTCTAGGTCATTCTTTACTTGAAGTCTTGTTTCATATAATTTCCTTTCCAGGATAAAGGATCCTTTCCAGGATTTTCAGTTGTTCCTTTTATAGAGACTACTCCACACCTTTGATCACCTGTATAATCTTTTACTCCTTCTACTTTATTATTTTGAGATGAGAAACAGAATTGATTTTAAAGAATCACAGAATCATGGAATAAGCTGAGTTGGAAGAGATCCACAAGGATTATTAAGTCTAACTCCTGGCCCTGCACAACACCATCCCCAAGAGTCATGCCATGTGCCCAAAAGTATTTTCCAAACAATTCTTGAACTCTGTCAGGTTGGTGCTGTGACCACTTCCCTGGGGAGCTGTTCCAGTGCCCATCCACCTCTGGGTGAAGAACCTTTCTCTAATGTCCAACCCTAACCTCCCCTGACTCGGCTTTAGGCCATTCCCTCAGGTCCTCGGGGCACCACAGACAAGAGATCAGTGTCTGCCCCTCTTCTTCCCATCATGAAGAAGTTGTAGACTGCATTCCACTGACTTTCATCTTCCAACACCAAGAAACTTAGACTCATGCACAAATGTATTGATCCCAATGTAAACCCCAGTCCTGACTTTTCAAACAAACCCCATTTTGAGGAGCTGCAAGAGTGGGGCTGTTCCACAGGGGGAGGCAAGCCGTGAGCTGAGGGTGACAGGCAGCAAGGCAGACAGAAGTAGTTCCCTCACTCACGGGAGTGCATCCCATAGCAACCAGAACTGAAAAGCACGAGCAAAAGTGGTGACAAGGTTCATCTGACAGACCTGTGGCTGCAGTACAAGGCTGTAGGCATGGCCAAGTCAAGCCAGGAATTCATGTCACTAAGGCAGGGATAGCAAGGTATACAGGTACAGCTGGGACATAGCTTGGAGCCTGAGTTTAACTGCAGCTCCCGAGCTAATGGACAGAAACCCCAAAAAATCTTACAGCTCCTTCTTGTGTGCCCCTTGCACAACACTGGGATCTGGGGTGTCACAGCAACACTTTGCCTGAGCCAATCTTCAGCTCCTACAGCTGAAACCCAACCAGGGTGGAAGAGGTGGCAGAATTCCCGTGTCTGGTGCAAGATATGGACAGTCACTACATAAAAATGATAAACTGGAAGTGAAAAATAACTTGTTTCAGGGGGAGAAGTGGAGAAAACCTCATGTTGCTGTTGTCAGCATGTTAGACTACTTTTAAATCTTTGATGAAGTTTTATCATTTTATCTCAATAAAGGTAGTATTTGCTGTTTGTCAGTTTTGTTTTCTTTTTAAAAAGACTTGAAATGCTCTGTATGTTCTCCAAATGAAGTGAAAAAATTTGACTAAAATTATTTCAGGGTTTTCTTTGTTGATCTGTTTTTAATTTTCTTTCTTCTCTGTTGCTTCCCAAATCAAAATATACATCCACTCCAGGCTGTGATTCACACTAATCTAGTTTAAACATATACAGGAAAATATAATATAATACCTGGAATAGCAGAATGTGACTGACCATCTAACAGCTTCAAAATTGGTTAAACCTGTTAGAATTAGAACACGGGCAACGCATGTAAGATTTCTTAAAAATAAACAAGTGAAGCAATGTGAATAGTCTTTTCAAATATTTAGGTCATTATTCCCTTAAAGTGAGTGGTAAAATCCTGTTAGCTTCATTAAGAGTTAGAATTTAGCTCAGCAGAATACCACAGTTAGACAAGTCAAGCACGACAGCAGTTCTGAAGCCCCTACTTAGGTTCTGCGTGTTGTTTGAGGTGACCAGGACATTGGATGTCTCTGCTTATGTGTGGATATGTAAATACTCACAGACTTTGTGAACTCAGTTTAGATCTTTTACTTTGATCTATCAGATCATCTTTAAAAGGAAACTAGGCTTGCCTCCAAATCATATATTATACAATAGTGCTGCTGCAGGTCAGATCCCACAGTTACCTGCACTGCTTTGTGACTCTTCGGCTGAGCCTGTGAGTCACAGCTAATGTCACTCAGCACATTAGCTGCCAAAACAAGAACTTTTTTGAAAGTTATCCTCAGGTCATGAAAGATGCTTTGTCACAGAAAAAGTTACAGAGAGCAATTTTTCCATTTCCAGCACTTGTGAGGTAACAGTAGCTGGAATAAATGACAAAGGCCGCCAAATGATCCTGGACTGAAGGAATGTACAACAATGTGACTTACCAGCCATACACAGGTCTTCAGGAAAAGGCTCACCACTGGGAGCAACAAAAATTCCAAGGAATGGCTAGGGTCAGGACACACAGCTAGATATGTATTGTTCTCTTTATAAAACTTCTTCCTTTGTAAGAATTGAATGCATCAAAAATAAAATCAACTGAAAGATTGTGCCATCCCTGTGGTACAAAGGTAATTGAGTTACTATCAATTTTCATAGAACATCTGTCACAGAATGATAAATCTAAGTGTTTCTTAGCTGGTGTTGCAAAGTCACTACTTCTATTTATACTAGAGATAGAAGATAAAAAATTTCAACAGTCAAGTTTTCCATTTTCTCTTAGTCACCTTTGAACAAATCCTGCTCTGGGAGTGACCTGGAGAAAGCTTAGATCAAAAATAATGTTTAGCTTATTCTTTTCTCTCAGGTTGGAGCACCCATGTCCACAGTATTTCCAGAAATGTAAGAATATGAATTAAGGTTTTTTCTAAAATACACTTAAAACTGTATCTCTGTATCAAAACCAATAAGAAGATATTTTGTGTTTACCTGGTAATATTTTTTTCAAAGATTTTATATACAGGCTCATCCTCCAAAATCTGTGGAATTCCGATTTAAAGATTCACCTCCATCTGAAAAAGCTGATATTCTCAGGTAACCACATAACCCAGGCATTAAGACAAATACTCGATGTTATAAAGTTAGCAATTAACATATGAAAACATTTTAAATCCTTTATCTCAGTGATGTAGCAAGGAAGTGTCAATACACCAATTTGTATGAAAAATTAATTATAATATTTGCATTTTTCAAGCAAACACCACATGAAGCAGAATACCCAGGGACCAACAATCTTTGTGTATTATGTTCTTTGAAATGTCTCTTTTTTTTCCAGAAAGAGGAAAAATCTTTCTGAAAACTACTTTGGCTGTTCTGATTATAAGGTGTGATTTTTCACATGTTTCTAAAACTACATCTGAAGTATAAACCAGTATTTACAGACCAGGTGTTACCTGGACATTAATAAAATGAAATTTGTATTTTATCGTTGCCTTGGGGTGACTGTTGACAGTGAAATATGTTGACATTGTTAATATATGCATTGTTAATATACATTGTTGACAGTGGAAAAAAAAAATGAAACCTACGACAAAATGAAATATTAATAGGTGTTTGTTTTGGAGGCATAAATACACATATGCTGTAATAAAGAAGCTTAGGACTGCCAGTGTGTTTACAACTCTCGCTAGTCCATGATGCATTCACTGTGTCAACAGTGTGTATTTGCTCAGGAAACATTAGTTCCTGTCAGCATCTGAGTATTTTACTGGCAGCACAAGTGATGTAGTAAACAGACATGTCTTGGAAAGCTCTGGTCTGCTGAAATACCAGTGTCTCCTTTTTCCTAGCCAGTATTCTAGCATTCAAACCAGCTGCAACTGAAGCCCTCATTCCTGCTCAGTAAAAGCTCAGCTTATTCTCTCTTCTGCTTTTTATTTCTATTTCTGTCATTGCAAGGCCCTGTTTTAGAAGTTAATGCACCGTGATTTTTACAGTGCAGGAGATGAGAGGTGCTTCTGCACAGCTCTCCCTCCTTCTCTCCCATCATATCCCTCCCAGATCACTGCTCCTTTGGCTTGAGAAGAACTGCATACTACTTTTCCTAAATTAAACTCTCCATAGCCTTTAATTAAACTTTCAGTGCTTTAGTTAATAGCAGTTCCTATTTGGGTGTAACTTAATGATAATAGCTACCCTGTAAAAATATGCTGCTTTCAAGGATGAAATGTCACCATCTAATCTTTTCTCCTTCATTTATTTTTGTCTTTCCTTTACTGGAATGTTTCTTATCAGCTTGCCTTGTCAGAAGAAACAAACTCTTTCTAAAGACTAATTCTCTTCTTGTGAGTATTAACGACCTGGCCCTGGAGAGAGGCTCTGCACAGAACCACATCTTCATTTGCTTCTCTTAGAGCTGAATGAGAAAAAATATAGTGCAAATCTGATGTGTTTTTTACTTGGAAAAGAGCAGACATGATAAATATAGGCTCAGTTAGACATGAAAGAAGGCCTGTGAGAGTCTTAAATTCTACATCTGATACATTTAGTTATTTCTGAAGCTGTTTTATCTCAGTCCACTTAAATTGAAGGAAATTTGATACAATTTTTTTTGCTATATTGAGAAGCCTTCTCTTAAAAAAACCCTATAAAATGTGACAAATTTACAAACTCTTTCTTTCTCTCTAGTTTTCATACAAATAGCTGTGGTTGTGCTAGTTTTGAATACAGTCTACTATGCCACTTGAACTTCTAGACAATACAAATATTTTTGCTTCTGAAATTATGGTAATTCTACTGTTTAGCACATCTCTTGGTAACATACAGATATGTCATATCAAGCAGCTATGTTTGATCACCAGGGCTATCAAATGTTAACTGTACTAAAAAAAAATCTATTTTCTACATTACAATAAGATACAGATTTTTAAAGCCAGCAATTTAGTAAAAATGCATCTTATTTCTATTCAATTTTCAGGAAGAGTTGCAACAATGAAGCAAGTAGCAGTTATATTGTGTTTTATAAATTTTATATTGTGTTATGACTAATTATTTTATCAATTATGGAAATGCGACTTCATCTGGAATGGATTTTAGTAAGCAATTGCTCCCAGTGATGATAAATACAAAGTGTTTTTTAAGTGGGGGCTCTTTCTGACCTGCTGAAAAGAAAAAATTTATAAACAGCATTTTAATGAAACCCACGCCTGGGGCCTTAGTAAAAGCAACTTAATGTTCATCCAGCATATACAGAAAATTAGATTCTGCACTAATGTGCCTAAATACAGATCAAACAAAAACCTAAACATAGACTAAAGGGCTGAATGTTTAATCACCATTTTTTGAACAATTTTAGCCATTACTAATGCACAAATGTTGTCACTGGTCTTCCAGTTGTCCTCCAAAATTTCTATGCATACTGAGCAATCCAGCTCCTTATAAAGAGTTTAATTTTTGTTTAAAGAAAGCAAAGAAAATACATGCAGCAGATGTGATCAGAGCCAGCTCAGATTTTCTGATTAAATGTTTTACTGATGCAAAAAGCTGTTTGTACCCAATGTGCTTCATCCTGGTAAATTTTTGAAGTTCTGATTTTCTATCACAGCAAAATACTTCATTTCAGCTTAATTTGATTCTAACCAGGGTGTTTTCTGTGCTGCCTTGTGAGTCCTGTACTTCTACCTTCTGGTCTTTTCTTGGGATTAGGCTACAACAGTTTTAGAGCATCACAGGACTGGTGGGATTCTTGGTGCATAGTGAGCACTGTTTGGCCACAGTGTCCGACACATTGGGAATCTATTTTCATCCAGTAATCCTCTTCCTTCTCAAAGGTAACACTCCCTCAGGGAAGATACAGATGAACATTGAATTTAAATTGACATTAAAATAGCTTGAAATGAAGCACTTCAGGTCATTTCACCAAACCTGGAGGAAGTAGTTCAATTTGAAGGATTTTTGAAAAGCTTTGAAGTGAAATTGCTGACATTTCTTGCCTTAAACTTTTCAGAAATTTTCATCAGGATCTTTAGATTCCCTCACCAAATTTTGTTGTACTTACAGAAAGATAATCTGATCTGAAAGATTGTCTTCTAAACCTTTTTTCTCCCTAGAGCATTTTACTGTAAAGAGCAGTACCTGTCAACCTTCCAAGAATACAGTAGTAGCCGCGCAGTGGAGATGAGGGCAGAGCTGACCATCTCCTGTGAATATCATTCCCATCCAATCCACCTCTGTAGCACCAGGTCTGTGAGGAGAAAGAGTGAGACAACTCTTGGCAAATGTTCGAAAAGCAGATGTAAACACCTGTGAGGGTTTTTAACCCTATTAAGCCTTAACTGCAGAAGGTGAAGACAACAGAAAATTATTTGTACAGAATCTGGGAAAATGAGAAAATTCAATTATTGCCTGCATTAACAGAACTCTTCGAGTTAAATTATTTTCTTGCTTGAGGAACTTGATTAGACCTTCCAAATGAAAAGCATTTCCTCACTGTAAAAAGGATTACAAATCCATAAGGTATTTGATTTTTTGTTGGAATTTTCCCCTAATTTCAGTCAAATCTTACAATTTCTGAAGAACTGGTTGAGGATTTTTTTTTAAACTTACATTTTTACATTTTGCACCTGATCTGTAGGGCTGAGCCATCCCATCTGGACATAGCGCCTACAGATAAATCATGTCTAAATTGGCACAACAGAAAATGTAATGGAATATTATGTAATATAGCCACTTATTCCACTGGAAAAGCAGATTTAAACAGGCATTTCCTGAAGTGAGTGAAGTAATAGATTGATCCAAAATCAGAATACAATAAGCCAGTTGAGACCTGAAAAACAGTATGAGACCTTAACTCACTTGCTGACTTTTATACTGTGTGACCCAAGTGCCAGGACGCAAAACAATTACAGCACAATAATTCATAATGAGCAACAAGGGCTACATTAAGTATTTAAAGTTCTAGGAAATACTTTTCTATAAGAACATTTCCACCCAGTATGAGAAAGAAATCAGAAATCAAGACTGTATTATTATAGTAAGTGCCCACTTGCAGCAGTCCTGACTACAGTCTCACTTTGTCAAATATTAGTGACTGGTTGAAATTGCTAGTCTGAAAATTTGCCCAATCATTAAAAGTGTCTCCAGTATATAAATAAAAAATACTCTTTTTTTTCACCCTGTTTAATAATGACATTGCTGCTGGGGGACAGGAAAATAAAAGAGGGGGTTTATTGAAGCTAATTACATTATCTTTCCAAAATGCACAGAAACTTCCATATTAGCCTATCCAAAAGACAAATACATCTAAACAAAACATCACTGTTATTTTAAAGATAGTATATCAGTAAATCCACTAGTGCCATTATAGGTCATATTTCAGGGCTCTGGAATAATTTTCTTCCAGCACTGCATAGAGATCTTGTTGGAGGAAAGCTTCTGGCTGGGGAGCCCCTGCAGCACTGGAGGGACCCTGGAGGGGTTTGCACTGGTTAGAGCTCTTTCTGTGCCAGCGATTTAGGGCTGAAGACACACAGTGTCAGTGCCATTCAATACTACTTGCCATCTTATTCAAGCCAAAAATGCAAAGGCTGGACTTAAACTTGCAAACTGTGCAAGTTAAGAAGAATCTTGATGGATATAAGTGGGTGCAAAGAATTGTCTGTCAAGTTTTTCACTCCGGTTTTGAGCCCTCAAGGACGGAAAAAAAATAAATTAAAAAAAATTTTAATGTATCAAACTATGATCCTGATTTATCCAGAAACAAAAATCGGCACAAAATAGGGAAACTTGTGTCCTGGTTTCAAACTGAAAAGTGATTACTCTTTTTCTGAAGCAAAATAAAACCTAACATTCAGTTATGTTTTATAAATATTTAGGAAAAGGGCCAAAAATTTGATCTGGCACCTCATGCACTTGTCTCTGTGTAACAAGAGAAGCAACCTCTTATGACCATAGAGAGGAACCGGTGCCAACAAGACTCCCAACCTCTTTGCTTTTTACAGCACAGGAACTGGCAGGAATGCTCTGTTCCTGCTGTGATGTTTAAGTGACAGACACGGCCTGCCATACATCTTAACTCATGTGCTGGGCTGCAGAATTGCTTTCTCACTGCTGCTTTTCTCAAAAATGATGTTTTTCTTGTGGTTCCCAGCTGTGAAGGGGCAGCATGAAGCAAGAGCAGTCTCTGTGGGAGTGGTTGCAACGTTACATGAGCTGCAAAACTAACACTTCCTCTCACCACCTCCAAGTTCTCCAGAAGCCAAACAAATACAGCACCCAGTCCCTCCAGGAGATTTTTCCCATTCCCAGAGCATTCAGTTACTCCAAGTTATCTTCATCCCACAGCTACCAAGCAAGCCTAGCAAAGATTCCCTCCCACAGCCAGATACATCCCACACCTGTAGCAACTCATGCTACCAACCACCTACTGGTCTACTCCCCATATGTCTGCCCATTTCTCCAAGGAAGGCAGCTTTCCTGTTCCACACGTATGGGCATGCTCTGAATCCTAACCCTAATGCTGCACTCGCAGGTTGAGTTAATTAAAGGCTAACACTTGGCACATATCAATCTGCAACATGCCTCAATGAGTTTGAGAAAGTGTCCCATGTGGAGCCACACAGAACTTGGTAGATCTGTTAACAACAGAAAACAGATGGTAATAGTGCATTCCAAAGGATCTTAAAGAAAAACTCCCAACCCAGGAACAGGATTTCTGTTGCTACAAATGCTGTAGGCTAGGATTTCAAACAAATTGTTGAAAAGCATCACCAAGTCTTCAGCTATAAAAAAAAAAACAACTTGCCAGATCAGATATCTGAAGTTCTGCTCACAGCTTTTCCTAGGGTTATCAGGGAGCATTTCTTCTCTCTGCTTTCCTTGGCCAGGTTGCTCTGCTGAGAGAACCTTATGTTTTTTCTTCTCTTTACCCTTTGGCTTTTCTTCAGCTTCCATTAACATCTTGGATAGAAGCTGAATACTTTCTTACATTTTGTCTGCTTCCAGCTCTGATGTTTAGAGACAATTTGGGACCTTACAAACTGGAGAGTGCGCTTAGAAGATGCTCTTTCCAAGTGTTACTTGGAGGTAACTAGTCCTTAAATGCACCACCTCTTGTTGCTGTTACTGCTGCTTCTGAAGCTACCCCACTACTCTGGATTGCATATGAATTAGTGCAAGAGAGGAGAAAGGGAATAAACTGTTAACTGAGAAAGGAGATGGATTATTCATGGCTCTGACTGCTCTTGGAATGGGCTCAAAGTGCTGTCAATCGCTGGTGGTAAATAGCCAAAAAATGAAAAATGAGCCTTTTTTAGGCTGTGTCAGCAGTATCAATCACAGGAGCATCCAAAAATCATGAAATAGATACAGCACATTTCTGACTTCTGAAGTTCAAGCAGAATATATTTTAAATGGACATAAATATCACTTTTAAGCTTATTTGCCTACTCATTCTTGTTTCACATACTATGCAAAAATGGAATTTTTTTTTGATCATGTATCTGGTTTTTCTCAATTGTTTCTTTTCCTACTTACAAATGCTTAGGTTTGTTTTACTGTGATGCTTTTTTCATGCTTATGTTTAATTTTTAGGAAGAACAAAGATTTGTTATAACGTGAAATGTAGATCTGATATGCTGGAGGGTACTATGGAGAGGTGTGGTTGAGGGTACTGCTTTTAACTTTAGTATGGAGCAATGCCAAATGCACACTTTTTGCCTTCAGTATTTCAGTTCAAAAACCAAACCAAACAAAATTAAGTAAAGGAAAACCTCAGCATCTCTCAGGCATTTTAAAAATGTTTCTTAAATTGTCTGTATCTCAAAAACAGACAAAGAGTCCTTATAAACTAATGTGGAGTTCTACATCAGAATAGTGATGAGAAGTGTGACTATTCGGGCAGTGAGTTTTTTTTCAAAGGTAATCAAGCCTATGGTTCTAAATTCTGTGCAAACCAGCACACTGGAGACAGTCCCAATTTGCATTTCTTGGGCTTACTGTTGAGTAAAAGAGACCGCTAACAGTGATAATCATGAACATTTAAGGAAAATCTTTTCCTTAATTCTTTGTGCAGATCTTGGAAAAGAATGGAGAATTCAGTACAGATAAAATGGGGATTATGCTAATAGAGGGTACATACTAAAAATCTCCTTTATTAGCAGGTTTTAAAATATTCCTTTAATAGGTTTTGGGGAAATTTCCACAAATTTTAAGTTGTAATCATTCCATTTCTTTGAAGTTTGTTTCCTTTTTTCTTTTTCTGCTTAGTAACCCACAGTATCAACAATAGCATTATGTCTATTTTCATGCCGTCATGCCTGGAATTTAAGGTGAAAACATAATTCAAATATCTAATTAATTTGTTATAGCAACCCTTAAAACTATTCTCTTAACTTCAAAATAGTTTAGTTGCATTTCCTTCAATGCTTCTCTCTATTCTTCCAATAATCTAGGATTTTTTTTTTCTTTAATTCTATATTATTTAGTTAATAGCTTCTTTATATGTCTTAGTTTGAGAATTATTTAGGCAAAATCATATGGTCATTAATGGAAGACCAGACCCTTCAATATTATTTTTGAGTATGTTACTTATACAGTGAGCATGCTTCTTGCTCCTCACTGTACAGATGTAATATAATAATATACTAATTTCTACAGCCGTTAGTGCAAATATGTACCAACACACAGTATAAGAATCTGTAATTAGAGTATTGCCTCTTTTTACTTGCAGCTATATTAATAAGCATAATATTAAATTATTACACTAAAAAATTAGGTACTTACAAGTCCTCCACTAATAAGAATTTTGAATCTTGTGTGGGAATTAATATCTAAGTGGATGCAAGTAATTAGCTTCATTTTCTAGCTTCAGTTTAGCATTAAAATCCAGTGAGCTTCAGTGGGAACCTTCGACCTAGGACTGATATTGATCACAGTGCTTGACAGATTAGTCAGCCATTAATTGTGCATAAACTGTGCCTGTGAAACGAGGTTTTCATCCTAGGCCAAAGTTTGGTTCTTTTTACGGTTTGGGAGTTTCATTATACAGATGAAGTTATTAGAGAAAATTCTGAGAATAGCTCTTCATTTATGGCAGCTTTAGAACTAATTTGCTGCCCATCTTCCTTTGAAAACCCCTCCTGAACCCAGAGGGACCCAGCTATTGGGCAGCGGTGGTGAGCACCTGCACACTTAGGCGGATGCGAGGCAGCGGGTCGTGAGATGACAGCAACGTTCCATTGCTACAGCCCCCGGAGCAGCCCCCAGCCTGGGGTTCCATCCAGCTCCCTGCTCCACCCAGTTGTGGGACTAGGACAGCTTGGTGAAGAGGTTGTTTAGCCCACCTGAGTCCAGGACTTTCTTCCATACCATTAACTTCCCTCATAAGCTCCCTTGCTCCTTAGATCTGGTGAATCCTTGTTCTTCACTCTGCTCTTGCCCTCCATGCTGGCGAGGCTTGGGACACTCCCATTCCTCTCCTGATCCATCCAGTGTCTTTCCTGCCTCCCTGTGCCAAGGGTGTGCTTGCTTTAGTTGGTATTTTTTGCTTCTTTTCCTCGCCTCCCCTTAATCTCTTCCCTTCACTCCTGGGGAGCAGGCATACTGAGCCAACATGGCATGCAGCTGAGGTTGTAGCTGAGCTAGAAAGTGTCACGGGCTTCCTGGAAACACAAATTGATCTACAAATGTTTGTGAAGAGTCCTGAACCTCTGGCTGTGCTAAATGTAACGGGATATTTATCATGTCCAGTCACACGTTTAACAAAGGAACCTTGTCAAATTAACAAGGAAGGGCCTTGTGCTCATTTGAAAATGGCTAATATATTTATACATAAAATATGCATTTGATAGAATTTAGATAGAACATGTATAACAATAATAATATTTCTACAGCCTGTTTATTCAAATTATTTTACAAGGCTTTTGCAATCAGCAGTTATGGCTTAGAAGTTTCTTGTGGGTAATTCAATTCCTGGCTTCATGAAGGCCTCAGCCTTCAATTCATGGCTGAGGAAATCTAAAGAACTTAAAAGAAAACATTTTTTTTTATTCACCCAATTGAAACATTGATTAAAATAGTGTTTTCCTTCGAATGAATTGCACAAAGGCATGTGTACCACAGCCCTACAAAAACTAAGGGCAGTATTTTTTATCAGAGTTGATACATTTTAGACATAACCTAATATTTGGATGACAAACAAAAAGAAGTCTAATAAAATGCTAGGTAGTTGTACACATATTATTGCATATGTAAACAATTAATTACATGTAGTTTTTTATTAGACTGTGTCATTGGAGTCTGGTGTGTGGAAAAGAATGAAATCATTCAAAAAGGTTTGAACTGCATATGCCACATGGTCCCAAGATAAAAATCAAAGTTCTGCCTCTTCCAAAGCAAATTACTGCAGAAAAGCATTACAGGGACTATCTCAGTCAGGGCAGTAACATACAGTGACATTCTTCACTGCTACAGAAAATCAGTACAATTTCATTACCCTGCCTCCCTGCAGGGCAGCTTTTGATGCACTTACATTAAAGCCTCCATCTCTTACCTGTTTCTTAAAATGCTTGCTGTTTATGTCTTCAGGGTTCTACCCCAATTTTAGTTACAAAGAACCCTTTAGCTTTATAAACCAACTTGTTTCAGGGTTGGCTTACTGTATTTCAGCCTGTATTTAAGAAACAAGACAACCTTGAAATAAAAAATGACTTGGTTTGAGAACCTATGCAATGTCATGCTAATCCTATAACATCTTTGCGTACCAATTAGTTTTTTCTTTGAGTTTGTTGAAATTCTTAGATAAGAACCCTGGTTGTGTCTGCTGTTTGTTTTATTGTTTTGTTAAGGCCATAGTGCAATGAACATTTCATGAAGGATGATAATGAAAACACACCATTATCCCTGAGTTGCAGCAACATAAACTGAGATAGGAAGCAAACATGAGAAGCAATGTGGAATGATGGAGGAAGGACAGCAGGCCCTAAAATGGCTCTACAGATAACAGAAACAATCTCAAACTAGTCTTCTAAATCATTAGCATTGCAAGAGTTCATACCACACAAGACTAATGATTATTCTTTACAGTAGTGGAGAAAGCTAAAAGAAAATATACTTTTTTCCCATATATGGAACCAATATAGTGTAGTAACCCACCTTTACAACATCTTCACGTTGGCTTTGGTCTCAAAGCATCTTACCTAGATATCAGTCTGTTTGAAAATAATGGTATAATTTTCTATCTTCTGTTTGTGCATGTCAGATTTATTGTTCACTTCAATGACAACTTGAAAAAATTAGGGACTAGCCTCCTCTGCAGAAAAAGCATTTAATACAAAACAACACCACATGTGTTCAAAGTCCCACATGTTGTTCTGCATTACGATTCAGTACTTAAAAGGAAAGGCCACTTAACAAAGTAAATTGTAGTTCAGATCTTTGGGCTGTTTTCCCTTTCTGGGCTGCTGAAAACACCACCAGTTACCAGATCTGAAAGCACATATTTTTTAAGATTGGCCTAAGGGCTCAAATTCCTTGACCTTGCACAAAATAAAATGGTAGCAGTGATACCCATCCAGACCGTGATCAGGTGAGTTTCCTGACTGTATTTTAGACATTACAGGATGTGTGGTGTTTTGAAGGGGAAAGATGGGGAATGTAGCTAAAAATATTTATATGTGCACTCAAATCTTGAGGTTTAATTTGAGTCTGTTTTTCAGCTAAGTAATAAACTGCTGTAGAAGTCAGCTAGTCTGCTTTTTCTTGGAGGAGAAACTAGAAATATGAAGTCTAACCATTTTCTATGTATAACTTGTTCTGTTTACATACATAAGCCTTAGTAACCGTTTTTTCCAGCTGTTCTCTGTATCCCTGAGAAAAGCTGTATCCCGTGTACTGCAGAGTAGTAGCAACATGGAGACGTAATTATCGGACATTTTAAGTAACCAACTATAGCTGTATAAAAGTTGCATGTCATGTAGGCAGATTGAGGCTTGTGGCCAACACTTGCTGTGTACAGATTTTGCTTGAGATGAAGGGAATTGACAGTCTCTTTTTTATAGCTGTTTTCTTCCAGTTCTTCAACCAGAACAACAACTGTGGTGGCCACAGCAGACAGAAGGATAATTATTAAATGCTTTCTGCATGCAAAAGCACAATTCCTGTTTATGTCAGTCTGACTGGGGGTGCTGTGAAGGAGCATGGTGGTTTCCTGCTCCACAGCTGGGCTGGCCTAGAGACATAATCTGCCTCATCACTGTTTTAGCTGCACATAAACCAGCATCTGTCCTTTTCCTGACCAGAACCACTGCGCACCGTGAAAATAATGCCACCAAAGTACAATGTGCACAGTCTGGTATCAACAGGACAGATAATCTTTAACATATCTGAATACTGAAGAGAATCTGCCATGATATTTCCAGGTCTCTTTGTAAGAATACTGTTTTACCAGCCTGACATAGTGGCAATTTCTTCTTCTGGTCTCATGACATGTCATGCTACTGGTCCACATGCTCAAATATATTCAGAAAGTGGAAGATACACACACTTCTCCTGTTGTCCCCAGAGGTATTCATTTGGATGACACTGTTATTTTTCTTCTTGCCTGCTTTTTCTCTTTTAGATTCAGTGTGTTCCAGGAACTTGTGAACATTGTTTTACTTCAGGTTATACTTCTGGTAAAAGTCACACACCTTTAACTCAAATAATGTATTTTATTGCTCTTGTATAATATGATTTATGTCATCCTTGTATTAGAGCTGAGATGAAAGCAGACACTACAAGAGCCACAAATATTTTTATAAAGGGGATCTCCTAGGTAGAACCAGAGGAGAAGTGCTTTTAATTCTGCTCTTGATGTGTGGCACCAGTGTTACTTCCTTACATAAGCAAAGCAGGAAGATAGAAGCTAAAAAGCTAGGAAAAAATTAAATGCGTGACCTAGAAAAAAGGAACTGTGAAATTAAAAACAAATAAACATTCTGTGCACCACAGTTAAAGAAACTTGGAATGGCAAGATTTTTAAGCTAGCAAAACCCCAGGAAAGGGTTTAATTTCTATTTTATACGTGATGTGTCAATTTTGATTTGTCACTTTTATAGGGATTATCCTGAACCTCTAGCCAGGGAGGGTAATCTTTCCTTTATGAGAGCATCAGCTTCAGAAGAATCCATATAAATTCAATGTCCCTCATGCTGTTCAAAAATTAATAAAAAGTTAGCTGAAAAGAAAGAAAATAGGACGGAGAAATGTTGGACCATGTTTCTTTTGATCAAAAGTCAATGTTACATCCATTATGTACATTATTCCCCATGTTTTTATCAAGTCTTTACTGAGGCTTGTCCATGGAAAAGAATTAAATACAATAAGGTACAGATGATCCCCAATTACATGGAGCAGACTATTTTAGGTTAATGAGTAATACAATCTTCTTTTTCTAAAATTAATTTTATCAACAATGTATAAATAAGTAAAAGGGATAATTCAATTTCATTTGGGATTGATAAATTTTCAGGAGTTATTCATCAGATTAAGTGCATAAGAAAGTAGTTCCAGGTGTGAAGGGTGGAAGTACGCCAAGCAGGAGGGTGAAGTACACCAAGCAGGATGGGACTCTTGGTGCTGTGACTAGGTAAAGACTGTGCACCAAGATAATGGCTTCCTTTATTTGCTACCCTCTTGGCTTGTTCTGGGGTCAAAACCAGCATGTTGAAACTACTGTCCTCAGCAGACTCTTCTTCAGTATGGAAATCTGTGATCCTACTGTCCCGTGAATCCTTTGGTCACTGGGCTGTTAGTTAATTCAGCACTTTTTCCTCATAACAAGTGTGGGTGGTTTTTCAGAGCCTTACGAGTGCCAGTTACAGAAGCACAAAAGGGGTGTGGTGAGTTTACTTTGGATATGGTGACCTCTCTATGCCTTGTAGGAAGTCAGTGAGCTTAATCACTCTCTCAATAAGCCCAGAAACCTTTAAAGGTTCCTATGGCATAAACAAGGGAAGAAGAAGAAGAAGTGGAGATGAATTGCAGCTACACAGAGGCATCTCCTCTGGGGAACGTGGAGGATGACTCTCAGAGGAATTGCAGCTTGTACAAGCACAATGTGAATGCACGGTGTGATGCAGAGCCTCTTCTTCTCTGTTTACACATTTGTTTGATGGTAACGAGATATGTCTCCTTTTATTCCTCCTTCTTTCATGGGTTCAGAGGTTGGGAGTGTTTCTTTTGTATATAAAGAAAATTTTCCACCAATAAATGAAATTCTGTCAATACGGAAGTATCGAATTGACATCAAATTTGATATATTAACTGTCTCTCTTCATCCTTATAAGAATTTTTTAGCAATTTTGTGCAGCCCTTCAGCTCTTACTGATGTGGATGGAGAATATTAGCTGGCTCTACCAGAGTTTTAGGCTTGGTCCAGGAGCCATAGTAAAGATGCAAGCTTTGCATTAAAATGTATTTACTACCTCTCCATAACAGTATATGAAATGGATTCTGAGGTCAGCATTGGTGACTGACAGGAGGAAAGAGACTGAGATCCTGGGCTGCTTTTGGCATTTGTACTGTGTCATTCTGCTCCGAGGAGGGTGAGATACACTCCACTGTGACCATTTGGTGTGTAGGGATTGTACAACTGTGCTGCATGTACAGCTGCCGAGTGCTGCATGGCTTGAGCTGCTCAATTCTGTGGGCAATCCATGGTCTCCAAAGGCAAACGTGCTTAGAACTGCCCTGGTGTTTGTCACTCTGGTCTTCAGGTATTGTGGAGCATATTAACGCAAAAAATCAAGTTGTATTACAATTCAGCCAAACTTTTATTATTTCCTTTTTTTTCTACACATAATACTTAGGGCAATATTGTGACCTGAGCAGATGCGTGTTTTGGTTTGTAACAAATTGATTAAGAAAGCTGTGATTTCTCAGTGTCTTAAACAAATCCACCTTTTATTCTTCCTGTGCCAAAACATCTCTTTGTAGGCTGGAACTTGAGTTTTCTGGCGTGTTAAAAACTTTATCAAGAGCACATCCCGAAACATAGTTGTATGCTTTCACTGCCAGTGTGAGGCCTACCTGTGTTTTATGTTCTAAGAGAGAAAATATTTATTGTATCATATTACATGTACTTCATTTGTGTCAGCTGAACTGAAAAGCCAGAGTGTCTACAGCTCATCTTTGTGCAATCTTTGCCTTACTCCTGGATGCTCTGCATGGTTTGGCAGGTCTGCCAACATACTCTGACTCTGTAAGAGAAAAAAAAGTTTCTCTTTGGATTTCAGATTAATGATAAATTGGATGGAATAGATTTAGAATATTATACTTACTAGCATGATTACTCCTAGAGAAGCTTGAAAATGAGTAAAAATTAGAAAGAGAGTGAAAAAAAATCAATTTTCTCACAAAAGAAAATAAAAAAGAATGTTAATTGCTACTGAAATCACTCCAAGGGTCTTATATTTACCCTATAAAGGCAGGATGAGTATCAAAACTTTTTAAAATTTTGGTCTAAATACAGAGAATTGCAGAAGGTTCACTGTTTGGATTTCCAACCAGATGCTGTAAGCTGAATTAACAGAAATAATAAATAACACTTTGAGAAAAACTGATATTTCAGATGATGAAATTGCCTCTATTTTTCAGAGAATGATGTAGGCTATTCTAGTCCACTAAGACAACATTTCCATGGGTCATTTACCTTCATAGACAGCAATGAGTTTTAAGCAGAAACTGAGCTGAAACATAGCAGAAAAGGGGTATTTTTCACTTGAAACTACATTTTAAAATGTTTCAGGGACATTTTCACTTCATTCAACAGCTGCTCAGGATAAAATTCCGTTCCTCTACTGTACCAATCTAAGTCTCAATGCCTGTTCTTTTCACAAACATAAATTTGGCACATTCACTCTCTCTTCCAAGGTTTTTCCATAAAGCACCAAATCTAATCTTCTCTGAGCCCTTTAAGGTTTTTAGAGTAAGGTCATGATATCAAGTCTTGAAAACATGAGAGGCAAAGCTTTGCTTATGGCTCTTAACAGTACTCTGATGTCACTTCTTGTACACAAAATATTTCTTTAATTACTTACACTGCTTAGGGGTTCTGACTGGAGCAGCTTGATGCAGGGGTACAGTAATTTCACTAGGTGTTCATTCTAGTACTTTCTTCAAAACAATTTTTTTCAAAACTCAATTAGCTTTGAATATGTTGTTAATTAAATTAATCATTATGGCATAATTGTGCTACATTCATTATACTATGTATATACAGGATATAAAATAGCAGTTTCTTGATTGTTACAGTTCATACAGTCTGTAGCTGTCTTTCCTTTCCAAGATGTGAATGAGCAGTAAAGTTGTGGAACTTCTCATTCTTGCAGCTACAATGAAACTCAAGTTTGGGGGGAAAAAAGATACAAGAACAAACAGAGGGAAAGTAAACATACAAAGTAATAAGAATGAAAATAATAATATCACTCTTCAAAAAAGTCTTCATCTTTTACTTGTTTAGGCTCATGTCCCAATCCAATAAGGTCTGATTTTAGTCTGAGTGAGACAAACTTACTCATTCTTTTTCACATTCCCTTCCTGTCTCCCACGACCCACCTCAGTCTCCTGTCCTCCAGGAGAGCTCAGGTGTCTGTGTATGTGCCTGGGGCTTTAGGAATCACTACAGAATTAATTTTAAAACAGAAACTTGGTAAAAAACATAAGGTAAATAAAGAGAGAGAGCACCAAAAAAAAAAAGAGTTGATTTTTTTTTAAACTGTGAATTTCATTCCTTTAGAAAAATACAAGCTTGCTGGTGGAGTCAGGAAAAGAAGGAAATGGAGTTGGAGGTGTGTGTTATTTTAAATGAAACTGAAAGAACTTCACAGCTTAAATGTTTTTTGTCCTTTTGCTCCATTTTTCAAATACCAGGAGTAATATTATAAAATTCAGCACAGCAACTTGATGGTGCTCGCTGCTTTGAAACGCCACATATTGCCTCATTTTGCAAAGGGCCCATTATAATTTGACCTGTATACTTTCTTTTAGATATAAGTTAAGGCTACAGCTTTTCTTGTATTCTGGAGCAAGAGGGAAAGAGGAATGTTCCTTGTGCTGCCATTAGCAGCCCGTGCTGGGTGAGAGGTGTGTGCTGTGGATGTGGTGTTGGTGTGGCAGGGTGCGCCAGTGCGGCCGCGGTCGGACCGCGGGCGTGCCTGTGGAGCTTGGCAGTGCAGGGGTGTGCGTGGGACAGAACTCTGGCCAGCCAAGGCCAATCCAGGCAGGCCACTGAGCTGGGGAAATCATCCCTGAGCAAGAGCTGGGAGGGTCTCTAAGGGCAGCTCTGGGTGTGAGAGCTGCAGGAAAGCAGCTGAAGTGAGCACCGATCCTTGCCAGTACATGCAGATCACACCTTATCGAGGGTGATGCCAAGATGGTTATTTCCTCCTATTTTATTGATTAGCATTTTAAAAGGTCATGAAATGGCAGAAGACAAGATACACAGTAAAAAGGGTAGCTTAAAAGTAGTAAGAGTTCAAATCAATTAAACCTAAACAATGGTAAGCATTGAAGGACATTGTTATTACAGGGGAGCATTGAAGATAAACACAGTTCCTACAAGAATAAAGTTGCAGGAACTTGATTTTTTTTTTTTTTAATGACTTTTCCCCAACTTTAGAAACATCTAGGAGAGATATGGCAAAATTATGTGGTTTTACTTCTACCTGACTTTTCTAACTCTGTTCTGTCACTTTGAATCCCACGCTTATCAGGAAATGACAGATATTTTCACAGGCCAAGAAAAACAACAACCACTAAAACAGGGGAAGAGGGAGATTTATAAGATCGCTCCAAAAGTATTATTTAAAAGACTCTCTTCCTCTCAAAAAATATTTTTTTTCAGGGACAGTATAAACCCAGGAACAATGTCAAAAACCAAACAATTGTTTACATGTATAGACCTGAAGAATGTCTGAATTGCATGGTCATTTAGTATCTTCTTTGTAAAACAATGAAACAAAAATAGGCATCTAGTCCAAGCATTCTTTGTATTTTTTCTCCCATTATAGAATAAGGACATGTTTGTTTCTGCAGTGCTGGATAAATCATGGCACATTACTTAGACTTTAAGCAAGAAATGGTGTGAAAAAATCCCACAGGTTTTGCTAGCAAAAAGGCAAGGATAAAAAAGACTTAATTCAGATATTTTTGAAGGAAAAAGTACATGTTTTAGTGTTACAAATACGCACTGTGGTGTTTAGATCTACCCGATCTCTGTGATAAAGAGACATAGTATAAATACACAACTGTTAATGAAAGACAATAAATACACTCTTCCTTTTAATCATTTTAATTGCTAATTACGAGAGTAACTCAGGCTAAACAAAATAGACCTCATGAGGAGTAAATACAACCTCTTTCAGCACTTAAGGTACATAAAGAAATTACTTGTGTCTCCTTCAAAAAGTCATCATGCCCTGTAGAATCCAAGGGGAAGAATGAAAGATCCTTGTCAGCTTTTCTTTCCTACCTGTACCCTTGCTCCCATTTACACTGTCTGGGGTTTGGAACTCCTAAACATTTTTTTCAGCACATAGTTTGGACAAAAGGTATCAACATCAAATGTACATTTCCTCTCTTTTCTCATAGAAACTAGAAAATGCACTTTGATTGCTTAATGTCTAGCAACCTAATGCAGAATGTTTCCCTGTGTATCCTGAAGTCTTCCATCAGATTTGTATGGACAAAAAACAGAATCTGAAACTATGAAAGAATGTCTACATCTATCTGAAACTTTTGTGTGGTGGTCAGGGGATGACTATAGCTGAAATAAAGGCATCAGGCATTTTCAGAATCAGTCTTCATTTATGTGTCTTCCTTTGATCTTTTGTAGATAAAAAAGAGCAGTCCTGAACTTTTCATTGTGGTAATGACTTCCTAGCCACTGCCTCTAAAGCTGTAAAATTTCATAAATTTTAGTTTCTACTAATTTGAAATGTATCTAGCTCCTAAGCACCATTAGAATGCATCAAAGAATAACCTGAATTCAGAGAATAACCCTAACTCAAGAAGTAAACACAGTTTTATAACCTTTAGGGTTTTCAAATGAAAGGATTTTGACAGTGACAGATATTTTTCAAAAGCTGTGATCTCAAATTTCATAAGTTATATGATAATTTTGGAATGCTGAATCACATACATCACTAATATTACACAGAGAGAGACTGCACAGAAATCTTACTTCATTTTAAGTAATTATATGCAGAATAAATATGCCGGAAGTATCACAGAAACCACTGATTTTTAAAAATGCATCTGCCACTGCTATGCATCTAGTAAGGATGTACAGAACATTCTGAGACAGAAATGCAAAATTCCCAAGACGATGGAATTCATCCCTCTGGAAGTACAGCATATGTTATACTACACTTGAGTCAACAAATTGGCATTTCTGGAAAGATAGATGAGACTATGATTCCTAACATGTATCAACAAGGTTTGATATAGCTTTAGAGCACAGAAGTAATTTTTTTTTTCTGATTTGGAATGTTTAACTAGAACCATTAAAATTAAAACAGTGGGGCAAAGATGGTTTTCAGCAGTAGGAAATCTGTGTTTGGGCACAATTAACATGTACAGTACATCTTTCTTGGCTGTATAACTTGTATCAGGTTTATATGGAAAGGTTTTGGTAGTGCAGGGGCTGAGAGGTGGCTTAAATTGGAGGAGGCTCAGGGGAGACCTTGTTGCTCTCAACAACTACCTGAAAGGAGGGTGTAGCTAGGCAGGTATGTGTCTCTTCTCTCAAGTAACAAGCAACAGGACAAGAGATAATGGTCTCAAGCTGCACCAGGGGAGGTTTGGATTGGATATTGGGATAATATCCCCCACCAAAATGGGTGTCAAGCACTGGAGTAGGCTGCCCAGGGGAGTGCTTGAGTCACCATCCCTGTAGGTTATTAAAAGACATGTTGCTGTGGCACTTGGGAACATGGTTTAGTGGTGGACTTGACAATGCTGGGTTAAAGGCTGGACCTGATGATCTTCAGGGTCTTTTTCAATCCAAATGACTCCTTGATTATGTAAGAAGCTGCCAATAGCTTCCTGCGTGTCCAAGAGAGCCAATGACACATGACTCCAAGATGAACCCACTGCTGGCCAAGGCTGAGTCTGTTAGTGACAGAGGTAGCACCTCTGAGAACATGTATTTTGGAAGGTGGGAAAAGAAAGCTGAAAAACTTTATCCAAAGAAAGGAGTGAGAATGTGCAAGAGAAGCAGCCCTGCAGACACAAAGGTCAGTGGAGAAGGAGGGGGAGGAGGTGCTCCAGGCCCTGGGGCAGAGATGAAGACCACGGTGAGAAAGGCTGTCTATGCAGCCCATGGAGAGCCATGCTGGAGCAGATTTGCTGGCAGGGCTTGTGACCCCACATGGGACCCACAGTGGAGCATACTGTTCTTGAAAGACCACAATCTGTGGGATGAACCCCACACTGGAACTGGAAGAGTGTGAAAAGGTCGGAGCAGCAGAGACAATGCGTGTTGAACTGACCCCAATCCCCATTCCCATTCCTCTGTGCCACTAAAGTGGAGGAGGTAAAGAAATCAGGAGTGAAGTTAGGCCTAAATTACTTGTTTATGCAGAATTGCAATTCCTGTGTAAAAGTCCTGCTATCAATGAGAAATGCTGCTTTGACTAGATAGTCCCATCAATACTAAAGGTTTTCTCCTGGGAAATACTGATTGAGGTTTAGTGACATGACAACCGTGTGTGGGGAATGAACAGCACTATCAACTAAGACAGTTTAATTCATAGCAAACACATTTCCTGATAGTGAAACTTCACTTAAGCCAGCGAATCTACCCTGAAAATCACTGCTGCATGCAAGAATTAGACATACACTTGACTCGATTTTCAGAAGTGCTGAATCTTTAACAGGTTTCACTGTGACTGCTGAAATAAGTACCTGCAACTGGATTTAGGAGCTTCATTAGTTATGAAATTTCTCTGCCATCAACTCTGCTAAAACTTGTGCAAATGTAATTTGGGTGCAAACTTTGGGTGACCAAAGTTGTACTGTGAGATCTCCTTTTAATTAAAGTAGGTATTACTGAAGTCCAGAAAACTGTGAGTGCTGAGTGTCTTGAAAAATAAGATTACTTGGTTTTTAAATACCCAGCCTTTGTCCTTAAAGCTTGAATGTTGCAGCTTTACACAGTGTATATATTAGTGTATACATATCATACATGTATACAAACTTTTTAAAGTTCCCCATGAGTAAAATAAACATTATCTTTTGTTGGTGCATCTCTGAAAACTGTTACAAAACCAAGTTGGTAAGTCCTGAAAAGAAATTGTGAAACTCCCTGCAAATTTTTTTCTTACTTTCAAATAATTTTCTTACTTTCAAATAATTCTTTCTATAATAAAAGTCATTTATCAAAGATTCAATGAGCAATGCTCGAGTAACTTGTGCATGATGAAATAGAAAAGACAAAGAAGAAATGTGACAAGTCAAGAAAGCATTTCAAAGGCAATGAACAAACTTGACCAGATATAATTTACTGACTAATTCTTTTAAATTTTTTACTTTTGAACATCATAATGCGGCCTTTGGTATCAAGGATGTTTGCAAGGCAAAGGTACTTCAGCAACAGCAACATGATAGCTTATTTATTAATTGACAAGGTGAAATGTTCGTTAAAAGATGGTTATTGCACACATAACTTGGAGTTATCTATTTAACAACTACTCTCCTCCTATCTCCCTGAGCCCTGCCTAACCTATCTATGACAGTGAGAACTTGTAGGGCAACCCACAGTCTTATTACATTAAGAACTCTAACTCTTATATAATGGAACCTTCATGACACATACAAATATTCTGGAATATTTTAGATCTTAATTTTTGTAAGAAATAATTTCTGAACTCGGGTTCAAGTATAGCTTTAAATTCTTGCAGTAACATTGAACATCAGGAAACTCAGAGCTGTTAGCCTGAAATATTATTTCTGTTAAAAGAGTGCTGGCACATCTGTAAAGGCCCATAGGTTCTCTTGAATCCAGGATCCATAGTCTGTGAGCTTCAATGAGTATGTGTGTCGATTCCACCAGAGTCCTTGTGGATCTTTCAGGTGTCACTGCTAATATTTCCGAGGGCAAATAGCTCAGAAGCTTGAAGTCTTGGCCATTTCTAAAGGATAAATAGCAACAAATTTATAGTTTGGAGTGACCCAGGTGATGGGATTACTCCAGAGCTACAAGATACAGGCTTCTGTTCTGTTTTCAGTGCTAAATGCATCAGTTTCATGGGAGATTTTGGCCCTTGTCCAAGAAGACCCACAAGTCTTATCTCCTTCTAGAGGACTCTGACTGTGTCTGTCCTCCGTGGAACTTGTCTCTGTTGGCCTATCTATTGTCCCATGGCATTGTGACATTGGTAGTAAAAATGACAAGGCTGAGCTGCAGCCCACCAGAACTGTCATTTTCTAATGTGAAACACAGACATATCCTGCAACTGAGACAAAAAACTCTTCTGTGATAAGGCTGATGTACTGCATATGGCAGATAAGGCTGAGGTGTTGCATGTGGCAGCAGAAGCTGACACTGCTCATCCTTACTGCAGGTTGGGGTGTGTCCCAGGACCATCACTGGGTTTTGTTCTGCATGCAAAAAATTGATACACTCCAAAATACATCCTGAGGCTGAATCAAAATATGTGAATAAGAAGAGAAGCAGAACCCCAGAGGGAACTGTGAACCTAAATTATCTGGCAGCATAGGCTTATGACTTGAGACAATAAGCTTCCCTGATCTGAAGAAGAAAGGTCTTGGGAATTTGTAGTGTCCCAGCTTCCAACAGCATGTTTAGAAACCTAGGGCATATCTTGAATGGAGATTCCCAGGCATCTATCTATTATTCACAGACAGCTATCTATCTCCAAGTAAAGACTTGGAAATGCAGAATGTGAGAACTTTGGCTAGAAGGCGGCCTCACACACTTTCATGATTGTCAAAACCAAGAATTTATACAGACATCTTCCTTTAAAAATGCAGAGCCGATTCCTTAAAAGTCAGCTGGGGAACTGCACTGTGTAGGAAACCCAAGGAAATGATCTCATAATTTAAAGGGTTTAAAGTTCAAAGAGGGATGATCTGAAAGTAAATTTGGCATAAATAGATCTTTCATATACCAAACACAACTATAGGAGCAAAGGAAAATTTAAAGTCAGAAAACATTCAGTAGTGGAGCATTATTAATTTTCAAAGAAGCCCAAAATTCGCTGGCTGATATTTACACTCTGTACAAATTTTCACTATCTTCATTCTTTTATTTTGAAAGGAGAGTATGTGGGTTCCTTTAAACAAATCTGTTCTTGGATTTTTGAAGGTGTGTTCAAATTCAAAAATAATAATTCCTCCCTTAAAATGGTAGAGGTAGGACTTGAATTCTTGCACTAGAACTGCAGATGCCAGTATATTTTCACTTTGAAGTTCTAAACATCTAAAAAAGGATCAAAGTGAATCTTTATTAGTGGAAGCATACAGGATTTTTTTTTCTTTCTCAATTTACCTGCTTATTAATTTTGCAGCTACCACTGATTTCTTATTCCTTAAAAGCTATGCAAAACATAAAAGATTAGAGTCTAGTACGGATTCCAGAGACAGATGGTAGGAAATATTTGCTACATATTTAGTATTTTCAAATAGAAATATCTTCTTTTTACTGCTTAAAGCACAATATTAATTTTAATAGTAAGATAAAAACTTTACAGAAGTCTTCATGGTGACCCACATAGCTCCCAAAATAAAGTCCTCTCTCTCTTTCAATTTGATTCTTATGACTTAAATTCTCTAAGGTTGCACAAAGAGCAAAGGATTTCTTGTAGCAAGATACGGGGAAGCTGCAGTGACAAAGGTGGCAAGTTCCCCAAATATCTAACAAACTCTAAACTAAACAACCAGTGCCTCATTCCATGTGAAAAAAACCCTTAATCTCAGTTGAATACTTGGGCACCTCTGCTACAGTTTGAGGCATGCATGATTCATCACACCGTGATGTTCTCTATTCTGCCATTCTCTTTCACATTTTGGAGTTTCCAAAAGATATTGCAAAGCATTCCCACTCCCTTCTTCTGAAGATGGCATGTACCATGAAGTCCATCAAAAATAAAATGCTGCCAGTTCAGTCATTAAGAGAGTTCCTCTATCCAAAACTGCTGAAATCTTCCTGTCCCGCTAAAGGCCCATGACACCTGGAAGATAACCACTTCAGAGCGGGCGTTTCAGGAGACAAGTCAGCACCACCACTCACACTCCAACTCTAAGCAAGATAACCATGCTCTGCTAAACAGTGTGTTATCAATTGTTTTTATGCAGTGTTGGCACTGCATAAAAGGATACATAACCACACCCAGGGCAGGAACATGCTTGGGACAGGACAGAAGATGCTGCTAGAAAAAAAGCCAGTAATGCTGACAGTCAATGTCATTGGATTCCTGAGCACATACCTAGATGTCTGCCAAGAGCTGGCCATGCAGCCAACATTCTACAGGCTTTGGATTTGAAAATGCAAGTGAGATACAGGCAAGAAGTAGCTTGTTTTCTAGGCTAGAGGACCATATTGCCTGTCTGGTCAGTCAGTTTAAGGAGGGGCTTTTTGGGAAATAGCTGGCATCCTAGCTTCACTCTGGAAGAGGCTGAAGAATTTCTACACAAATACAAAAAAGAGCAAAGGTAAAACCCGTGTCTGATGTAGGTAACAACATTCAATTTAATTCTTCTAGTTGGGTAGTATAACAGTAATAACCCCACTCTTGGCATACCTCATTACAGATACATATAGAAATTTGTCTCTCATGCTTCACAGCCCATCTTGTTCCACTTGTCCCACTTCATGGCCACCTCTTGCTCCTCTCAGTGTGTATTTTTGAAATACAAACATGTTTTTATTGCTCTGAGTTACTGATATAAACCCTCAGACAAGATGCTGTTCTCTCCCATAGCTTGAAGCAGAGGAAGTTTTTCATCTGGTAGGATATCTCCAAGTATTCAGAATCCCAAGCCTGCAAATCAATTCTCTACCCAGTAAAGAACCTACCATGTGAGAGTCATCATTTGGTTCTGACCAAAACTTCTGAGATTTCTTGCCCTGCACTTACAAATGTTTTTTTCTCCATCTCTGGAATATACTGATAAGGGAATTATAGTAATGACATGCCTGTGGTCCTCCCTCCTTCACATTGTCTCATGAGGAAACACACACAGGGAAGCTTGGGTGGGTGAGGGAACTCAGAATGGTGTTGAATACTGATAACCCACCTGAAGCCACCTTCGCTGAAGATCTCACTGGCCGGATTTTTCCTGCTGCTGGGCGTGGTAATGAATGAATGTCATTTCTAGAAAGCACTGAACACAATTGTTTTTTCCAACATATTTTACTGCAACGGTCAAAAAAATCAGTGTGAGATGACTTTTTTGATTCCCAAAAAAATGTAGCCGTTCCATCTGGCTTTCTGAAACAGTATAAACTGCTGCTCCTCAGGGAAGCTATATACCAAGAAGTCTAGTTTGGGTTTTAAGTAGCAACAGTTTTCTCTTCCATGCTCAGCTCTATACCAGGTTTCTTCCCTACTCACAATGTAAAGACCTGCTAATACAGGCTTCTAAAATACAGTAGGAAAAGCAGTATCCATTTTCCCTTTTTTCTCTCCCAAGCTCTGCAGTGCTATTTTTTAGCAGTATAGAGAAGGCACTGCAGGCTTTGTACACATTTGCTAACATTTTGTAAGGTCTAACTGTTTTCTAAAGTTCTATCTGCTGCAACAGCTCAAGTTTTCTCAGAACAAAAATCTTTCTCTCCTGGTTTGGTTTTTTTTTTTTTGATATCTGACTTACATGGCTAAAACAGTGCAGCTGAGATCAAGATGAGATAAAATGAGAAGACAAAAGCAGTGGGCATTGTGTCAGGAGTAAAAGAAAGATGAAGCAGCTACACTTCACTACCTGTTAAATTAATATTTCATTTTGCATTGGCATGAAATTGCAAGAAAATAAACTATCTCCTTTTCTTCCACTTCTTTGCTAAGAAACAGCTTTCTGTACCCTTATCTGTATGTCTAAGATAAAAATGTGTATTTTTTTCCTTACATAGTTAACTGAATCTCAAGTATAGCAGTGGTTAGCTAAGGAAAGAAAAATAATATGCATACATAACCTGTTAAAAGTTTTGATTGAGAGAAGCTCTTTAAATGATACCAAAGAATTGTGTCATACTTTCTGAAATGGAGACTAATGTGTTCCCCAATGTGGCACAGAAACAAAATCAATGACAATAGATTTACTTTAGTATGCTGGATGTAATGGTCACATTTCAGGAGGAGCATTATCTCAAACTGGCTTTAGCCATGCTACTAGAACAAATAAGGCCAATATTTAGAAGTTAAATGCATTCCAATCCATTTAAATGAAGTGTATTTAGTGAATACAACCAAACACACATTTTTCTTTGGCAGGCGGGACCCTGGGACATCTCTCTGATGACTTTGGGCCTGAACATCTGTCAGCCACAAATAGAGGTTTTACTAATCCAAACAATATTGAGAGTAGGTAAAATAACTTCAGTAGAAGATTCAGCTGTTTAGTGCTATGGCTGTATGTTAAAAAATTGCACCTACTGAAACCAGTTAGAAAGCATTTCCAGATCCATTTGCATATCATGCTAATATTTTCTGAGCTCCCCCCTATTCCCTAAGGCAAATTGGATATGCTACAATTCTGAGATGGTGGTACGATGTGCTGCCTCGTGACATGTTAAGGAATATATGCCTATTTCTCTAAGCACTCACTTTTCCCAGACATTTTTACAAATCTTGAAATGATTTTGAGATGTTCTATCTTCTGTGTGTGATGTTAATTGCTTTAGAAATAGACTTCCCACTAGAGAAAGAAGTGTGAGATGGCTGACCATCCAAATCCCTGCTTCATTCATTGTTTAAGATGCAATTTCAAAATTTAAAGCTCTCTAAAGAATCTGTCAGACATATCTGGGAGATAGATAGAGCAGTCTGAAAAACCCTTAGGGGAATAATTCTATTTAGTTGAGCAGCTCAGATTGCTGTCAAACATTAGTGGAGTAAGAACTTTTGACTTCAGGGAGTGACAATTAGAGGGGGACCTCTAATTCACAGATATGTGCCAGCCTTGAATTAAACAAAGCTCTTCCTTTCAGTAAAGGATTTATTTTATTTTTAGCAGCAGGCTGCCCAGGTTGATTATGAACTTTGTTTTGACATATTTTCTTTCATCAGTTTACATAGCTCTGAGAAAAAAAAGTGTCAATATCCAAAAATATTTATCTTCTTTAATTCTGAAGTTGACATAAATGTCTCCTGCTTTAAAGGGGCCATGAACTACATGCAGGTTAAAATCAGAATTCTGAAAAATCAAAAAAACAAATTACAGACCATATTTTGAAAGAAATATTGACAATAGTGGTTGTTAATTTCTCTCTCTTCTGTATTTCCCTTATTTGTGAAAGACTCATAAAAATAATCTGTGATTCTCTGGACTGAAAATTTTGCAAAAGTGGATGTCAGCTTATATGTGAAATAAAGAATCCATTTTATGAATGATGATGTAGAGAAAAGTGCTCATGATATACTGAATATGAAATTTTATATTAAAAGATAGTGCTGTTAATACTAAAAAGGAGTAGTATTTTTAAATATTACATAAAATTGAAGCTATGGAATTATTTCATTGTCAGAAAATAAACAGAAGTAATTTAGACAAAACAGGATTTAAAGGATTATTCATTTATACAACTGATTTCAACTTAATGGTTGGCAGATCTCTGCCTTTCATGTTCATTGGCATGCTTCCCCTCTCTTCTCCCCAGAAGTATCAAATACAAGATGGTTGTGTGTCTCACTTGAGGCACTCTGTTTCAAAAAGATCTGAATGAGCAACAGAATTAGAGAGTACAGGAGCTGCAGGGCAGGTAGTGTGCTCGCCAGAAGGGTGACTACAACAAGTACTGCTGAAAGAATAAATACCATCACACCAGATGGTGACTGGGGGAGGTTTTTAAGTACTGCCCCTGAAAAAAATCTTTTCCTATATTTTCTTTAACAATGTTGTCATAAAGCAAAGGTGCATGCCAATAAAGCATACCGAGTGTGCTAGGCTGGTATGCATAAAAGAATGCATGAGAGAGTCTTCATAAAAGAGGTCTGCAAAAATTGGATGACCAGGATTGAAAAAATGAAGACGAGAATGAAATCGGTGTTGCTATATGAAAGGCAATGCACTTGAAAAATACTGTAGATCTCAATGTAAATTGGGAGTTCCTGCTTGGAAATAACTGATAAGCCATGGGACCTGTATTCTCAACTAATTAGCTACAGGTTTATTACAAGCTATCAAGATTAAGCGCCAAGGAAGGCAAATGCAATTCTATTATGTATGAGGAAAGTATTTCAAAGAAAGAGAGGGAAATATTAACATCATTATAACAGATAACAGGGGTCCACTCTATCAGGAAGACAGGATGAACTCCTGACTATCTATGCTGAAAAATACAAATATAAAATATGTACAGAGAACTACAAAACCATGTCTAGGCTGTGGATTTGGGCACCCGGCAGTATTTTCTCCCTACGCCTTGCTAAAAGAGAAATCAGTTGGATGCTATTGATGATCCATTTTACCTTTGTGCCTTGATTTTCTTCATGTAGTGTCCTGGTTTCAGCTGGGGTAGAGTTAATTTTCTTCCCAATAGCTGGTGCAGTGCTGTGTTTCAGATTGAGGATGAGAATAATGTAGATAACACACTGATGTTTCAGTTGTTGCTATGAAGTGCTTACCCTAAGTAAAGAACTTTTCAGTTTCAGGAAATGGGGGAAAGCAGAGGGGTGTACATCCAGATTTCACCCCAACACAGAACAAAATCCTACCGAGTAACACAAGTGAACCTGGAAAAAGATTCTTTTAAAGGAGACTGGAAGAGGGTTTTTTTCCCTAATGTTGCAAAATTAAGCTGAAAAAATATCCTTCTATAAGTAGAGGAGAGTATTTAATACCAGAAGGAGAGAAAATTGAAATGATAAAACTATCATAAAAGCAAATGGAAAAGACCAGTCTATATGCAAGTGTACCTGGATGAAAAAAAGAAGGTCTGTAGCAAGTATCAGAGAAGTGAAACCCTGAGCCAGCTTTCCAAAAGAAGATCTGTCTGTTCCCAAGTTTTATTCCTCCTAGAAATAAAATTTCAAGTGCCTGGGAGGAGGATTATCAGATTTTGTGCTTATGCAAGGCAAAGCCAGAGCTCCAGAAGCTCTACTAAGCCTACCTCTGCAAGATTTCACTAGAACCATTGTTGTCAAATGGCTGTTTCTAATTCACATTTATTTTTGCAGACCATTATTGAACTACTTACATGCTGACTGTGTACAGCATTATTTTAGCTGGGTAAGCCTACAGTAAGTGTCTTGCAGATATTTAAGCATATTGCCCTAACAATTTGCATTCCAAGACAGAAGTAATATGCTTCTTGTTGGACATAGTACTGCAGCAGGCAATAATGGCTCTTTGAGACCATACTAAATACAATAAGGTGCACCTTCAGGTCACTGTTGTGAAGTATAGAGCTAACTTTTCTAACTTCAGAGAGAAGTCAGAAATTGTTTTGTGTTTTTGAAGATAGATATTGGGCACCTGACTTCCTTGCTAGGAAAAAGCTTCTAATGTTAAGGCTTTTTAAGAATTCCCTTTATTTGTTCTCACTACTTGCAAATCCAAGTCCACCGATAACTAAGTTGTCACCAAAAAAATCCCTCAAGGTCTAACAGAACCCAAGGACTATCAGCTACTGAGCAGCTCAGTCACTGCATCTCATTTATTCTCTTATTAGCCTATAAATTATTTTTCTTTCACCTTGTTTTCAGTTTTACACAAGAAATTCATAGAGACAGCCTATGCCTATCCCAGAGAATGAGACTGATCCCCTGACATGCTAAATTTGGGCATCTTCTGTTTATGGCCTCTACATTGGTGTTAGGCAACTGACTTGGGGCTGTAGCTCCCACTCCAAAAACAAGACAACTAAAACTATTCTGTGTGGCATTGAAGTAATCCCATGTCTCCAGGAGCACGTGGTGACGCCAAGATCTGCAGCCATTCACCCAGGCACAACCAGCAGGCCCAAGGCACATCCTGCCTATGCAGTTTTTCAGCAGAAGAAGAATAGAATGGAAAGCAATTGCTGCAAACAACGGTATGATTTCCCAAAAAGCGTGGAGGTGGGTGCTTCCCTTATTTCAGAGCCCCACAGCGCAGCACTGCCAGGTATGGCATCACCACAGACACAGGGACTTGTCATTGTACTTGCAGCAGTGATTACACCCGTGATAGACACAGAGCCCTCTCCTAGCAGTAGGATTTTGCCTGATTAATATCGCCAAATGTGTACCAAAGATCCCCAAACCTCTTTTTTTTTCCCCTGAAAACTTGAAGCAAAGCCATGGGAAATGCAGTCAACTTCTGAGAAATGCAGAACTATTGCCCTCAGCTGATGGCAGTCAGAGAGAGCACTGATACAAATTTCCAGAAAAAATTTCAGACAGCTTCTGTTCATCAGAGAGTTTACCTTCTGTTCACCCCTCAGATACCCTCCATTCTCTCTTGGTTTCTTTAATAACCATTCTCCACGTCTTTGATATTTTGTATTGCATATAAGTGTTGACGTGTTGGTAGTGGGGGGCTCCAGGAGTGGCAGGGATGAGAAGGAGAAGCTCCAGAGGGGAGCAGAAATCCACATGCCAGCCTGTGGAGGACTGCAAACTAGAGCAGGGGAAGAGCGAAGAGGAAGAAGAGGGCAGACCTAATGCTATTTACTGACTGTACACAGCCTCCCCCAGTGCATTCTTCACATCCCTCTGTGCCTCTGGGTGGGGTAGAGGGCTCTAGAGGAATGAAGGAGACTAAAGAAACTAAGATCTTCTTGGGAAAGAGGAGAGGAAAGATTGTTTCAGTGTTTGTAGTTTGGATTCTTACCACTCAAATCTGTAAAATAGATTGGCAGTAAATTAAGTCTTGACAAGTCAAGTCTATTTTGCCTGTGCCAGTAATTGGAAAGCAATGTCCTTGTGTTTGTCACCACCCATGAGTTTTCTTATTCCTGTTTTTTTTTTTCTTATTTTTTCTTATTTTCTCTCTCTGTCCCACCAGGAACACAGTGCTGGAATAACTGAGCAGCTGGGTGAGAGTTTGGTTGTTAACTAGGATGAGCCCATCACATATTTACATCTGCAAGATGTACATAAAGATAAAAATCTTATCTGCTCCCAAGGCTGTAGAAGAAAATAAAATCCTAGGGGAGAATGAAATTATCTCAACTCAGTTTGTTTGTGGTTTCAGCTGATTTTTGCTCATTAATCCTTCTTTTCTGTACCAGTAAACCAACTGAGACAAGAAGCATTGGCATTTCACTCTTTAAAGTGTCATTCTCTTTAGGAATTTTTTTCTCTACCATATCAGTGCCACAGACTCATTGGGAGCTTTTCATACAAAGTTGAAGGTTCCTATTTACATTTGTAACTCTTTTGCTGCAGAACAACTACACACAAAAGATCCCTTTCCTCCATCCAATGAGACCCCACCTGGAACACTGCATCCTTCTTTGGGGTGTCCAGCCCAGAAAGGACATGGACATGTTGGAGTGAGTCCAGAGGAGGGACACCAAGGTGATCTGGTTTTGTATATTCCATGCTCAGATGGTTTCTCAGAAGATGAAGTCTTTGAATAGTTCATGTATTAGTGAGGTCCTTTGGAGGTTTATCCTGCTTTTGAGGAACAAGGGAGGAAAGAAGCTTTAAGTTTAATGATATGTCTTTCTAATGGAACACTGATCCAACCTGATTCTTTGTTCTTTCCACTTACCTGCATGGAGAACTATATTATTTATCAAGTAATAATTCAAATACAATTAATTTCACTAACATGTATATCAGAAGCAGATTACAGGCAGATTCAAAGATAACATTTACTACATCAGAGGAGGTGATAAATTGTCCTGCAGGCTGGGCCGAACATGCTTCTTGGAGGACATGGGCAAGGTCACACAAATACTGCATTCCTGCTTGTGCATTTGGCTACTTTCTTGCTTGTGGGGAAAAGCAACCTGTTGAAATATTCCCATGGATACAGTGGAGTACAGTACAAGTTGATTTTCCCTGCTAGTAAGGGACTACAGAGCAGAGATATCCAGTGGAACAGAGTTAAGTAGGGATTGACACTATTTGTTACCTACATGTGAACTGGCCAGACTTCTGACATGCACCATTTTCTTTCTCTGACCACCTACAGTACTTGTAGATGCTAGGCTACTACAAGGTCAACTAGAGCAAAATAACTTTTAAACAAAAAGATCTACAAACATTCCCCCCTTCTCCCTATTGTTGCCTATCACTGACCTTTCCAGTCCTGCTCAGACTGATTGCATCAGATTTCCAGTTGTAGACAGCACTGTTAACCTTCTGGGTCTATAAGAAGCAGCCCTAGGTTTCCCAGCAGTTACTTAGTGTACATTGTGCTGCAGACTCCCAGCTTCCCCAATCTTCCCAAACCTTTCAACAATCCAGAGAGAGAAACCACACTTCTCCCTGCTGTCCTCCCAGCACCCTTCTAAGGGAAGATAATGTAGAGCACCTGTAAACTCCAGGTAGAGAGTTACTGCCCAATACATACTCTACAATTAGCCTTCAAGTGTCCAAAAAATTGTCTTCTAATTATTAGTGACACTAAGCTGGGGTTGAACCTGATTAGCTGTTCCTATATGTATGTAAAAGAAAAAAAAAAGGGTTCTAACCACATTTAAAATGAAATATTACAAGATCACAATGTTAAGGGGATATTGCTGTATTTGTGGGGATAATTTTTGTCTCAAACACGCAGTTCTAGTGCTCTCCTAGTGCTCATCTGAGAATATTTTTTATTCTTTTTTTCTTCCCCATAGCATCTGTTTTAGAGAAGCAATATGTTTCTTTGCATTAAACAAATGCTGTACATAGGGGTTGTCTGACTTCAAGGCTCCAGCTCCTTTCTTTTGCTTATGTGCTTTTCATCATTGCTGAAAATATTTGACAAAAGGCATATTGCTTACTTTAGTAATTATAAACCAGTAAATGATTCTGAATGCCGCAGCTGCAAAGATTTGCATTAGTCTCTTGCAGTTTCCTAACTACAAGCCTTAATATAGTTATCTCCATACCAGGAACACAACAGCGTTAGCAAAATTAACTTTGAATTGTATCTGAATACACTTAAAAAGTGAGGCCTGCACAGTTGGTACAATCCCTGTGCAGTTGTCAAAGCCCTTTAACAGTCCTCCCCCTCCACACTGCTGTTTTGCATGATATTGTTAATATCACATATACAGACAGTGTCTGCCTTATATATCAGAGTTATATGGTAGGAATTACAGAAAAATTCACATATAAAAGGACCTCTGGAGGTCTTCTAGTCTAAATTTACTCTAAAAAAGACTAGCTTCGTAGCTGTGCAAGGTTGCTCAGGATTGTGTCCTGGGGTGCATCAGGCACAGCATGGCCAGCCTGGCAAGGGAGGGGATTGTCCTGCTCTGCTCTGCACTGGGGCAGCCTCACCTCCAGTGCTGGGGGCAGTTTTGGATGCCACAATATAAAATAGACATTCAACTATGGGAGAGCATCCAAAGGAGGGCTGTGAAGATGATGAAGGGTTTCGAGGGAAAGCCGTATGAGGAGTGGCTGAGGTCACTTGGTCTGTTCAGCCTGGAGGACACAGGGGAGAGACCTCATTGCACTCTTCAACTTCCTCTTGAGAGGAAGAGGAAGGGCAGACACTGATCTCTTCTCCGTGGTGACCAGGGACAGGATCCAAGCGATGGCCTGAAGTTTTGTGAGGAGAGATTTAGGCTGGATAACAGAAAGAGGTTCTTCATCCAGAGACTGAATAGTGGAGCAGGGTCCCCAGGGAAGTGGTTACCACACTAAGCCTGACAGAGGACAAGAAGCATTTGGACAACACTCTCAGGGACATGGTGTGAATCTGGAGGCTGTCCTATGCAGGGCCAGGAACTGGACTTTGATGATGCTTTTGGATCCCTTCCAACTAAGGATATTCTATGAATCCTGGTAAGAGAATGACAATAATTTCCTCTTAAGGGAAGATAACTGCATGACTTTCTAGGTAGTGTGATGTCATTCATCTGTCTGACATTAATAACACTAGCAATAATATTTATGTGTTATCTGAACTGCAGAACTCTCTCTAAACTTAAGACAATTAGGTCTACAATGATTTAGACATCTGTTGGAAGAGCTGAGAAATCTAATTTGGGAAGGCTCCATTTATGGAGAGCCATGAAAAGAGGGGCTATATAGCAGTACATTAGATACTTCAGCAGAAACAAGAAGAGGCAGAAGGGGGAATGGAGAATACAAAAGCCAGGAAATGAAGGGTTTGTATTTGGCTGTTCACTTACTGGAGGAACAGCTTTGTTATTTTTACCATCCTTCAGCTTGTGCTAGTGAAAGTCTTTTTATGGAATGTATTTTCTCAAGGCCTGCTTTATAGATGCATTGTGTAATGCAAAGCATGAACCTTTCAAATAGTTATATTAATAAACAGCCATGAACTTGGCTCTTGTATGCTCAGCAGCATATAAAAAATTTAAATTGTCCTGAAGAGTCAACAGCTGACCCCTCTGTAGAGCCAACACCTCCAGATGCTGTAAATAAGGAGGCTGTTGGTTCTGTATCATCTGCTTTTGATCTCATTTTACTCAATGAACTCTTCAGAGAAGGTGGGGTGGGAATAAATTATGACTGCCATGCACAGTGTTTCAGTGTCAGCCAGGACAGTCCCTGTGAACCAGTATTGCCACTGGAAAATAAAAGAGCTCAAAAGTGGTTTCTTTGAGCACATGTTTCATGTGTCAGAATACAGCCTGACTCTCCCAATAAAATATGAACCTGTGGATGAACAAAATTGAGTTGCATGTGTCTCATCACTGTCCATTTGTCCTGATTCTGCCGACCCCTTCTCTGAAATTATATTACAGAAGGAAGGTTTTCATAGATCATTAAAATTAGAAAAATCAAATGCCAGAACTTGATAGCAATTACTGGACCAATGAGTTCTACAATTCTATACATAGAAACACAGGCATACATTTTTGGTTGTGCACCATACAACCAAATTGATTTTAAGCATTTGCCTAAAGATTCATTTTATCATTCAGAGCTTGAATCATTTCACCCTGAATTGATATTTTTTTCAATGAAAAAGAATTCTGTCTTAATGATATTTCTAGCTTATGCGTCCTTATTTCCTTTTGAAGGATTAGGATATTAGAAGCATCATAAAAAAGCATGAATTGAAAATGAAATTGTCATTAAAATTCTGTGAGTCCTGCAGAACTATTTCAGACAGTTCTTTTTGATTTGTTTCTCATAACCTAGTTGAAAACTGATGTCAATTGTTAAAATGCATATTTGTAAAATATGTCATGGAAAATGTAGTCTCAACAGGTCTGATCAATGGTTTTTCACAGTCTTTCTACTAATTCACAGAACAAAAAAAGAATATTCTGACTTTTAAATGTAGAATATTTTAAATAGGATTCAAAAAGGGGAAAGGAAAAATGGGACCAAGTTAGTAATTGATAATAGAACTCAAATAATTATGTACATTTTCCCCCTTAAAATTTTAATTAGGCATTTGTTCCAATACTGAATCAGTATTGCAAAATATGCAAGAATCATCAATTGACTACGAAGTGAAATTATTTGAATTTTCTCCATATGGTACAAAGCAAACAACAATTTTGACACAAATCACAGTGCCTGTTTGACATCAGGATTTCTGCCAAAATGTAGGTGGTTGGGACAGCATTCGTGCCTTCTCCATCTAAAATTATACAACTTGATTGTTCTGTCAAAATAAAAAGGAAAACTTCATGTAGTTTTCTAACCTGATGCACTAACAGAATCTGCATGTTCTCAATCTAAATGTTGACTGGGTCTGAGGAAGGAAACTCATCTCTCACAAGAATGGAGAACAGAGTGATAAATGTATGAGACAGAGACACCACATGAAGATCAATTGTCTGAAGAGAGAGAATATGCATCGGTAGCAATTTTTTACTAAAGGATGAGCAAACATCCATAAACAGAATATTTTTTTCATAATTCCAAGAAAAGAGAACATAGTGATCTTCTTGAAAAAAAATGTTTCTACATGGCATGTAGATAGCAGATCACAAAACCCCACAACGCCAATGATTTAACAATCCTTTTTGGAGTCAGATTAAGCACAACAATAAAAACATTAACTTGAAGAACATGCATTTTCACAAAGCTTTTTTCATTAGTAGCCTGATTTTTATGGGTATAAAACATTGCCAGCTTTATTGACTTCATTTTCCCTGTTACCTAAGGTGCCTGCAGCTGCCAGCTCTCAAGCGCTTTTAACACCTCTCAACAGATCATATGCAGGCCGGGTAGAACACGCTATTCTGCACATGATGGATGTCACAAAGAGTGTCTGGAATTCACAGCCTAATGACCTGCAGGCTTCCAGTCTCAGAAGCCATCTTGTATCCAATTATGTCCGGTAACATTTTGTGTCAATTTACAGTTCAATCTTTGTGACAGGATCATTCAGTACTTTCAAAATGACCTACCTGAAAAAAAAAAACCACAGATAACACTATGTGATAATTCTGCTTGTAAGGAAAATGAGGTGGCTTATAACTCAACAGAGTATGCCCAGCTGAGGCTTGATGTTATTTTTAAGTTGGGAAAGTAGTTGTACAACATGTGAACCCTTCCTGCTCAAATCATGGCACATCCAGGTCAGCATATACCTGGAAACCTTCCATTGACATCTCAGACTCTGAAGAAGTGTTTCTCATTCCATGCACCACTTTTTCTGTCAGGGAGGAGAATTTCAGCTATTTGAGAGCTCTAGCTGCAAAGGATTTTCTGACAGGAGAAAAACCTGTCTTGATCATCTATAAAATGGAAGATGCGTTCAAGAGTTGTATTTGGATTTCTACAAATAAACAGGAGAGGAGCCATCTATCATGTATGTATGGTGTCCTCTCATCTTTGTGTTTGCTGTTAACAAGTAACATATCCATAAAATCAGTGCAGAAAAAAGAAAAAAAGTGTAAGATACATTATTGAAATAACGTAAGTTACAATATCAAATTTTTCCAGAGAACTGGAGGAGTGTTCTATTTATAGGCTAGGGTGGAAGGAACTAACTGAAGACTTTTCCCCTTGTACAGAAAGAAATGAACATGAAGAGCATGGCTCTGATGGCTTATCAGACCACCAGCAAGAAAAGGAGCAGGCTGCTTGGCTAAAAATCCTGGAAAAGCTGACACTATTCAAAAAGTGCCCATCTCTCACTGGAACCTATGCTGCTATAAGGAAGATTCTCTTCCAAGCAGAGCTGAAGACTTGTGAAAGCTAAAACAGATACACCTGATTTTTAAAAACAAAAAAAGAAAAAAACCATTGCTTCAGTTTTAATCTGCAAATTTTTCATATATCATAATAGTAGTATGCTTAGCTAAGTAAGTAATAAGAATCAGAAGAATAATAAAATGGTGGTAGTGGTGGTATTAGTGTGCAATTATTTATTCCATTTCATGTAAATAAGGGAATTATGTTTACATCTTTGTAAATGTTAGGTCATCCAGAAAGGGTTTCCAGTCACCATCCTTAGACTGTTTCAAAAGTCACCAGAGCAAGACTTTAGGCAACCTCACATAGCTTTTCATTTAGTTCTGCTCAAAGGTAGAGTGGGACTAGATACCTCCAGAGACCCTTTTAAATTAAATAAAGAAAAGAAAAGAAAAGAAAAGAAAAGAAAAGAAAAGAAAAGAAAAGAAAAGAAAAGAAAAGAAAAGAAAAGAAAAGAAAAGAAAAGAAAGAAAGAAAGAAAGAAAGAAAGAAAGAAAGAAAGAAAGAAATGCACTTCTGAATAAAAAAATTCATTGTCCCTGTGGAGTGATTGAGTTTTGTCTGTCAAAAGTTCCCCATTTTCCCTAACAGGTTGTTTGATGCCAAGTGTTTAATCAACATGTTTCAGTCCTTTGCTATATTCATAAAGTTAATGAGAAAGGAGCCTGGAATATGCAGCTGTCTTGTTGGCCCCCTTAGCATTAATACAGACAGAAAAATTATGTTTTTGACCTTAGAGAGAAATAATTAGTTAACAGAAAGAAAATATTATTGTAGCATAAAGAATTTAAGCCCTGAGTCTCTTTAGATGGGAATATAAATATTAGTGGTTACTGCAGATTCTGCAGATGATTTTCTAATGTCCTTTCAATTCACAATTTATTTCATATTTCTAAGGGAAGAGGTACTGTAATACACAGACTTTTATCTTAGCTACTTGTTCCTAACTTCATTGACCCCTAATAGTTCTGTGACAAAGATAGAAGTGCCGTCAGAAAACATAGAAAAATGCATATTTGACTTTACTGGGGAAATGGTTGCAAAGGTATGATTTTTTCATTACATTGCTTCAGTTTTGATGAACTAGTGCAGTGATTTGCTTTCTGACAGTCTCTAGGAGCATCCCATTTTAGGATCATTTGTGCTGAACTCCATAGCTGTCAGTGTTTACTTTAAGTTATGCTGACCTCAAGGGAAAGCTAAATGGAAAATATCACCAATGGCAATGAGCAACTGCACACTGTCCTCCAAGCACACAGGTGTAACTGGGTCACTGCCACACCTCCACTATTAACACACTTTTTACATGCCAGCAGGCACAAATCACAGAAGCACAGAATCCCAGGGTGGGTCAGATTGGAAAGGACCACATTGGACATCCAACCTCCCTGTTCAAGCAGGGTCACCCCAGAGCACACTGCACAGGATTGTGTCCAGACAGTTCTTGAATATGCCCCGTGAGGGACACTCTACAATGAGTATGTACACAAACCTCTTCCTGTCTGTGAGTGTTTACATGCACCAAATCTGTCCTTTCTTTCACAGAACCATGTTTCCCTGCTGGTAGCACTGCTGCCTCCCCTCCATCCTCTCCATTGATAAAATAGCTTGCACTTTCTGAACTCATTTAGACTCCCTTCCCTTCCTGCTGTTCAGGGAGCTCAGCTTCTCAGACACAGAACTGTCCCTCAAGATGTTCTGGCAAAGAATATAAGAGGAGTCTATCTATTTTTTTTCTTTTTATAAATGCATTCAGATTTAATTTTGTATTGTCAATATACAACTTCTGCACAAATATTGCCTTTATGGCTACAGCTGGCCAGTACAAAATGCCAGTAGTGCATTAAACATCTGCAGCCCTTATTTACATTTACAACATGCTCAGTTTTCATATCCATTGTATCCTTTGACTTTGTTCAGCTGACAAGTAAATGTTCCTATTATTGTACTCTTGATAAGGTAGATGCAGTTTCATGAGTATGCATGCCAGGATCAGAAAGCAAATTAGCCATGACTGAGCATCAATTTGAGGCAGAAGCATTCCCATAAAGGTGTTACCTAAAAGTCAAATTCCTCTGAACTTTTAAGTCAGATTTCATTAGTGGACAAAAATATTAAACACTGCTCTGCTTGGTTAGCTGGTGCAGAACCCAGTTCCTTCTCTGGCCCTCCGTGGGCTGAGGGAGCCCTTCCTGCTGTGTTTTGCCATCCAGCTGCTCTCCTGTGGCTTACTGGGTTGTGCACACCATGCCACAAACATTTCTGCATTTCTAAGAGCGCCTCCTCTTTGCAGTCAGTTCTTCAGCTTGGCCTGAGCCTGCCTTATGCTGTGGAGAAGAGACTTTACCTCTTCCTCTCTCCATTCTCTCCAGCCTCCCAACACCTCTGTGGTGTTGAAGGTCTTGCCTTTTCTAATAAGCTGGGACTCTCCTTGTGTTTTGTGTGCTGGGTAACTCAGAGGGAAGCTGTGTTTTTCCCTCTCTGGAGGCTTCTGCTCAATCTGGAGCAAGGCAGCCACTCAAAAATAGAGACCCTCTTGCCTTGTAACAGAAACATAATTTTTTTTGTAGAACATACCACACAGTGCTCATAAATTAAACTGTGAGCAAACCTGTAGGACTGTTCCAGCATCTTTCATAGTAATACCGACCATTGAACAGGCATTAGAAAAATCTATTATGAAACAAGAAAGAATCAAGAACTACAAAACAGAAGAAACAGAAAATAAATTAGTTTGGCATTCGAGTGTCAAGCTTCATGACCCGTTTTAAAATACTTCAGTATTTTGTCAGTTTAAAACATTCGGTTTCAAGATATAACCACTTCTTCTTATCCACTTTTTTTTTATCCCCTACATTATGACTCATTATTTCATATTTTTGAATCTCTGACTGTTTAAACACTAAAGTGAGGGCTTTTTCAGTTGCTTGGTGTGACACCTTGATTCATAACTGAGACAGTTGAAGCAGACGAATAAAAAGCTTTGGGACTGCTTCCCTCAGTTCTGCTTATTGATAAACTGCAAATTCACTCTTTTGTTAACCTCTTAACATTCAAATGAATATTTCAAATTTGTCCTCGTAGAAGAGAAGTAATGGGAAAAATTAAACCTACATCAGCAGTTCTTCAGCAGAACCCTGTAATTGTTAAAAAATGCAGCGGGCAGCAAAGAGATGTGCTGAGTGTTGCTCCCAAACCTGGGTTTCAAAGCAGATGTGCTGAGAAAAGCATCGTCTTAGAAAAGGTTATGTTGTCCCCATTTGTTAAATCTTTTTGTAATTTATTACCTTTCCCTTAAACCTTTCTCTGAGGAGGAAGAAGCAGATTAGTTTTCAAAGCGCTTAGAGGCTGTAGATGTGTTTAGATTAAGTCCTGCAGTTCAGTTTCTGGGATGTATGCCACCCACAGCGAGTGGTGATCTCTAATCAGTGGGCCCTGGGATGATTCCTGTACAAAGCACAGCACTTCTCCCTCCAAGGAGTCAGTATGTCTCCTCACAAGGCAAGAGGGCAGAGGACAGAAATGTCCAAGGAGACAAAGGTTTGTCCCTTCCTTTGGCCCAAAGAATTATACTGAGAATGTAAATCAACATGTATGGAAGTCTGCATCCTGTTACAAGAACCCTCCAAACATCAAGTATACAGGATTTATTCTCAGCCATTATCCCACTAGCAAAGCACACTATTGTGGTGGTAAAGGGAATACATAAAGGGTGCTGTATATTCCAGACTTCTGCTGCTAGTGCTCCTGAGTGATTCTGAATAGCTCTGCTACACTGTGGGGCTTGGATCACCACAGCAGTCCTGCAGGTCTGGGAATGTCCATGAAGAGAGCCAGATGCCCAATACTGGTGAAAATGAAAGACCCATGTCTTTATAGCCTCAGTTTGAAGGTGGTCTCATTCCCAAGATGGGAACAGCAGATAATCAGCATCCAAGAATGAATCAGTCACTGTTAAGGCTCCTGTGTCCCATCTCCTGTCATGCAACCTTTCTATCGAGAAATGGAAGTTGTCCAAAACTGTCAGTGATCTTTTTCACAAGCACCTAACCCACACAGACCTTCAAATTTTAAAATGGTTGTGTGCACAGTCATTGTGCTGGTTATACATGTTTGTGGATGTTACTGGCACTGATTTTGTGACGTTAATTTTAAGAGATTGTGATTACTGGAATTGTTTACCTCTTCCCAATCATCACACCTTTTATTTTAAAAACAGAGTGTAGGAGAAGAAGAGAGCATTATCCAGATGGATGACAGGCATTCATACAGGAAAACTCAGTCTGCATCCATGACATAAAGTTAAATAGATCTCAGGGACAAGGGGAGTATCTAGAAATCAAAATATATTTTTAAAAATCTCATTTACTTATCAATCTAAGATGAATCAAATACTATAACCAGTTTGCTTTCAAAATTATTTTCTTCATGTCAGATAGGCAACAGTATTTACATTGTTAAAAGATTGCATTTCAGTAGAGTTTACATGAATAAAGAAGACATGAAAATACAGAAGACAAAGAAGCACCTTGTAAATATTTTCAATTACAATCTAAAAATAAAGACAGAAAAGCATAAATAAAACATTGCAAAAACATTCAATGTGTTTTCATCTAATGAAGGAGCTTTAGTTTCCTATAAAAGTCAGTAATTTTTTTTCTGTGACTTGACAAGAAAAATTATATATAATATTTTCTGTTTGGTCTCTTCCTTCTGGACTTATTTGGGCCTCTGAAGCCATGTCCCAACCTCTGTATTATTTTCTCTATTCTTTCAAGTCTCCCCAAGTTCTCTTACCTCTTCCTCATATGCATATCATCTGTTGTTGATTTTATCTACTTGCTGGGTTTCAGTCACCACATATGCCTAAGTCATACATATTTGTCAACTACAAACATATCTTGTCCCTCAGCCTTTTCCCTGTCACTGCCTCTCTCACTCTCTCTGAAGGTTTGCTATGAGCCCAGTCTGCAGACATTTACTAAGTTATCATATCTGTTCCTGTCTGTTCTCTCCGCTGCTTTCCATATTGCCTTCTGCATTCCTTAGGCCTGCACAAGAGAAGAGAAGCACAAAAAACGAAAGGCTCAAACAGGCCTTTCATTATATAATGTAATTCACTCACAGTCTTGTGATCTGACATCACTGCTCTGTGAAATTTGCTGGTTTTCTGAGGAATTTCCTTGGCTATGTTATCCTTGATGGTTTTGTGCCCACCATTGTATGTTTTAATAGAATTTAATGAAAAAGCTCTTTTCTAATCACAACCATGCGCAATGTACTTTTTCTGAATTCTGTATTTTAAACTTCTTAAGCCAATTGGCTTAAGAGAGATTATTTTTGTCTGGAAAATAATCCTGTTTTTAAACTGAAATGGAAGTAACACACCAGCTGAATGAAAAGTATCTGTATATTTTGGAGTATGTAATGAAACTGAAGAATCCTAAACTTTAGGAGAGTTTGACTTGCCTTCATGAATGCTTTGCTTTCATGTTAAATGTAGTATTCTTGGATAGACTGCTGGAGATGAAGTGAATTACAGGGATGAGAGATTTGCTCATTTGGCAAAGAGGCAGGTAACAGAGTACATCTGCTAGCCTTGCTCAAGAGACTGACAGGATTTGCTTCAGACTGAAAGAAAAGCTAGTTAAAAATACTGCAATGTTTCCCGCTTTTGTCCCAGTGCATTAATACTTATTTGTAAGAAGAGATACAGGACAAAAGGAATAAAATCATATTAAATCTCTGAGTGTTTCAAACTTTATGTTGGCATTCATTCCTAATTGAAAGAGTTCCAGTCAGTTTTGTACAGATTCTGCCTTGATGACAATAATTATTAGTTTGCAAAAAAAATGCCTTCTTGTATAATACAGGCTATCATACATAATCTCTTTTTTTTTTTTTTTTTTTTTTTTTCTGACAGCTGCTCTTTTTCTTTCCTATGAATATATCCAGGCAGATTTCTGATAGCTGCAGCCTGGATCCAGCTTTTGTTTTTCCTGTGGGGAAAGTCAGGAATGGAGGTGGAATCAATGACAAATGGATGCTGGAGAGTAATCTGAGTCCAGGGCTGGGGGAGGAAGGAAGAATTGTCAACTATTTTAAAATAGAAAGATTTGCAGAGCAACTGCAGACAGCAGACACGTGGGCTGAGCATGGGGGTTGAGAGTGAAGGGGAAGAGGGAGTTCTATGTAGGAGCAGAAGCTGAGGGGTGAGACAAGATAATGGGAAGAATGTGGGGGCTGTGGTGAGGAAGAGGATGCAGCCCTGGGGTCAGAAGGGCATGTACACACTGGGGGCTGACCAGATAGAAGAGAGATGTGAAGAAAGGACCTGAGGGTCTGGTGGATAAAAAGCTGAATATAAGCCAACAACGTGCCCTTGGGGCAAAGGTGACCAACAGTATCCTGGGCTGCATTAGGAGGGAGAATGTTGCCAACAGGTAGAGAAAGCTGATCCTTCCTCTCTCTTCAGCACTGCTGAGGCCACACCTGAAGTCCTGGGTCCAGTTCTGGACTCCTCAGCATGAGAGAGTGACTGAGGTCCTGGAGAGAGTCAAGTGAAGTACCATGAAGGTCACTAAATGGCAGGAGTATTGCTTGTGTAAGGAAAGGCTGAGAAACATGGGACCCTCAGACCATGGGCTGAGAAAAATCTTCCCTTCAGGATTGGGAAGAGAAGACTCAGAGAGGATTTCATCAATGAATAAAAATGCCTGAAGGAAGGGTCCAAACACAATGGAACCAGGCTCTTTTCAGTGGTACACAGTGGCAGGACCAGAGACAATGGGCACACACTGAAACATAGGAGGTTCCCTCTGAATGTCAGGAAACACTTTTTCCCTGTGAAGGTGACCAAGCACTAGCAGAGGCTGCCCAGAGAGATTGTGGACTTTCCAAATTTGGTGATATTCAAAAGCTGTCTGGACATGGTCCTGAGCAACCTGCTGGGGGACCTTGCTTGAATGGGGAGTTGCACATGATGAACTCCAGAGGTCCCTGCCAAGGTCCCTTCTGTGGCTGGGAATCTTGGGAGGAAAGTGACTCTAGGTGACTCTAGGATGAGAGTATTAGTACAGTTACAGTATGGAAGTTCAAATTTGGGGAACTTGAGATGGGAACACTGGGAACACTTGAGGGATTGTGCTGTAAACAGTAAACTGAAAATCAGGAATTGGAAACTTAAGAACCAAAGTATTTTGGCAGAGAAAAATGAAAATCGTATTATGTTATTCCCATTTCTGTCTTGAGGACAGAAAATACTAAATAACTGTTCACTTCTATTACACAGTATTGAAAAGCATGGGAGATAATTCAGTACCTCTCTTTTGCAGTTGAGACCATGGTATTTTTGTTACTTAACCTAGGATTTTTAGAGAGGTCATTTGGGTCTACCATCCACCAACAGGAGACTCACCTGCATTCATACACACACACACAGAGATATGCAATGCCTGCTCTTGTATCACACACCATAGAATTAAAAGCATTATGAACTGAAAGAAAACTTAAAATAATGCTCATTGCACTGACTGCCATACAGCAGCTTTAACAACAAAACAAAACAAAAACCAAAACCAAAACAAAATAAACAAAACATTATTTGCTATTGTTGACAGTAATGATATATTTTTTGAGAGCTTGCTTGCAGTAAATCTGACAGGAAAAACCAGAGTCCACAGCGTCTTTTTAATTTTATCAATTTTTACCCAGACATATGATGAGTCTTCCAATGCTGATTTGCTGTTCTTACTCTTTTAGAGTTTTCCCTTGGCTTAATTTCCTTTTTCAACCTCCTGTTGCTTTAACTGACTTCAAGTATTATTTGTATGACAGATACATCTTATCTTCTTTGAGAGGCAGGGATTTATTAGCACAGCAGTTCCTTGTGATGGACAGTTGTGTAAATGGAACAAATGAATTCTTTCTAAGTACATCATGGGAGGGATATCCACGAAAAAATCAATCACCAGGTTTCTTTTACTGGGAAACTTGCCCTTACATCTTATGTGCCCTATTTCTCTCAATTTTAAAATTATTATTAATATTTCATTACTGCGCCACTATGGTTTCTGAATTTTTCCAGAGAAATCAGCCTCCAATGGGCTGAATACCGCAGGCATGCAAAAGAAAAGGCTTAAGAAAGCCTGTTTATATTTTTTTCTTGAGTTCTCACAGCCTTAAAGAAAAATTTTTTCATATGGTAAAGCCATGGCAGTCTTTAGAGCATCCCAAAAGCCAGATATCTTAAGCTTCCTCAGTGCTGTATTCCACTTTCCTGAAATGTCCTCTTAGCACACTCTGTCTACTGCAGGAAGCCAACCGAGCCTTGAAGCATAAAATACTGAGACCAAGACAGTATCTTCAGGATTCAGAGAAGAACAGGGATGGGTGGAACTGCATAGGATGCAACCATAGCGAGATAAAAGCATTGGCTCGTTCCCCTACATCAGGCCTCAATTCTTGAGCTTAGATGGTGGCAGGAGAATCTTAATGTTTTTAATAGAAACCAGTTTAGCTCTTTCCCTTAAAGTGTTGAATAAAAATTCATGGAAGGTCTGAAGTTATTGTGGGGAAATAACTCTGGGAAGAATGGTCTGTCTTGCCTAAAGCAATGTCCTAGACATCTTAGGGATCTGCATGGAAAACAGGAAAAACACACTTCAAGAGGAAAGGGCGCCAATAAATGTCCTCAAAAATATGTTGGGGTTTTGTTGTTGTTTATTTTTTTTCTCAGAGGATATAACTGCTGCAGGTGGGGCACAGTTATGACAGGTTTTGTTAAGAAGCCAACCTAGTTTTAGAAGTATGGAGTTCTTTCAACTTACCACCCAATAATTCATGAATCAGGCTTCAGATCTCACTTCTCTTTGTAGTTCTGCCAGACAGAACAGAAGACAACTTAAGAGTAGCAAATAGCATGACAGATGTACAGAACTACTTGGTGCATTCTTGACTCACTGAGGTGAGGAAGCGGAGCCTGGTGGGGATGACATCCATGTCACCTGAGTACTGCTTCTGCAGCTCAAAGTGGTACTTCTCATAGACCTGCCTGTTGTCTTGGGGGGCACTACTCTTAATATTAGGGCAAGCTGATGAAATACTGAGGGAAGATGATGAAAGCCCCTTATATTTGGGAAAGGAATGTGTTTACAAGCAGTGGCTTTGTACAGTTTAAAGGGACTTGTCTGCAAAATAAAATGAAGCACAGAGATGAAGGAAGAGTGAAATTATCTTTCTGAAGGGTAAAAATTATCAGCTGTGGCTCTTTCATACTGAATTTCAGACTGCAGCCCAATCAGGAGAGTCTGATTTATTCTTAGCCTTTGAAGTAATACAGGCAGTAAATTAACAGTCTTACTTCAGGGAAAGCATAGAAAGCCTCTGGAGCAAAACCACAAGTGCAAGACAATGCTCCATTATGGGTGCAGGCTGCCCCTCGGGTCTGCATAGGCTTTTTCAATCAGTGTTTTCCATCCTTGACTGCAGATTGGCAACAAGGATTTCAGCTGCAGAACCACATTTCACCCTTCTTGGTTCAAGTACACGGGGAACTTGGGGTTGGAATAGTTCATGCAGTGTCTGAGAGAAGGATGAATGCAAAGTAAAATCTACACCTGGATTACCGAGTGCACAGAATCAGTGAGTCCTGTAGAATTCTGAATATAGGTATACCTGTGGTGAATGCTGAATGTCTAGTTACAATGTGTTCACCTGCTGCATATGATAGAGAGAGAGTAATAGGAGGTTTCCGTACATGGACTTCACACTGAGATGTATTTTGCTAACAACAAGGGTAGAGCAGATTCAGCTTTCAAAAATTAAAAACATGACTAGGCACAAATGTAGGGCACGGATCTGGACAGGAAGTCTCTGCAATTCACAGCAAACCTAAGATACAGAACTGTACTGCAAAGCTCGGCAAAGGGTTTGGACCTAGGATTTATAGTCAAATATGTCTTGAAAGCACAAGAGACAAAGGCAGTCTAAGGGGTGGGAGAAGCACCAGTGATTAAGTAGGTCCCAGACTATAAAGAGGCAGAATTATTATAATGCGCCTTTGGGACATTCCTGCAACTTCACTCATGCAGGAATTGTCTCTATGTCCATACTGCCTCCAGCACCTCAACCAACCTGCACATGTACCTTTTTTACTTTTAATTCTGTCAATGATAAATCTTCTTTATACTGTTAAAGTTTTGAACCAGTTTTGCCTTCAAGGTTTTTTCCAAAAATCCTTATCTCAACTCATGAAAATTACTTCCCCTCCTCTGCTTAGCTATAGCAGAGGAAAATGGGTGAATAGTTTTTCGTGGGTGCCTGGTGCTTAACCGTTGTCAACCACAACACATGTTTAAAACCAATAGTCCAATGGATGAAATAAGCGTCTTGTACTAACAAAGAACTGACATACAAAAGCCTACCTGCTCCTTTCATCTGTAGTTATCAGGAGAAGTAGAGAAATATATCTGCGCTGGAAGACTGAAAAGTATGGAAGAACCTCAGGGCTAATTATTCCAGCTTTGGTCTATGCATACCAGGGCTTTTCGCGATGGCATTCATGGAATATGATGAAATGTACTACACTGTACATGGTGAAGTAGGAACAATAGTCAGTGTCTGCAGTCAACATGATGATTTGGAAACCCCAGAAATTGCAAAAAAGGTCAGGATACAAAAAAATTCAAAGTCAAACTAACAGATCAGCCATGTTTTAAAAGATGTAATAATTAACAATAGATGACATAATAATATGAATAATAATATTAATAATAACTGATTGGTTAATTAAGGAGAGTGGATGAGTGTACTTTTGGTCATGAGTTCCACTGGTTTTGCACAGAAAACTGGTTCAGAATAAGTCATGTCTACATATGCTGTCTAAGAAGAGTTTTGTTGTAGCCATTTTATTTAGAACATGAGGAAAGCATATATGTTCTGCATGTCAGTCACTGTGTGGCCCTGGTAGATGCCATACATGATTAAAGAACATGTCTTTATGAAAAAAATATAGGAAAAATGCATTTTTTAGAAAAGCATATTAAGATTCACTGGGTAACTACCTCATATCTCTTCTTGTTAACATTAGAATAAGACAGTGTTGAAGATTACTTCAGCTGAAGGAAGCAAATTTTGGAAGCTGTAATTTAGTAGTAGGGTTGGCCAGAAAACAATTTTAAACAAAAAATAGTTCTTGACATCTGTTTCAAAAACCCCTGCAACACTAGGTTTTCATGAAGAAGCTATATATGCAGAAAGTAACCAAAGTAATGAGGTACTTTCAGGATGTATGCTGGTGGATTTTTGAATTTTTCTTGCTGGCTCTTATTCCTTGTATTTGATTAAGATATTTATTGGACCAGAGAGAAAATGAAACACTAATTAAGTGTCTTTGTTTGTATCTAGGAAGCCACTGGAGCAGATAATGACAGAAAATACTGCATTAAAATATACTTACTTTTCCAATTAATAGCTTAGCACCAACTCCAATCAAATAGAAACATGAAATTACCAACCATGATAATTGAAAAATTACTTAAGTATCAATAATAGGAAGTCTGACCAGAAAATTTTAAGCTGTGTTTGAATATCTTTGTTAACAACAATGACATGGACAACTGCCCCAAAATATTTATTATGTTTAATATTGTTTCATTCCTAGTGTTACATACACATACATGGACATCTGGTTATTTGCCAAAGTAAACTTCTGTTAATTTAATTTTCATATATCCTATTATATTCATGGAGTCTAGCATTCAAGGAGTTTAACAATTCAGGCATGCAAATGCAATCAAAATCTCCATTTGGTTTTTAAGAGACAGAGGGAGTTCTGTTAAGAATTTTAAACTGGCAAAACCTGTCTATCACATTATAATTGACTCTAATTAATACTGCCAGAAACCTCAGCTATAAAAATCTTTACCAAACACTGAGTCACACTTAAACTGGTGCAAAATCCTTCTCTTGCCTAAGCAAACATTAGAGAAAATCAGTTCCAATGTGTTCCTTAAAACTGAGCATTGATTGATGATTGTAACTGAAGACGAACACATCAGCATAGAAGAAGCAATTTTGTTGAAATGTGGAATATGACGTGTTTTCCTAAATGGTCAAGAGAGATGTGAAATTCAGTGAATTATATTGCATACGTAATATACACATATATATGTTTAGCCTGAATAGAAGAGTTAAGCTCCATTTTTTTAAAGATGGAAAAAGGGATGAAAGGAACTGTGCCTATGGAATGAGCCTACATTACAGGCTGTGAGACAATTCAGCCAACCCTGAGGCGCGTGAAAACAATGGTGGAAGACAAAAATCATAAAAAACTTACTCATCACACACAGAAACGTGGAAATTTTATCCAGTCTGAGGCACACAGTGTCCCTGTCCAAACACAGTTCCAAAAGAAACTGAAACCTGCTGGAGGCTGGAGACACAGTCTTTGGTGGTGGGGAGAAACAGCTCTCTACACAAAACAGGGGTACCTACACCTCCCAGGGCTGTGGCCTGTGGCAGGTGGGCATTGGGGGAAGAAGTGTCTGACTCTAGTGGAAGAAACCTTTGGTTCAAATAGGGGAGATTGGTACCCCTGCACAGACTGCCACTGTTCCTGATGCTCCTGCTGCCAGTGGGATTTATTCTCTTGACCACTGTAGACAGACTTACAGGGTAGAACACTCTCCTTGCTCCCTCTAAATGATGCAAAGAATGGGTATCTCAGACACAGTCCCTTGAAACCTGAGGCAATCAAAATAAAGCTAATGTATGTTAAAAATACAAAGTGTAAAAGAGTCCATTCCACAAATGGGGAAAAATACACAGGCACTATTGAAAAATCTCCCTTTTGCTATATGGATGTTGGGGGTTTTTAGTGAGATCCTTAAATATTTGTCTTTTCTAGCTTTCCCACATATGCTTACTACAATTCTATATTCCATTCGAAGTTCTTTTTGCATTACACTGGCACATCATATAATATACATCTATTACATACACACACACACACAAATTATGAGGTCAGAGCAATCAAAATGCCAGAAAATACTGGTTTGGGTCTTTGGAATAGATGGTATATCTTCTGCCTCCATGTGCCCAGGAAGATACAGTTACCATCACTGAGAGCCCAAGTAATTTGTCAAAGCAGTATTAAACCATTTGGGCATCTGGCAGTGAAATTTCAAAATAAGCTGTCTCTCTCAGAAACCATCAGGTTGTGTCCAAAATGTGTGTGCCCTATACCTGTTTATTCCGTTCAGAAGAACACTGCAGAGTGATGGTTAACAAATGCCTTTGATCTAGGTCTCATCCATTAGGTGTTATAGTTCTGGACATGGCACAACCATTCTTGGAGCTAGAGGCTAAAGAATATACCTGTTATGCTACAAATGGTGTTGCAAATGTCTTTTTTGTTTGTTTTTTTGGTTTTTTTTTCTAAATCTCTGGCCAGAGAAGTGAGATTCCCATTTGCCTTCCCCCAGAGCGGTGTGCTGTACACTGAGAACCAGATGCCCCCATGAAGTATAAAGTTCTGCTATCTGCCGTAGTATTGCCTATGAAAGCTTAGCAACCATATCCCTGGAGAAATTTTTCCCTATGCTGATGATGTACTTACTGAAGGAACAAACCCAGAAGAGAAACTAAGCACAGGACAACAGGCGGTCATTGACTTCTTCAGTTAAAATTCCCTGACTTCAGACTGTTCTGCTTGTAATAGCCCAAAATCCCACTGTAGGTGATATTCAAGATTAAAATATGGCAAATATTCAACTAAACATGGATTACTTGGTAATATATTACTCTCTTTCATAATATTAGTACTCTTGCCAATCATTTCTATCTTTCGCACTTTATTCAATCCATGATATTTGTCTTCCCTGACAGACCAAAAAGAAACTTGGATCCAAAACAGAAAACGGATTTCCTGTTAACTTCTGTTACATTTATTGATTCTCTATTACCAGCTGTGTGACATTGGTTTTTCATCCCTTTCAAAGACACAGGTAATATTGACAGTGTTAATTCTACCACAGCTGTTTCCAATCAGAAATAATGGAACTGTAGCATCCTTTATCTTGGGGATAAAAAGTCATCAAAAATCTCGTGTCTGTACAGAAAAATGGTAGGCATTACACACCTATGTATTAGATCCAAACAGAAGATGGATGAGTATCAAATTCATTTTCAGGAGCATGGCATAGGTTCTTTGGAGGAAAGCAGACATTTCTGCATTGTTAATACTTAGGTAAAATTGCTTTTCCTCAAAGCAATGAGGGGAAAAAATGCATAGTGTTACAACATGAAAGCAAGTTTTCTGTTTGAAGTCCCTTGATTCTAGGGCCTAAGGAGTAAGTAATAAGTTTGTAATATTTCAGTTTTAAGTTGTGTTTATTCTAGCCAGTCATGTCTTCTGCTTCTTTTCATGTTTTTCTCTCTTTCCTTTATCAAGATCAATGTGTGACTGGGAATATTCAGTATCATTAGATTACTTGCAAGTTAAGTTTTAGTTGCAAACTCTTCTCTTTTTTACTACAACATGGGTAATTCTCAGTGATGTCTTTTCTCAGGTGAGTCTGACAACTTCTAATAGTGCTGAGTAGCTGCTTTTATCTCTAGAATACCTGTACGCATGAACTGCTCTCAGAATCAGAGTGTCCTAGATGGTTACACTCAAAATCCTGTTCAGAGCAGAAAGGTACACAAACTAGGGTAGAGATAGGAATGTATTTTTAGATCAATTAATATTTAATTGGCTATTTTCCCATGTTTCCTTATCATAGGCCACAGCCTTGTAACTTCTTCCAAGCAAAACAGTGAAAATTAAATGGAGCCCTCCCCCAGCCCCCTTATCCCTGAGGGGACAGTTTGCCCTGCAGTGACTATGTAGGAGCGCCAGCCCCCAGCCCTCTGCCCTCCCAGGCTGAAGCCAACCTAGGGAGGCAACAGGTGAGGCTATCAGGAAACTGATGCCACAGTTAACACTAGCTAAAATCAAAAAAGGCCCAACCAGATAAACGAAGAGGCTGCAGTGAGAGGTCAGAGGTAAAGCCTGTGATGCTTTACAACTCAAGGGTAAAGCAGTATTTATGGGGCTACTTATGTTTAGTGCTGTTGTGGTCATGGAGGCAGGTGAGGAACAGAAGTAGAGATGATGGTCTACATTCTCACAGATTTTGTCTTCCTTTAAGCTGCCTCTACTCCTGCAGAGGAGCAAGGTCCTCAGAAGTGTGAATAACCCAAATGTTACTTCTAAAACAATACAATATCGAACTTGACAGTTTTCAATGTCTAGTTGAGATTATGGCACTTAGTGGAAAGGGGATCAGTGATCTTTACTAGTCAGAAAAAATGCAAAGGCAAGGGCAGGAGATAAAAAAGGCAAGGAAATAAAAAGCAAAGTCTTTGTGTAGAAAACAACTATTTGTTGTAAATGATGAAAAAGGAGTCCTTATAGTGCTTTTAAAGTCCTTTGATCCTATAAGTGTTTCAGCCAATGAGTGAAAAGAATAAGAAGAGTGAGAGTTTGAAATGGGCAGGCCTAGTCCATGCAACTTTCTTAAGTGCTAGGTATATCTGAGCCTCTCTGATCAGTGCTGAGTCAGGTCCACTGAAAGAAAAGGAAGAAATGGGACTCATGTCATGGTGACTGTTGTTCTTTCCATGTTCAACAAAAAGGCCAAGGTGCTCTTACGAGAATGCTCAAATAACAATGGATATATGTATCCTGAGGACATACGTTTGAACAAAGATGAAAGGAAAATCCAAGAAGGTCCCAAAGTCAAAAGTGGCATTCAAAAATTTCTAACCTCAGTATATATAAATCTATTTTAAAAAAGTGTGGCCAAATTTTTATTTCAGAGATTCAGTCTTGAAGTTGTGCCCTAAAGTCTTGTAAAGTAGCAGTAAGTTAAAAATGCTCTTGATTAAATATTTTATAATACCGACCAATGAACTCTGGGAGAAGAAGGAAAGGCTTTTAAAAATGTTTATCTCCAAACCTGTGTTTGAAATGGACTTTAGAAGGTTGATGGGCTTGCAGCTATCTCTGGGCCTCTGCATGTAAAGGGTAAAAAATACTGACTAAACAAACAAGCTCTTTGAATACTACATGTTGATAGCTCCATATACAGTGTCAGAAAGTTTGTCATCATCCCTGGAGCATGCAATTAAAGCAACGAGATCAAACGATTAGAGCAGCATTCTTAGTACAGAGAAAAATAATGCAATTTTTAGTAGTTTAAGTATTCCAAATATGTTTACCTAAACTTCCTTAGGAGGGGGAAGAGAGAGGTGCTGGAAGGAACAAATGAAAATTACAAACATGTAGGAAATTTCAAGTAAGGTTTAGTTAAAGACTGAATAGTCTGGTTTCATTTCTTGGATATTTTAAAGATATGCATATTAGTATAGGTGAAGTAATCAAAAAAATAAGTGTGAGACTTTATACTGGAAAAAGCAATTTCATAAGAAGTGATGTACATTTGTGTATATAATATATTTGTGTGTTTGTGTGTGTGCACACAAAGACCATCAACCTTGTAAGTTAATTAAAGTTAATGGGGAATCAAGGGTATGGAAATAATTATTATAGCATAAATTAATTCATGAGCTCTATATAAACCCTGAAGCTTAAAAACTAGAGCAACCTGATATAATCAATCTCAGTTGCAAGGCAAATTACAGAGACCCAGTAAGAAACCCATGCAGATTCTAATGGTTCACTGTTCGCCAACAGATGGCATGATGCTCAATTAAAGAGACTCAACTAGTGGCCCAAATGGCTAATGAGAAAAGCTGGCATCACTGAAAACTTCTCCAGCCTGCCTTGCGAGTAGAGCTGCACACACCCTGAGACCGAGTCCTTTGTTCCTAAACCTTACTGGAGGACAGCTGGCTCCAGGGATGTGCCACCTATTCATTATGCACAGGAATGAGATCACGGGAGCCAGGGAAGTGCTCAGAACTTAAACTCTTATGAAGAGGGCATGTGGCATCTTCTCAGGGTGTTTGTTTTGTTTATTGCTGGTGGAGTTCTAGCTGTGAGATTAAATTTGTTCTGAGAGAACTCTAAACCTCTTCCTGAACTAGGAGCTTAGGAGAAGCAGAACTCCAGCTATCTGCCTTCTTCTGGACCCTTGCAGGACTTCAGCAGGAGTAAGATGTACAAAGACTATGGGTATGAAACTGCTCTGAGTCCTGAGATTGCCTCGCTTCCTTCCTCATTTCTAACTTAGAACTCTACATGCACAGTGGGACTGTCCAGATGTGATTGTTCTCCTGCTTCCCTCAGGAGGCTGGGAAGAAGACAGGAAGACTCTCAGATTTTTTATTTTCCCTGTGGGAATGTCATGTCCCAAAATACAATAACATAACTCATCAATTCCAGTACTCTTGGGCCTGCAAAATACTTGGAATGTTTGCCATTGAAAATATGATTGTACATAAACATATGGAGCTTGTTAACAACAAGAAGGAATGCAAAGTAAAATAGGCACTATATTTTTCTGAGTTTTAAAGAATACACATTGTTATATTCTACGATAAAATGTGTTATTTTGAAATGTTATTGAACAGTGTAACATACAGATTTCTGCTAAAGAATGTTGGGTTTTCTAAGAGCTGGTTTAAAAATTATTCATAGTACTCAGATTACACTGTTATGCTTAATGCAATTGGTAATTCATTCCCATCTCTCAGTACTATTTACAATATTTAACTAAGAAAATCTATGGCTGTCCTCTTTGAAGGTTACTGAGACCTATAAATATCTATTTATAATTGCATTTTACATGCTATTTCCTTGAGGTTTAATTTCCAATGTACTGCTAAATAAAATTAGATACTTAGCTCTGCTTCAAAGACCTAATCTTTGAATTAAGTCTTAATCTGAAAGTAAGTTAAAAAAAATTAATAAAACATTACTTTGGTATTCCCTTATTGTCTCACATACATAAACACTTTTAAAATCGAACTAATTAAATAACCATGCAGTTTGGCTGGTATGAAACACCTGCAAAGTAGCCCTGATGACAATCAGAGAGCACTTGCAACACAGTCTTACTGCTAGAATATATATAAAAGATAGCATAATAAGAGCTGCAAAGGTAATTCACACACACACATAAAATTGAACTAATTAGGTGAAGCTGATAATATAAACACATTTCAGCACCTGGACTTTCATTATGTTTATTTTATTCCTTTTTTCCCTGCTTACTAGCTCTGGGACATAGGAGCTAAATCATCAGTAAGCAAAGTCTGTGTGTTTGGTACTGCAAACCTGAATTTTCATACTGCAGGCAGATGAAAGTCTTGGAAATATTGGTGTGCAATACAAGTAGATATCCTATCCATTTTGAAAGTTGACCCCACAAGGAAGGAAAAGAGCAGCTGGCACAGAATAGAATTAATGACATCACTTATAACAAGAAGCATGAAATAAGGTCCCTTGGATAGTTATTAGCACCTGCCACCTTGGGGGTCTGTGAAACTGGATCTGTTTTCTGTTAGACCTATTAATCATTGTAAACTGCTTTAGGCACAGTTACTAAAAGAGAAATGTTAATATCCAGGGATTAAACTGATATGGAGACTCATTGGCTTTGTCCTCAACAAGTGTTCTTGTTCTTGTAAGATCACAGATTTCATAGCAGTGAGTTATGGATCTCTGTTGTATGATAACTATTAAATATACAGTAGGAATTTTCTGCTTGGGCTCTTGGAGTTCTGAGTTATGCCCTCAGTCTCTTGGGTCCCTACAAAAGTGACTTCACTTTTCACTAGAGGTCACAGAACAGCATCTGCAAAGATAGCCAGACTTGGTCCGATTAACTGGTCTGTTTGGAGCTGTTTGTCAAGTTCTGCACCACCACCATCTTTGTTTTGGCTTTTTTTTTTTTTTCCTATTTCTGAAATGATGATATTGAATTCCTTCCTTTTCCTGCTTATTTAGGAACTTGTTCACACAGTCACAATACAAAATCTCTCATTTCTAAGTGATTTCCCTGGCAAATAAATTAATTTTTATGGTGTATGTCAGTAATCTCCTTAATTAAAAATAGCAAGATGGAATCCCAGGGTGGCTCAAAGTCATCAAAACTTATGTTGTTATGGCACTGTCCTGCCTCAGAAGTCATATCAGTAGGGAGTGATCAAGAAACTAATTTATCTGAGCAGTGACTCTCTTCAGTTTTGTCTTGTGGAGATTTTTCTGTGGTGTGACATAAAGGATGCCATTTCATGAAGGGATTATTTAATGGAAAATTAACTACCTGCCACAAGTAAGTTTCTCATTGATAAACCTGCATGGAGAAAGTCATGCCTGAAGGACTTAATGCTAACATTGGCTGTGTTTGAGCTCAGAAATAATATCTCCTTAAGGAAATGACAGCCTAGATGTTAGCAATAACTAAGGATTCTTAATGGAGTTGGTAGCTGTTTCAGAGCAGAAATCTGATTTAGGTGACAGAGGGGCTTAGATGGTGCTGATGGTCAGTTGTGTACAAACAAATTTTGGGAAAAAAGTGATTTCCTGATAGATATATGAGGGATCTGTAAAAGGTCAGTGCTGGAAAAAAAGGGTTGCTAGCCTTGAAATAGCATATTGCATTCTTCAAAAGGTTAAAAAACAGCAAACGTTCCAGGCTATGAATAGCTTTACTCAACAGTTGTTCAAAACTAACAGAAAATTTAATCTCTGCTCGTCTCAATTTACTTTAATAATGAAATCCAAGATGACCTCAATTTTTCCTGACTGAAGAAATTACATTACATGTATCTTCTTCATTTATCAATTTCTTGCCAAGAATTGGGCTGAGAGAGGTAACGCACATTCTTGAGGACTAAGATATTTGTAGAGTCACTTTGTTCTGAAAGGATCCTGTCAAACAATTGCTACAGCAGTAGAATATGTTCGCAGCTATTCAATAGAATATATTCTGCTACCAGAAAGCTGAACATGGCCACTGAGTGTTCCAGCTTCAGCATTACTGTCTGCAAAAATAAATGTCTATTGAGGGTTCAACGTTTTGAACCAAAGGTTTCTGACAGACATTCAGAGAGTCAAATCAGCAGAGATGTCAAGCAGTCCTGTATTAATTGTACATTGTCAGATTTGTGGAGCTCCGTATTGATGGTACTGTTACTGCCTGATTACTTATACACTATGCTGATTGGCAACAATATATAAAACACCTTCTATTGCCTAGGAATGTATTTATTTGAGTATTTATACTCTTGCCTCAGGTTCAAAAATAGGGCTAGTCCACCAACAACTTTCCAGAAATTAAATAACCTTGCAGTTTGGCTGGTATGAAGCACCTGGAAAGTAGCCCTGATGACAGTCAGGGAGCACTTGCAACACAGTCTTACTGCTAGAATATGTATATAAGATAGCATAATAAGAGCTGCAAAGGTAATTCACACACACACACAATAAATCAGAATTTAAGTAGTTCTTTTTAAGAGAGTACTTCATTTAATTTGTCATGAGTTTATATTATTTCCTAGAGAATCAAAAAGTTGACTTCAACTGTTTACCTAGCAAGAAATGAGATCATACCTCTCACTTAGAATCTCCTGAAATGAACTCAGATTAATATCTTATTACAGCAAGTGAAAATTGAGCCAAAAATCTGGATGTTAGCTTGAATAAGCAGGGTGCTCATGAACCTGAGAAGTCACAAAATCATGTCTGTCATGATCATAGAGAATAAGAACAGGATGAGAAAATCCAAGGTGAGCCAGTAGTCACAGGCACAGTGCTGCGCCAGAAACTGTAAACATAAATGCTTTGAGAGCAGGGCTTTGTGGAGCTAGAGTATGATAAAGGATCCATGTAAGAGCAAATGAGTAACCAGAGTATGGGCACCCTTTTTTGGAAGACAGAAAGACTACTAGCATAGGACTTGTTTAATTTGTAAATCTAGGAACCACCAAAGTTTTGTCTCTCAACTGATTGGTTTGTATCAGTTGGGGGAAAGTTATGATAATATGATTTAGTTTTATTTAAAGTCTGTTTCCATTGTGGAATATCATAGAGTCATAAGGTGGTTTGGGTTTGAAGAGACTTTTAGAAGTCCAGCCCCTGCAATGATCAGGGACATGCTTCAATTACCTCAGGCTGCTCAGAGCCCTGTCCAACCTGATAGTTTCAGGGATGGACCACCTACCACTTTTCTGGACAATCACTTCCAGTGTTTCATCACCTTCATTGTAAAAAAATTTCTTCATTATATGTACTCTGAATCATCCCTCTTCCAGTTTAAAACCATTACCCCTTGTTTGATTGCTACAGGCACCTGCCCCCATCTTTCTTATAAGCTCCCTATAAGTATGAGAAAGAGGAAACAAGGTGTCCCCAGAATGTATGCTTTGCCTTTATTGACCCAATAAAGTATGAAGAGATACAGAAATCTCGTGTATCTTATTGATTAAATTATGCAGGTACAAGTACCTGGAGCTCAACAGTTGGCAAAACCCATTAAATCAATTCAATTTGTTCTGCAAGGCTGCTGCTCTGGGTACTCCTATTGATCTAGTAAGATTCTCACCGTGCAATGCAACAAGTGACAACTGTTTGCCATGGCAGTGCAACAGATTCCTCTGAGCAGGCTGGCAATGGTTGTGTACTAATCCTCCTACTCACATTACCAGGAATCCCCAGGGATATGGGAACTGACTTCCACTAGTCCCTATCCTGCCTGCCCATGTGACAAGAAAATGAACATTAATCATGCAAAGGCCTAGGTCAGTTAATAGGAAAGGGCTGCATTGTCACTGTATCATAGAGTCATTTGGGTTGTTATGTGATGGAACATGCAGGCAGTCCCTGCACTATGATGGTATGTTCTCCTGTGTGAATTCAAATATATCATATTTTTCTGTCATGTTTTGCAATTTTAACACTATCACCTTTGGATCTTTTGGAGAAAAAAAAAAAAACCAAAAACTTTTTTCCTCTTCTCTATTCAATGTTTTGCTGTTATCTAATGAGCCTGAGATTATTTCCTCCGATCCACTTCCTCACTCATTCATCTGAGTCTTGTTTGCTTGCTTGCCTCTGCAGCTGCAAATATCAAAGAGGAATCTTTTCCAATGTAAAGCACAGCTATGAAAAGATGGGGGAAGTACACACTACTTGTAGTCACTCCTGCATAAATGGTACCAGTGCAATATATGTTCTCAGCATTAAGGAAACTGGATACACTTCTTATATTTTTGTTCAAATCAATCAGCTATTTAATTTTCAGGACTACAAAGTAACAGTGAATATGGATTAAGCTTTTGAGGGAGGAATAAAAATTTGCATAAATATAGCATGGGAAAGAGCCACTGAAATAAACTTTAACGAGGAATATTCAGGATGGAAAACTATCTTGTGATGACCACTGTAGTGAAGCAACTGGGATGGATAGCACTAGAACATCTCCATCATTTGAAGCTGGAGGACAGGTTTTCCTTGAGAACAGGTTAGAGAAACAGTCTTTAGGAGTGACCTAGTTTTAGCTGTCGAGCTGTTATGACAAACAGGATGGACTAGAAGATCTCTTGAGATTCCTTCCAGTCCAGTGATCCTGTAATCCCTCCTTTCTTAGAATTTAGTGATTAATAAAATCATTACTATTGCTTACTTGATCTTGGAGGCCTCCTTCCACATTTGTTTGTTCACACATGGTCTGGTCACAAACATCTCTGTAACAATTACAATTGTACCTGTAATAGCCTGAAGGGAAGATTGATTGTAACTTGTGTGAGTGGAGGTCAGAAAACTGGCTGAGACTCCAGTCCAATCCCCTGCCCTCCAAAGCCTTTTATTTTGATATTCTGTAATGTGTTTTATAACAATCCATTACTCTTATGCTCTAAACCAGGAGCTTCACCTCAGTCCCCTCCTTGCTGTGTTACAATACAAGTCAAAAGAAAGCATTAAGCACATAGTTTAAATATGTTCTTCATCTCCTAACTAAAGGGCATGTGTTCTCCGAAAACCAGACCTAAATCAGCCCTGCAGTAAATTTAAGCCAAGTCTGAAAGAAGCCTTGTGGCTGCAAAAGCTGTAACAGATTGCCTGTATCATTCTCAGCTGTAAGCACAGAGCCTATTCTCTGCTAGTGCAGTCTGGTGCTTGCATGATAGGGTTTATCTGTCTGGTTTTTCATTTTGTAAAATAGCAAATTTCAGCTGACATCAGTATTAAAAATTATCTTTTTTGTGACTGGAGTGAATCGTGTTATAATCTGTCATGGGCTACCTCAAATCTCGTTTCAGAGCTGTCAGTTGCTCCTTCTCAGAAGGTGGTGATGAGTACCTAGTGGTTGCACTTGACAGCAGGTGCTCTAAGGTTTTGAAGGGTTAAATAACACTAACTTTCATTATTTGCTCATAATCATGTTCAAAACTTATGAATCTTGAAACAGAGATTTAACAGTTATGGTGAATGAAAAGTTGCTCAGAGTAATATTCACTTGAAAATAAAGTTCCTGTGTTGGTTTGCTACATTCCATGCATGAGGAAGGGCAGTGCTTTATAATTTTTAGCTGTAATTGTTCTAAAGTGTGGCACTAATTCAAACAATACAATTACACAAAGGACAAGACTGACAATTCTATTTTTATTTCAGACAATTCCTGGTCCCTCTCTGAAAATAACTGATCACTTGAAAAATGATCTAGCCAAACAATCTCACAATATTTTTAAAACTTAAAACCTACTTTGTACCTTCTCCTCTGTATCTTCTGCAATCTATTTGTAGTTTGACTGCCCTTCACTTTTATTTTGGCTAGCACACTTTATTTCTTATGCTATTAAACAGATTGTCATGAGTACAAATATGCAAACTGATTACTGGAAGAGAAACTATGATTTTGCTATGGAAACAAATAGTGTCTTTTTGTTCCATGGATAGCTCATGATTCACCTTTCAGAATAGACTAAGAGACATGCTGAGCATATTGAAAGATTCATCTAAACCTCAGAAGCTGTAGTCCAAAGACTTTAGAGCAGATGTATGAAATTCTTTTTAAAAATCTACTCTAGAAATATTTTTAAGAATTGACAACCACAGGACCAAATCTTACAAAGATAAAGTATCAGACAAAATCTCCAGGAACCTCTCTCAATTATTTTTAATCAGTCTTGGAAATCTAGAGAGGTCCCATCTGACTGGAAGCTGGTGAACATTCTCCCAGTTTTCAAGAAGGGCCAGAAGGAGGACTCCAGAAACTACAGGCCTGTCAGTCTCACTACAGCTCCTGCTAAAGTTATGCAGAAGATCATTCTGAGAGGTATTGAAAAACACCTGAGAGACAATGCAGCCATTGGTCACAGCCAGCACAGCTTCAGGACAGGAAAGGCCTGCTTATCAAACCTGATTTTCATTTTGTAACAAGGTAGCCAGTCTAGTTGATCAAGGAAAGCCAGCTAATGTGATCTTTTTGGATTTCAGTAAAGCTTTCAATACTGTCTCTCACAGGATTCTTCTGGACAAAATGTCCAGCACACTGCTGGATAAACACCTCTTGTGGTGGGTGAGCAAGTGGCTCATGGGTTGGGCACGAAGAGTTGCAGTGAATGGGGTGATATCAGATTGATGACCTGTCCCTGGCTGGGTTCTGAGGGCGCTCCATCCTTGGCCCTGTGCTCTTCAACATCTTTGTTAGTAACATGGACACGGAGCTGGAAGGGATACTAAACAAGTTTGCAGATGACACAAGACTGGGAGGAGCTGTTGGCTCCCTCGAAGGCAGAGGCCCTGCAGAGAGACCTTGAGAAATTAGATGGCTGGACAATCACCAACCATGTGAAGTTCAACAGGGGAAAGTGCCACATTGTGTGCCTGGGATGGGACAGCCCTGGATGTAAGAACAGACTGGGAAATGAGATGCTGGAAAGAAGCCCTGGAGAAAGGGACCTATGTGCCTTGTTCTGTGGCAAGTTGACCATGAGTCAGCAGTGCCCTGGCAGCCAGGAGGGCCAAGTGTGTCCTGGGGTGCATCAGGCACAGCATGGCCAGCCTGGCAAGAGAGGGGATTGTCCCGCTCTGCTCTGCACTGGGGCAGCCTCACCTCCAGTGCTGGGGGCAGTTTTGGGTGCCACAGTATAAAAAAGAAATTAAACTATTAGAGAGCATCCAAACGAGGGCTGCGAAGATGGTGAAGGGCCAGGAGAGGAAGAAGTATGAGAAGCAGCTGAGGTCACTTGCTCTGTTCAGCCTGGAAGAGACTGAAGGGAGATCTCATCACAGTCTACAATTTCCTGGTGAGGGGAAGAGGAGGGGCAGGCACTGATCTCTTCTCTGTGGTGACCAGTGACAGGACCTGAAGGAATGGCCTGAAGCCAAGTCAGGGGAGGTTTAGGCTGGATGTTAGAGGAAGGTTTTTCACTCAGAGGGTGGTTGGGCCCTGAAACAGCTCCCCAGGGCAGTGGTCACAGCACCAGCCTGACAGAGTTAAAGAAGTGTTTGGACAATGCTGTGTTGTGCAATGCCAGGAGCTGGACTCAATGATCCCATAGGGTCCCTTCCAACTCAGCTTATTCTGTGATTCTCTGAAATGCAGCGTAAGTAGCAGCTATTTGTGGCCAAAATTGAAATCCTAAAATTTTGGGGTTTTTGCTTTCTGCTATTGGAAATATAAAAACTTTGTAACTGCTTGTGTTTGTTTTTCCTTTAGTACTTCCCAGTTCTCTGTATTTTGCTTCTTGGCATGTCTAGATATGCCTCAGCAATAACACATCTGAACAGTTCAGAATGTAGCTAACACAAAGGACTAATGTTCTTCTAAATGTCTTAGGACTTGCTGAAGTAGATGCAATCTGAGTCGATTAATATGCAAGAGAGGATTTCTTGCAGTGGAATTTTTTTTCCTCATAGGTACAGGAGGAGACAAAAAAACTCTCCCTTCATCTTTTTTATATATATTTTTTATTTTTTTAAGTTTTCAGAGCAAGTGTGGAAGACCCAGGTCTGTTTCATTCCTACACACAGCATGGTGTTGAAGGGATTCTACTGCTCATTGCATACCGCCCTAAAGATGCCTGAAGCGTTAGCCAGAGCAGACTGGAAAACAACCCTTTCTGAAACGATCCTATTTTGTGGAAACATTCAAAATTTCTTGGTCAAAATAATGAAATCTCTAACATTTAGTCCTCATGGGAGAAGAGGACCTGGTCTCTTATCTGTGTTCCATTGGCAGTAATTTATTCTGTAAAATGTCATAAGTTACTTCTATGGAAAGGACTGCAACGGACTCCTTTCTTTTCCCAGTGAGTTTCCTAACTATATAATACAAGATGTTCCTGTTGTCTCTGGATCAGTAAGAGTTCAGTGTGTACAAGTTCATGGTGAACTAGTGACAACAGAAAGGGAATACAGCTCTCCTGACCAGCCCTGCCCTCTCCTTCACACAACACCGACACACTAAACCCTAGACAGAAATATGAGTGTGAGATTGCAAGGAGGAAGGAAACCAGATTGGCTTTCCCATATATGAATGATTGAAATAAGAGAGGGTAGGGAAGAGTGGTCAGGGCTATAACACCTTGTCATCTTCCAAGGAGCTCTTTTGAAAATAAAAGAGTGATCACTGTTTATTTCAAGCTTGTATGGTCTATTTTAAGGAGACATGGATAGAAGTCAAGACCTTTCTAAGACCCCGAGTTAGTTGTCAAGGACATGGAGTAGAATTCAAGTAATTATTTTTTAGTATTTTTCCAGCTGACTACTACTGAGGTACAATCTCTGAGACTGGAGCCCACCCTGGGATGGCCACTTCTCCCATGCACTGCTGAAGCAATACATGGCTGTGAGTACTGACTGCTCCACTGCCAGCCAGTTGCAATGATGTCCTTTGATTGCAGTCTTTAAATCTGAATCAGGAAAGAAGTTCTATTCACTGATACCCATATTTTTCTGGAGAAGAATACGACATTGGTGAATGTGGATAAAAAAGCAAGCTGGAATTTTTTTGTCTTTCTTTCATTCCTGTTCCTCAGCTTAGAGACTTAAAAACAAATTCACACATAGAGCTTACAAATGGGTCAGAAATTTCAAAATTGTTTCAGAACTCTAACAGATAAGCTAAACCTCTGGGCAACTGTTGGTATAAGCATGTTGGTGTTCTCGAGAGGTGTGTAAGGTTTTGTGCTATTGGGGGCAATCATGGATTAGAGTGGTGTTAATCTAAATATGAAGGAAGATTCTCAAGTGAAAATTTATACAGTTGTGTCTCTATGAATTCATGCCTGTCATCTAGGATCTGCCTCCTGTCATATTTATGATCACTGATAGTCAAAATTGTGATATGACACAAAGTTCAAAATCATGTGGCAAAGTTGTTCTACATCACATTTTTGAAGTTGAGTACAAAGTGCTATGTTTCCACAGAAGTTCAGTACTAATGGCTGGACAGAAAGGCTGTTAAGCAGGGACACATAGCCAAACAGCCCTGTAGTTACAAGCACTATTCAATATAATCAAGTTATCTCACAGCTGAACATCCTATATGTGCTACTTGGATTTAGGTTTAAACTTAAGAGGCAGATGAAATTTGCAACAAGCAGCCTATTTCTAAATTCTTACTAAGATGCCAAAGGCAGAAGTCCTTCATCCAGCTCCATTTTAAAATGGCAATACTAACCATAAGAGGAAAACACATCAAGATGTGACACTCTGGGTCCAGTGGGGCTGTTTAAGGAGTAACAGCAACCAGCTTCAATTACTGTTGTTTTCAATGGGTCAGAAATCCTTAGGATCACAGTAAACCTATCCTAGAGAGTGATATTCCATGTGAACTCATGCTGACAGAACCAAGGAGGTGATAATTTTTTGTGAAATTTGCTCTACTGAGACAAAACTTCTCCTTCATCATGCTGAGGCCTGGAGATTACATCTGATTATAACAGGCATGGCATCTAAGGAGCTCCAAACACTGGGAGAGTGCAAGTGTCGTGCCACCATGGAATGCAGAAAACCAAACAGGGCAATTGATGCAACAATTGGCTGGCTACATTATAATAATCCGAGAGGGAAAACAAATATATAAATGAAGCTCCTGAAACCATGGAATAAAACACCAGAGAAATTGAAGAACATAAATAGCATTAATGCTGATAAACAGCCTGTGAAGGAAGGCAAATCTTACTAAACATATCTGATTTATTCTTTAACACAAGTGCAACAGTTAATCAATAAAAAGTTGATTTTCAAATACAGCAGGCCGTTCAGTTTGGGGTGGTTATCCAAAGAAACAGATCCTAAGGAAAGTACTGGCCCCACCACTTCTTAAAATTCAACTAGTGTGAACTCTAGTCTCTAAGAATTTGCATTCAGATAACTCCTCTAATTGCTTTGATGGCAGTTTCTCAACAACAAGTTTTTCTCATTTTATCATCTGGTGTTTGACCTCAACCTTCTTATCTTCCTCAAAAACTTCAGTATCACACCAGCATGTTAGTCTTTCAGCTACTGTAGCGTGTCAAGCATATGGGTATGAGATTGGATAGAAATTGACATTTTGCTAACCTATTTGTTAGGCACCGATCAAAGAATTGTATTAAATTTTTAATGTTTTACTTCCTCTCTCTTCCCACTGTTTTTTACCTTTCCTTATTCGGTTTTACTTTGTTACAATCTGCATTTCTCTTGTTCCCTCGTGCCAAGTTTTGTATATTTTTTTCCCCTTCTTTTCTCTTCCTCTCCTTTCACCTCCCTTTCTGTTCTATTGTGCCTCATTTGTCTTTCAGGCATCTTCCATTACTGTAATACAGTCCAAAAACTTGCAACTGGTTAGGAACTTTATGAATATTTCAGTGTTACACCCAAACCTTGAAATACATTGCTGGAGAAGAATAAGACAGACTAAAACCAAATAACTTTTAAAAAGTACTGCTGTGGAAACTGAAATTGTAGATCAGCATGAACTCATAATTACCAGTTACAAACAGATAAAATAAGACAGATAGGAAGAGTTCAAACAGAAACTTTTTAAATGTCTTATGTAACTGCCGAATTTTCCGGTGGCTGCACAAGAATTACACCTCACAGCAACTAGGAAAAACAAACCCAATGGCACTGCTGGGACATAAGGGCGAACATACAAATTGTGACTGGTGCAAAGTGCTGATTTTCATGCAATCCAAATTGCATAACACTAAAATGCTTTTGGTTTGCCTAAAGATCATGTCAGCATCATTGTTGTCTGCATGACCTTTAAAAGCGCATCTGTCTGAAAGGGGTGAGCGCTAGAGCACACACTGAAGTCACAATTCTACATTTCACTTCATGGGCCAGGTAACAAGGAATAGTTTTCCTTGGTTCTTTAAATTAAGCACAAAACAATTCTTAAAATTCTAGGACTGGTAGAGAACACGGGGGAGAGTTTTGTTGAGCTAGAGAGTATCCAGCTCCCAAGGAAAGGACAGGGGACCTATGCAGAGTCTTGGTGTTGGTTTCTTCAGTGCAACTCCCATCAGTGAGCTGAGTTGAGTGAAGCCAGCTGAAATCCCACAACAAGAGAAGCCTGCTCTGGTCCCTGACACTTTACAGGAAATTGAGACATCTCTATAGGCAGAGATGAAGGGTGCCCCAGTTTATACAGCACACCTATGTCAGAGAAAGTGTAAGAATTTGTATTGGGAAGCAAAAGAGCAGCATTCATGTAGTTACTGAATTTTCATTACCTACAAGCTCTACTGGTTGTGAACCGAACCTGAAAATATAGGACTAACAATCCCATTCATCCTATCCATTTTCAGTAGAAACATATTCTATTCAATAAAATGGAATTTGCAAGTCTATAAATTGTCTTCTTAAAAATGTGAGTTGTCAAGCACTCAAAGAGTGATTCCATTCAGCAGTCACTTACAAGGGAACATTTGTATTGATTCCCACAGGAGGGATTTCAGGAGCAGACCACCAGGATGTGCAACCTGTATAGTTTAAAAACATCATTTATGTCAATGATGCAGTTGTCATACATAACTGTACACTACAAAAATACGTTGGTGGCATTTATTAGCATGGGAAACCAGTGAAAAACATACCCTCAGTTAGGAAGACACTGACTTTGGGGTTGTGACTGCCATGAATTATCATTTGCATCTAGTAGTTGAAAGAAACTTTATTTGTACTGTCAAGATTTAGTCCTTTTATGTGAAGTCTCTGATTAGCCCAGTTATCTATAGAATGTTGGTAGTTTCAAAAATTGTGTAGATTGCAGTTGGCTGAGAGGAAGCACACAGAAATGTATTGGGGGAAAAACCCACCCAGAGTCTTTCAGTAAAAAACAAGCACCAAAAAAAATCAAATACCAGAATTTGGGATATTCCTGCATATGATAGCTGACATTACTGCTTCCCAAGGAAATTCCCAGATTAATTAAGTAGGATCTATTATTTTTTAACTACTTGCATCGTCACTGTGAATCTTTTTTCATTTTTCCTGCTGCCTCTGGAAAATGTAGCTTGCAGAGCAAAACAGAGAGCCCAAGAGAGAGAACAAAGAGGTTAGGGGTTGATTTTAAAGCCTGCAGTTGACACAAAATATGGAGGGGCAGAAGATAAAGAAAAATGGAGAAGAGCCAAGGAGCATGAGGAAATTGCTTTCTTTCCTGTTCCCCATTAACCTGACTCATTGGAAATGCCCCTAGACTAAGCTACATGCTTGTGCAATGTTCCACAAACAAGAAGTCAGTATCTCGTCCTTGACACAAAGATGTTCAAAAGCGCAGTCAGACACCATAAACAGAGCGATAACATCTAATCATTAAGATGTCTGCCTAAATTTCAAGGTGGGAAGTGAAAGTAATTATGGCATGTGAACAAGGCTAATTTTGTGTGCAAAGGAAAGCAAATTTTGCTAATTTGACATACCTAAAGAACCACATTAGGAGCTAGTGAGATAAAACATGCAGCTAGAGAGTCTGCTGAAGAAGATAGTTTACCCCTGGAGAAGGTTACTGTTTGGTTATGCTGATTCAGAAAAATCACAGGAAGACTTAGGTTGGAAGTGACCTCCAGAGGCCATTCAGTCTGACCCTGTCACCAAGCAGGCTGACCTCCTAAGTTAAATCAGCTTGTTTGGTGCCTTGCACAGCTCGGTCTTCAAAATCTCCAAGGGCAGAGATTCCGTCCGCTATTTGGTCAATCTGTTCCAGTGCTTAACCACATTCATCACGACTCTTTTTCCACCTCTTTTTGATTTTTATACTATGTCTTTTGTCTACACCTACATACAGATCCCCATCTTCTCCATCCTGACAGGGTTTCTGCCATCCCTTATGCCAAATACAGATATGACAATACATCTATTCAAGTGCTGAGGAAACGAAAACTCTATTACATGTATGGACACCTGTACTATGTCCAGCTCTCAGTCCCCCAACATAAGGACGTGGAACTGGTGGAGCAAGTCCAGAGGATGGCCATGAAGATATCAGAGAGTTGGAGAACCTCTCCTGTTAGCACAGGTTGAGAGAGTTGGGGTTGTTCAGCCTGAAGAAGAGAAGGTACAGGGGGGACCTTAGAACATCTTCCAGTACCTAAATGGCACCAACTAGAAAGCTGGAGAGGGACTTTTTACAGGGGCATACAGTGTCAGGAAAAGGGACAATGGCTTCAAACTGAGAGTTGATCTAGATTAGTAATTAGGAAGAAATTCTTTACTGTGTAATAGGTGAGGCACAGAGAAGCTGTGGATGCCCCTCCCTGGAAGTGTTCAAGGCCAAGATGGATGGGGACTCTGAGTAACCTGGTCTAGTGGAAGGTGCCCCTATGAACTTAAAGGTACATTCCAACCCAAGCCATCCTATGAGTATATGTCTCTGTGACATCTTCTTATCAGCTATTGATTTTGCAGGTTCTAAAATAAAACCCTTTCTTCTCCATGCACAAGGATATTGTAAGCCATGCAAAGGTGATTGTTTAAAGTATCACTGAATGTATTAAGAACAGCTGAGCTGAGTTGCAAAAATCACCATATTAGATCAGGTCTGTAACCGCCATATTTATAGCAATGCCTGCATTTTAACATTTAAAGAGCGGCAAAATCATATTTTTCTACCATTCCAATATGACAAAACTGCTTTCTTTACAAGAAGAAAAAATTTAATCAATAGGAAAGTTTTGCAATTATAAAAGGAAATGACCTTCTAATATTATAAATGGAATAACCAAAATTGTTCAGAAAGGTGGGATAAGATATATTCTGTTTCCTTAATTTATATAAAAATTGAAATTATTATGCTCTGAAATAACTGCCTGTTTGTCACCCATCTGTAGCTAATGAAGGGACAACTGCACAAATTTAGCCCACACTTGTCAAATAGAACAAGAGGGTGAACTTTTAATCATGTTCAGTTTATCCACTGTCACAGCACCTTCTTTTTTACTACAGTATGTTTTTCTTTTTCCCTTTCCCCCAGAATCTGCTGCCCCTTTTCCCTACCCAAATAACCAAAAAAAAAGGTTTTTTGACAGGCTCGCTTGCCTGCAAAACGCAACACACCCACACAGAGACAAGATCCTGCATGTGCGCTTCCTGGAGCAGCAGGAAATGGAAAACAGATAAGTGTCTTGGCATGCTGACAGTCTGGAAGGTGTGAGCTGGCCACTCAGAAACATGCTTACTCTAACTGGCCAACCAGCTAAGAATTCTCCACTGATGCTGAGCTAAATGACATAAATTATCTTTCCTGTTAAGGTATTGTTTACTGAGCTGTACTCTGCATGTGGATCCTACATCATGCAGAAATTATTCCATCAGCTCCTTGGTATAGCTGAAATCACAGCATTATCCTGACTTTCTTCTTTTTAGAAATGGAACATTTCTTATTATAAGACATTGTTGGTTTTACTTATTTTCTTTCAGACAAATATGTAAGCAAAGTTTATCCAGAGCTGGAGGCAGACTGATACAATAAAAATTGTACTAAGGGATTAGCATAAGGGTATCTCTATGTTAATCACTGCAGTGATTGTCAGTCTTGGAGTCATATGCGGACTGTATTTTCACAGGAACATTTCTCCAAGGATTTACTACTGTCACTGGCATAATAATACTCTACAGTTGCTTATAAACAGCATATGGCCAAGGTGAAAGGAGCATTGTTTTTAGAGAACACCTTGTCTTCCTTTATTTACTAGATTGAAAAATCTAGTATCTACATCTTCTAGAGGAGGAAATACTTTCAGAAACAAAATTATTTCCAAACTAGTTTAGCATGCACAGATGAGCTGCTTTGCCGTTACTCCCAGTGCATTGCAACTACATAGCTTCTGATTTGGAAGTGTCTTGCATTTGACCAGACCAAAATGAACGTAGAGGACAATCCCTCAATATCACATGTATTTGCAGCTGACTGAGCCAGGTCTACTAAAACTCTCTTGGCTACCCCAATTGACTGTGATTTGGAATCCGTTGTTGCAGCACACTTTGAAGTTACTCCACATGTGAAACTAAGAAGCAGGTGGTGACTTCAGCCAATGTCTGCTCTAGAATATATGCAGATTAATGCTTCATCTTAGATCAGATGGATGGAGCTGAAAATTCAGCAAAAAATTTGCATAAGATGATAACATTAAAAGCAATGGTAAAATGGAGCAGAAAATTTTAGCTTATCAATCATATTTTGAGTGGATGGTTTGAAGAATTTTAGAAGGCTTTTTAAGTGATTCATAAATGCAAGGCCATGAGTGCACTACAGCATTAAATTGCTTTGACCAACCTCACCTGGGATCTCCTACCACACAAACTCTGCAGATTGGTCCCAGAATTTCATTTAAGCTCAGGCTTGAGTCCTCAGTCCTAGACTGAGCTATGGTTCTTTTGTAGGTGAAAAGCATAACTTAAATTGTTAATGCTGACAGGCTGTCCATATGTTGTTGTGGATGACTGGCTGAAATTGAACTTTTGAATTTTCTGTCAGGAACCTGCTAGCAAAAACCACTACAGGATTGTTGTAAATTTTGGTAAAAATTGAACCAAACCAAAGCAGCAAATTCTGAATCTGTTGATTAATGAAACAACACAAGACAAAACCACCTGTGCATAGACAACTTACATTTGGGTGAACACAGCTATTGCAAGGGAAACCACCAAGTATGTACTCATCAAATAGAGTAAGAGGTCTATTTTCTAGTTTTGTTAGGATTTTTTTTCTTCCTTAAATAAGCCCTGGATCTGCTATGGCTGTTGTTTACTTTGTCTTTGATACCTGTAGTTGTATGTATCTTATTCTCTGTTTCTGGCACTATCTCTGGATTGACTTCAGACCTACTAATTTGTCTTCTGCCCTGCCTCCTTTCCTCTGACTGCATCGCCTCCTAACTGCAATCCCTGATGAGACAGTGGACTGCATGAATCGCTCTGCTTTGGTGGCACCCTGCTCAGATATGGGGGGACTGTAACCTCACTGGGAGAACGGAACCCCACCTGCACTACCACCACCCTCTGCTATTGCTCACCCTCCCTGCTCCGGCTGTTTCTTGGTGGTATCTCAGAACAACAAACCTACCTACACTTCTGGAGACAATGAATGTTGGCTAAACTTCCTGTGCTCTTAGAAATCACTTCCCTGCCAATTCTAGGCACGGTACAGCCTACAGAATGCCTGATATATTTTTGTGTATTTGCTTTGTTTTAACCTTGTTCTGGGGAAGGCATGGGGCAGAACTACAGATTTGGGAAGGAATTAGAGGTGGAAATTAAAAAGTAGAGGTCAAAACTAAGGAGAATGAAAGTGAGAGACCTGGATTTTCAGACTACAGTGAAGCATTCAAAACTGCTTGCTTGGGCCTCAAGGAAAAGAGTAATTTTTTGCTCTGATCTGCCAGGACAGCAGGGACTAGGAGAAAGCCTCAAGAGCCACCAGGAACTCTTTGTCAAAGCAGAGAAATGTGTTAAATGGTGGAGAATGCAGGTAAACAATCCCTGGAGAAGATAATTCGTGAGTAACTCTCGATATCTCTTCTTGCTTTCATTTTGATGTCCCGTCTCTGAATGATGGAGGACTCATGGAAGGACTCGTGGCTGTCCGAACCACAAAGAGACATTTACCTTAAACTTAAAAAGGTTCTGGAACAGCAATATGTAGACTTTAGCTTAATTCAAACTCAAAGAACTAAGACACTTTTTGGCATGGCTGTTTAAAAACTTCTTCTATGTTTCTTAGAAGTTGATACTTACCAAGGACTTTAGGAAGAATGGTTGGACACAGTTAATTTCTGAATCAAAAAACGTGCTGATGCAGGACTAAATTCCGTGAATATTACCTGATTACAGAGACTGTTGAGCAATATCAGCTGAATTCTGCTGCGGTTTCAGCAGCAAACACGTGGTCAAGCAGTGCGTGCGTTGCAGGGGGCTCCTCCGCCATCCCGGGGACTGCGCAGTCCCCGCTGCGGGCACCGAGTGCATTGCGGGTGGGGGTGAGGGAGCTCCCGCGCGTGGGAGAGCGAGTGAGGCCAGGCATGGTGGGAGCAGAGCCGATGGCGAGAATGGTGGTGGCAGGAGTGGAGCCAGGAGCAGCGCAGCGGCGCGGGCCGGGCGGTGTTCGCCCAGAGGCAGCGGCGAGGGCGGTGGCAGCTGAGGTGCCCCGCACTGCGTGGTGAGTGACAATTTGAGCCCACGCCTCACACCGATAAAGGCAGCGGCGATTGTGGCAGTCGTTATGGCGACCGTGGTGAGCCACGCCGAGCAGAGCCAGAGGGGTGCGGGGGCAAGAAGGGAGCCATGCTATCCCATGGCCACACAGCCGACAGCAGCAGCGGCAGCGGTGGTGATAGAAAGCCACACACATGAGAACGCCTCACAGGGCACAGCTGTGCAGCTGCACAAAAGCCCAGAAAGCGTGGAGCAGTCACGCGGAGTTCCAGAGGCGAAGCGAGCATGGCACCAAACAGCGGTGCAAAGGAGGCCGAAGGTGGAGCTACCAGCAGGGTCAGCAGGGTCAGCGTGCAGCAGCACGGCCCGACCGGACCTGTGCGGCCCCACACACGATCCCAAGGAGTCCAGACCCCGCGACAGGAACACGATGGCAGCCCTGGCCCTGGTGGTCTCAGCTGCAGCAGCTCTGACGCAAGAAAAATCAAAAAGTGAAAGCAAGAACAAAGGAACTCAGAAAAATGAAAAGGTTATTGCAACTAAGGTTTTTGGAATTGTAAAATGGTATAATGTAAAGAAAAATTACGGTTCCGTGTTGAAAAACGATACTGGAGAAAGTATTTTTGTCCATAAATCTGCTTTTGTAAAAAATAATCCCAAAAGTGATGTTCCAAGCTTAGAAGAAGGAGAAAGAGTAGAATTTAAAATTGTGCAAGGAAGGAAGGGCCCACAGGCCACATGTGTTACAGGCCCTGGGGGTGTCCCTGTCAAAGGCAGTAGATATGCTAGACAATATCCCCATAGTCCCTATCCTTTTCCCTATCCCACCTTCCCCTTTTATCCCATGTCCCTTTTTCCCCCATATATGCCCAACCCAAATTTCCCTTTCTGGTTCCCCTCACAAAACCAGTCTTTTTCATTTGCCATTAATCCCTTTGCAATACCGATGGGGGGGGGATGAAAAGGAGGGAGGGAAGAAATTAACTGTCATTTTCTAAGATTCCAACAGGTACAAAAAGGAAAATCCCTTCCTCAGTTTCCATCTGAAGCATGCTCAAGTCCTGTCTCCCTTCTGATGCTCCAAAGAAAATCTGTTTGGACATTTCGGGACTCAAGATGGTGGCTTCCTTTCTTTTGAAAATGTTTTGTTGTTTATCCAACTGTATTTTCCAATGTTCTTTATTTAATAAGAAAGGGTGAATTGTGGAGGTGCCTCTCCTGAAATCCCAGGGGGAGGGACCCTGCAGGGTACGGGTCTGTCCCTGTCCCTGTCCCCATGTCACGTGTGCCCCATACCTGTTCCTGATTGGGTGTGTGTGTGCCTGGGGCCTGGGGGGAGAGAGCAGGGTCCCAGGAAGAGTCTGCCTGGGAACTCCATCCATGCGGCTGGAGGAATAAAATCATCTCTGAACATCTACAAAAATACCGCTTCATCCTTCCTTCCAAGTCCATCGCTGTCTTATATATTGTTGTAAGGATTCCCTGCGCTACAACAAAAATGGAACAAAACAAACTACAAGGCTTTGACAATAGATGAATAGAAATGCAATATGGTAAATGTCAAAGTACAGCAGTTTTCCATCATTTATTGGTGAACATACAGCAAAAATCTCAGCTTAAACTAGCTGTAAGACTGGGGCACAAAGACATGTCTGTGGTTAGTCAAACTGTGAACCACCAGCTTGAAGAAGTTATAGAAGAGGCAAGTAAAATATTAAGATGCATCAGCGAAACAAATTCCAATTTTCTACTTCAAATGCTACTATGTACAAGCCCATGTAGAATATTGCTATAATTCTGGTCACTCACTTCAATTTATCTAATTTTTTTGTTATATGTACTTAGCAACATAATAGGATCTCTTTTCTCTTTTATTTCTTGAAAAATTAGTTTGAGCCTAACAAGACACAGGCTAGAAGGAAACTAAAATATAAGGTTAGTAAACAAAAGGGACAAGCTCTTTGCACTAGAACTTGATTCCGTTGGTGGAAGGTCATTTGAACATTAAGTGGCAATCAGTGAGTTTAGTCCAATAGTTTAGACCCTTTTATAATACAAAACAAATGAATGAGCATAAGAAGACTAAAGCACATTCAAAGAACATTTTAAGGAAACACATCTCTTGATGTATCATATATTTTTTTTCTTGTTTTCACAGTTTCTTTTTAATATGCATCAATTATTTTAATTCAATGGTCTGAGGTTTTTTAGCTCAAGATGTGTTTAATCTTTCCAGTCTGATGTAGCAAATTATTCTTTTCCTTGCTATAAAACTGATATAATAAAGATAGCACACTTTAAAACTGATAGTCTAACACTGGTATGGAGTATGAGCCCACTTCCTAATACAGGATCTGAAACATTCTTTTATATTCTACTTAATTTCTCAGGCAGTATACCTCAGAAAGACAAGCCATGTCCAAACCTTTGGTCAACAGAAGGACTGTCCTCCGTCACCTTCATCTTTACTACAATGAAAATTGCAACTGGGTGATAGATGAAATAGAAAAATCTTCCAACATTTGGAAACATTTTAATATTCCACCTCAGACTATGGGGAGAACTTGAAACAACTTTAAATCTCTATGTATTTGAGAAAGATAAAACACCTTCTGAAACTTCAAAAATCATTTGGAGAGGAGGACAAGTGACTGAACAGCTTTGATCTTCTCTATAAACAGTCTCTGTGATAGGACAACGTGCATGCTTAACAAACTTGCAGATGATGCTGAGCCAGCAAGTGTTGGGAAGAGCAAGCAATATTGCATTTCCAAGAAACAGGGCTCCCACTCAGACAGACCGTGACAACCATAAAACTGAGCCAACAGGAAACTTGTGAAGTTCAAATTCCTGAAGGAAGAGTATAAATAAAAAAAGTAATAGAAAGATAAAGATTATCAGAATATTGCTTTGATTTTGTCCATGAATAGGTAATAAAATGGGTTTGGGTGGTTTTTTGTTTTTGTTTTTTTGTTTTTTTGGTTTTTTTTTTTTGTTTGTTTGGTTTTTTTTTGTGGTTTTTTTTTTTGTTGTTGTTGTTGTTGTTGTAGAAATGGCTGTGGATAAAATATGTTAGAGAGCTATGCAATCAATCATGCCCTGCAGAGGTTAGGAGGCTGTTCTGCATCTCTTTCAGTAACAACAGTGAGCAGCGAAGGAAATAAAGTGCAATGCTTTCAAACAAAATTTTAAAAATTTTAAAAATCATAATCAAAAAACCCCCATATACTTCACAAAGGGTAGCTTTATGATACATAGCTCCTTCTCAAAAGAACTGATGAGGTTTTAGAGTCCCTGGAGGTTTAAAAGGTATTGAAAATTTTCTGATGTGGGGAAAAAAGTGCACTTCCACTAGCTATGAAATACAGAAGATGTTAATTGTTTTAAAAGAACAAAGTGACTATTTGGAGTGTGCTTGTCTGCTCTTATACTCCACCATAAGCATCTTCTACGGATCATGAGCTGGAGGTGAGATGCTGTGGATGGACTTTTGAACAAACAGAGTTGCACTCAGTTCTGGACAGTTCCCCTTTTGATCCTCTTCCATTTTAAGTGAAACCATGAAGATTACAACTTCCTCTTCCCTTTCCTGCACACTGTTTCTCTAAGAAAGTCTAGGCATGTGTCCTGCACATGCTACAAGAAGTGTCTGACATGGACAATCAAAGCAACAGGAGACAGGGGGAAGTGCAGGGTGCAAGTAGATTAATTCAGATGTAGACAGGATGCTCTAAGCCTCACTCCAGCAGCAAACCCTATTTCAAGAGAACATTGGATATTTGCTTAAATGTACTGTGACTCATTGATGTGAAATGGGAAAAATAAAAGCATCTATTTTTCTCTTGATCTTTCCCTCTTGATTGTGTTTCTGTAATACCACCTAACACAAAAGGAACATCATTTGAAGCTCATAGTGCTAGCACTAGTGTTATTGCTATTATTATTAGACTGTAACTTTTAGCAGTGATGACTTATAAACTAGAGCCTAATGCAAGCAGCAGAGAAGGAGGCCGTAATTCAGTTCAGTGATTCCACAAATGACTTCCTTTCCACCATGCCAGGCATAACAAATTTATTTTTCAGTGTCTCTTTTCTTTCAATTCCTACTATCGAAGCCTGATCCTTAAGAAATTGGGGGAGATGCAGAGAGGAAGAAAGTCAGGTTTAATGCCTACAACAATATTTTTCACAAAGACAAAAATAGTTATGTTAAATAAAATTTTTTATCCATTTTTAATATATTTATCCTATTATTGCATTAATAATGAGCTCATTTGTCAAAGTTTGCTATCCTCCCTTAAGCAAATAATACATTTCAGAAAATCAAAGTATTGCATTTGTCTTCTTACAAATGCACAATGTTTAACACTAAGACTAAATGAAATTATTTCCTGGGAAGTTAGTAAGTTTTTTGCCTCACTGCATAATTAAAAATAAATACATATTATTTAACATAAATTCACAAAGCTTTTAGCAAAAAGAAACTATTTTAATAAATGTGGAAAAAATATTATAAAACTAAATGCTTGGCTTGAAAATGCAAAGGGGGTTTATTTCTCCTTTTGTTTAATGAAAACAGGTTTTTAAAAAAAAATTGTGCACTCCTTCGGGTTTTTTTAGGACAGGTATAGCTATGATTTAATTTATTATTAATTACAATACCAGTGATTAAAGAAATCAGTGTTCTGGTTTTTAGAGTAATAATGTGCTGATGCAACAAGTATTTCAGATCAGAGAGGAAGATTCTGTATCTACATCATGGGATGTCTTAAAAAGATCACAGTATAATCACAATAAAGTGTGAAAATCAAAAAAGCCCTGCTTGTCTCCTGTGGAAGCAGAAACATTCCAGCAAGAATTTCCATGGACTTTTGCAAGAGATGAATACCAAGTCAAAGAAAAAGGATTCCTTTACTACCATGGAGCTCTATTTCCCTTCTCTTCTTGTCAGAAGGTAAGCACACAGATACAGATGTGAGGGCTGCAGAGGAAGACCACTCTGAAGCCCATTAGAGGTCTCATCCATGTCCTTTGGAAGAGCAGGCATTTCATGTCTATCTCTGCTGAACAGGGGTTTTCTCCATTTGTTGGATGGAAATATGAGTTTATTGCTACTCCTGTATGTTCATGTCTGTTTCTTTATCTGGAATCCTAATCCTCTTTTTATACAGAAAAAAGAGATGGAGCAGAGGTTAAGAGAAGTTAATTGCCTTATGATTGAGAGATATAATAAACTGTAATAACAATTTTCAATTATTCATACCATTCCTAATTCTAATTCTAATTGGGTTTATGCCCCATTTTTTTCATTCAGTGATTATACTTTTCCCTGATCAAATTTGTGATCAATCTGAAAGCTAAATCTATCACTATACATAAGTTTGTTGATCAATTAGATACAGATTTTCCTTGTTCATATTGTTTGCCGCAGACATTCTTGGAAATTAAATTCTTTGTTTGATATTAAGATTTTTCCAAACTGCAAAGAAACTCTGGTCCTAAAAAAGGCATTTAGCACTTTCCAAGTAGTGAAAATCCCACCCATTTATGCTAAACTTTAAGACTCTCGATTCCATTTGTTTCCCTTTCAAATTAAAAATTGACAATTGTAAAAATGGGTACCTAAAAAATGATTGACAATAATTACTCAAATATAAGTCATAAAACTGTGCACTGGTTTTGACAACTAACTACAAAGCAAGAAAAATCATTTTCTTTCAGATCATTATATCTCATTATCTCTCTGCAACACGAGGCTTTCACCTTTTAATGCCTTTAAGTACTATGACCAGTCCTGCAGCATATAATCACTCCTTTCTCATTAAAAGGATGGCATATTTAAGGACATCTTAGCCACAGAATCACAGAATCTGTTGGGTTGGAAAGGGCATCTGAAATCATCAAGTTGAAGCAATGACTCAACACCCCTGTGGCAATTAGGCCATGGCACTGAGTGTCACATCCAGTCTTTCCTTGAAGACCTCCAGGGACAGCAACTCCAACACCTCCTTGGGCAGCCCATTCCAACATCTAGTCACCCCTTCTGTGAAGAAATTCCTCCTGATGTCCAACCTAAACTTCCCATGGGGCAGATTAGTGCAATGTTCTCTTACCCTGTCACTAGTTGCCTGGGAGAAGAAGCTGACCCACACCTGGATACCACCTCCTTTCCATCTGCAGCCTGGCCACCCAAGAAAGGACACAGAAGAAGTGGGTCTGCAAACCCTTCATTTTTGTCCATTTGTAGTCATCTGCAGGACTTTCAAGTATGAGATTTTCATGTGAGCAAAAGTGAAAAAGTTCTAAGGACAAAGTCATTTCAGAATTACTATAATGGAAGAAGGACTATTGTGAAAATTGTAGCTAACTGCTCTGTATTTTATAATAAAATAAGTATCAAAAGCCACTTCAGGATCTATTGTTAATACCCCTCAAGTCCCTTTCATGTGGCAACTAAATCTAGGACATCAGAGCTAACAATCTGCCCTTAATTACCAGGAAAACAGTTAATATTTTGTGTTGTGGGGGGACTTTAAAATTGTTTTTATCTACCTAACTGAAATGTGTTCTGATTCCCCTTCAGGGAAGCAGAAATTTCCTTCTAATTTGAGCAAGACATTGGTCAGCTTCATAAAATGACTGCACAACACAAGTCAACAGGGATTTGGATACTGAAGTGAATTTGAGAAGCCAAGGGAGAGACTCAAGATTTAAAAATAGAGCTGAATTTTCTCTGGAATTGGAATTTTTTTCTCCAACCTGCTAATGATTTTTCAACAGGTGATCTGCAGAGGCAAACTTTTCAAAATTCCACTTTTGCATTAGGATCTTCCTGCAGAACAAAACACTTAATTTCTTCTATATCATATTTTCCCACATAAAGGAGTTTGGTTTTTTTTTTTCAAAACTGATTATCAAAAGTGTATTTTCATAACTTTAGCCAGTCTCATTATTTCACTCGCATAGAAATTAAATGCCAGTCTCTGCTGGCTCCATGACAGCTCATAAACATACTTAGGAAAGAGGTGTGTCCTACATGCTCTGTTTCTGTTAATGTCCAACTGCATGGCAAGTTGCAGCAAGGAGCCTACTCAGCCCTTTCCTTTTTGGGATCTGTACCTCTTCCTTTCCACTGGATGAGGATCCTGTAGTCTGTGAGAATTCAGCAGCAGTCAGTCCTAACACATAAATTAACCCTGCTTTTAGTAGAGGCTGGACAAGCTGGCCTTCTGAGGCCCCTTCCAGCCCACATTGTTCTACGATAACGTTCTTCCTGCCCTGCCCTCCAGACCATAGCCCCAGCTAAGAGCTCAGCCCCACACTGCCACACCTACTGCCCTACCATCTATTCCCTACTGCTGAAAACCAGCACCTTGTCTCTCTGCTCCTCTCCCTCTGCCAGCCAAGCCTTCCAGTCTTTCCCACATCTAGCTCCATCTCAGCAGCTTCATTCTCCCACTCCTACACTATTCCTGTCCCATGCCTAAACATTGAACTACCGAGGAAGGGACCCCTGGCTCCTGGCCAGGCTCACACAGGGACTGTGAAACACAGCAGAAGGGATTCAATGGTGAAAAAACAATAACACTTAGTCCTTGACAGTCACCTGGTTTAGGTAACCTGAATGAGTGATGTACCTGCACAGAAGCACTTGTCCCTGGGATGAGACACCCATAAGCAGTCAGGACTTCTTGGTATTATATGCTCATAGTAGCCACAGCCTGGCAAAAATTTACAGAGAAAGTGAGAAACACATAGTAATTTTAGGGCAGTAAAATCTCACTGCAGAAACCACTCTATTTTTCTTGGCCTTTCTTTTTTGTCTTATCCAATGCATTTTATTTTGGTTTTGCATTTTAATTCTTCCTATGGCTTTGTTTTTAGGATATTATCATGGTCCCTGCAAGTTCCTTAAAATCCTTACTGAAGCATGACAGATGTTTTTCCTCATTGGTGGTTACCAGGCTTTACATGTGGGAAAAACTCCTGTCTGATGCTCACAAAAGTCATACATATCATTCACATGACCCTCAGGAATGTCTGGCCTTAGTAAACTTCAGCCACACAGTCCCCTGCGGGAAGTTCCCTTAGAAATTGTACAGAAATTGGGACAATAATCTCCTCTGAACAGATTTTCCAACATTTTCCATCTGATACAAGGTCAGATATGGCTTTTAATCTTCAAGCAGTTTGACTTAACTCATGGGATTCCACAACTATGAGCCCTTTCTCTCCTCTGCATCACTTTAATATTTGAAGCACAAAATCCTTTTGAAGTTAGGATGCTTTTAGTTCTGCCTTTTCTTATCAAGGGACCTCATTAGTGTCAGTCTTCTAAATTTTCAACAGGCGAAGGGGAGCTCCACATGACTGTACGCTTTTTTTTGGCACACTGCATTGTATGTTTGTAATATAACTAAAATGCTCCCTGGCTTGAACCAATATGGTTACAGAGTCTTTACTTTGGCACAGCCACATTCAAAAGCGAGCTTAATGATCTTACTTGTCGTCCCAAAAATCTTAGCACAAAAAAAAATGGGGGAGCATGTTGTTTCCTCTGTGCTTTCACATGAGTTAAAGGCTAACACAAAAAGCAAGCCACAGAATCAGTGGCAAAGTCTCTGAAGGGGAAGGTTCAAATCCGCATTCCTTTTTCTATCCCATCCTGCCTTGTGGCCTCTCAGAAATACAAAAGGAAGAGACGGCTCAATTGTGTACTTTGAAATGGAATCTAATTTTGGGCAACTGCCCTCAGCCACCAAGTAGGCTCAGGTGGGTCACTGCCATGAGCTGTTCTTCACACAAAAAGTAGAAACACTCATGTTTTCAATCAAACATCCACGTTTCTTAGATTACTGGCGGCTTTCAAGAAACAACCAAAACCATGGCACAGGCAGAATTCCATCTAATTTCTGATCCCCACTAAAGCAAAGTCTTCTCAGAGTCAACAGGTTATTGAAATCACAGGTGATGCAATCACAAATTCATGTATGATAGAAAATCTTAAAAAGACTTGAATCTGAGATGTTTCATTACAGGAGCTCAAACGTATTTTATTACAGAACGGATGAGTCTCTTGCACTTTGGTTTGCAACATTGGGTAAATGTGAAGAAATACTACCACTAGTAACTGAAAAAGTGAGGTTCTCTATCACCTCCAAAATTCCTTTTTATCAAAAGCAGTCCAGGCCTGTGGAGAGCGTCTGGGGCCTCAAGTCCACTGCTGGTGCCTGAGCTCTAACATCCAGCCTGAAACCCCATCCAGCTCCAAATTTCTCATGCCATGCTGTGCCACATCCCTTTCTTAGTCCCCCATCTCAGCTCCATATGCCCCAATTCAGCCCACTGATACTCTACAGCAATTAAATAAGCCTGTATCAAGGTTCCTTGAACTCAGACCTATAGGAGGTGGCACCTTGCTGCTGCTGGTACCTGGCCATGGTTACTGCCAGTGGGTCTGAGCAGCAGATCAACATTTTAGCTTGACCTTGGTCCTGTCTCAATACTGGACACTAGCCTGAGGACCTGGGCTCTTGGCTGTATGCAGCAGCTGTACTTTGCTTAGTCACTTTGTTGGGTGCTGTGGGACTGGGCGCTGGCTGGAGTGGCCTCTGCTCTGCTGACCTTATTTTCATGTCCCTGAAGGAACAGTTGACCTTTGCTGCTCCTGGACAAGTGGGAGGGTTTGTTTGTGGAAGGTGGAAGTGTCACTTCCATCACCCTGAGAGAATGTACTCTGAATTCTTGATTTTCACCTGATTTCAAGGCTGCTTTCTTGACCCATCACTGCCATCTTCAATTACAATCCTTTCCTCTAAACTACTTGAAACTGCTTTCCGATGTGGTAACTTAGCAAATACTACATTTATTCAGCTAAAACATTTATGAATATACTGACTAGATTCCTACCTGAAGAAAAGCTTTGGTGACACCTAGCACAATACATCTCTTCCATTTTGATGTCAAACCATGAATACAGCTTTCCAGTAAGCTGTATCTGTCCTTCAATTCTTCACATTTATGTTGTATTTTTTCCTTAATTTCATTTTAAGAGCAGCATGGAAGATTTTTACTAAAATTGTGACATGGGGTTTCATATTGGAGAAGAGCTGGCTTATTATTAAATAATTCATTATGGATAAGGCCATGTTGATATTTTTCACTGTATTAATTCCTAGTTGGTTCAAAAACTGTTATCACTTTCAACAGCTTTTTGGGAATCAGACTCAGATCCTCTGAATTATATGGTGACTGCTCATGGTGTGCACCAACCAAAAAAAACCAAACAAAAAAACCTCTTCATCCCAGAACTTCCTTCATACACTCAACAGCTCTCAGTTAACTGACTGCTTCTCTTAGACCAAATCCTCAAAATATCAAGAGCTGAATTTCATTTGTTTATGCCTATTTCAAATCATCAAGTACTGATACTTTCCAACCTGTTTTCTTTCCATTCTTGACCAAGCCTTTGTTAATTATATAAGCCCAAGGTAATCATTTGGCTAGACACTAACAGACAGAAAAGATCTTTAACACATTTGCCCTCTTAACATTACTTCTCATTAGTTTTTCATTTTCTTTTACCCTTTTCTCTAGTTCTGCCTTAATTTTTCTAACTCTGTTAATAACCTCTTGCCTCTATTCTTTCTTCTCATCTTTAGAAATCTGATTCATTTTATGCTTTCAGTAGGATTCCTGCTTCCCTATACTCTTTTCTATTTTGTTTTCTGGGGCTCTAAGCTTCACTTCTGACAGTGATGGCAGATAGCCAACAGCAAGCTAAGGGTACAAGAAATTGAACTGAAATGGCATTTGTCTTGTGAAATATCTTTTGCAACATCCCCATTCCCCAGGCATTCAAGCATCTCACAAAAGACTACAGTTTCAGTGCAAGCCCAGGGCATTTCTAAAAGCAACCTGTTTAACACTTTGGAAATAAATGTAAGGAATAACCAGACATGAGTTTAAAAGAAAAGTTTTTATTTTTAAAAGAACTCAGTATTTTAGAAAAGCATCACAGAATGCAGAAATGGAGGATATTTTCTTCCTTGTGTTTAAAAATCCCCCTTTTACCTATTTATGTTTAAACTGAAAGTTTAAACTGCTTGTGTATCTTTCAATTTAAAAGAATTTATCTTCTGTTCAGATTCCATTTATTCCATTACTTACCTAGTTCTGAATCATCAAAATCCTTTCCTAGATTGTTTTACACACACAAGAAATGTAATTAATGAATAATTATTACTCATAGGGTGTTACATACTTCAATGTTATGATTTCTGATTTTTTTTTTTAATTTCGTTTGTTTGTTTGTTGGCTTAGAATGGAGTCCTACAGTACAACCCAGTTACCTACAAGTAAAGCTCAGAATATCAGTGGTAGAACAAATTCTTTAAAACCACCTACTGCTTTATCCTTTGCTCTGTCATATTCTTTGGGTGAGACACTGCTCTGCATGAGAGATGTTTATACTTTGTTCTGCCTGGATAAATGTTCTATAACAAAGGCTCAACACTAAGCCCTAGCTAATATTTGCTAAACTACTTATCGCAGATTAAGGTGTGGCTACACAGTGCTGATTAAAGAGCCCTTCAAAACGTACTCAGAGTTTTCCAGGAGCCTAAATAAAATATACACCACACTATTCTCATTAGCACTTCCAACTTTAATAAGGTTTTTTTTCCCCTGCATTGGTCTTTTTCCCATTGTTATAAATAATATGTGACAATTACCCACACAGATATTTTAACCCTTTTGGCAAATGATAATACCTCTGGCAATGCTATGTTCTCATGTTACTCCCATTTCTCCCGAGTGGCCTTAAGTATTAAGTACTGCATTTATTGACGTTACTGCAATTTAAGATCCAAGTGCCAAAGAAGAGTTAAATGGAGATTCTTCCTCAGAAACAGATATACAGTGCCTATAACAGGTACTAAACCTGAAATATATAATGATTGATCTGAGATAAGAACATTCTACTCTTCAACTTTTATGACTGAAACTATTGAAACAACTCATTTAGCAAAACTAACACTGGAAGCACGTCAGAGGCTTAGACCAGATAAAGAAAGAAACAACAAAAGGAATTTTTCTGGAATTGGGACTCATTGTGTAAGGAGTTGTGAAATTGAATAGAGGATAAATAATAGCTGAGTGATAATTATGACCTCAATTACACAATCATAGTATGGGAAGGCAGGTTTACTCCTCTTTCAAATAATCATTTTTAGTATATTAATTATGCAAAAGTTTGCATGCAAATGGAATTTCAGCTCCTAAAATGTCAAATAGCTAGAAATCATTTGGGGAACTAAATAATAGCTTCCTTGCAAATGTCAAATTACTAAAAACAACACAACATTCTTCAGAAACCTTCTACAAATCAAGTCACTTAAACAGATAAAATAGTGGTTCAGGAAAAAAAATGTCTCTCAACTGCTGGTTACGAATAGATAATTGCTAGCAAAATATGCTGCTTTTCCTTCACTAAATGTTCTTGACCATTTGTGCTGAAGGTAGTGTATATTCACTCAGAGAAAAAACATTTGGAAGAAGTAGTGATGTGAGAAAAAAATACTCAGTCTTCTGTAACTTCACAGTCTACTGTAACACTGTTCTGATGGGAAAACAAGAAAAGTTGCCACCAAGGTGTTATTTTGTCATAAAATGGGATGAGCTCAGTAGACTGTATCAAAGAATCATGTCTGGTTTTATTTATTCCACATCAAATCAGAACAGATATTGCATATATTTAGACAATTTAATTCAATAAAGTAAGTGGTCTCATGGAGGTGTTCATCTTCACTGCCTATGTGGGTTTTTTGTATACTGAGTTCTTGAATTTCTTTTGGACTTTAATCTTTCCTACCACACAGTACAGCTCTATTGGCAATGGATACTATCCTGATTGTGGCAAAAGTCTAAAGGGGCATAAAGGAAAGCAAAATAAAATCATCCAGTGTTTATTGTACTGCTCTTTGCTCTTAAGAAGTGAAAGGCAAAAGAAAATGTGTTGAAAAGTTTCTGTCTAGTTTTCATGGATTTTTGCACATTCATGTCAGCCCAACAGGAAGAGGGGTATTTTGCCATTTTTATGTATGGGATTTGAATTGAATAGGTAGGGTTAAGAATTTCAGAATCTAAATGCACTTATAAAGAAATTTATTATTTGCCTCATCTGTCATATCAACACATTCATTTATTTTAAAGACACACAAAAAGGAAACATGCTAAACAGAAACTGAGAAAGATACCACTTTAGCCATTAACAGCAATGTATTTGATTAATATTTCTTATTTTTCTGTGTTAGTTTATTTACCAAATTTCAGATTAAACTGTAATTTGTTTTGTAAAGTGATCATATTTGGGTATTATAACTCAAGTATCAGAATTTCTGACTCAGCTATCAGAGTTACAGGTACATAGAGGGACTCCCAAAATATCTCATAATCTACTCTCTACATTTTAGCAGATGAAGTGTAGCTAAGTAATTTGTACAGACACTTATCTAATAATTTCTTATTTACTTGGAGAAAGAGTTGGTGATTCCAGGAATAAGGCTGTCCACAAGTGCCCAGTTCAGAGACACAGGGTTTCGGGTGTGTCAGTCATTGGTCAGTATCACTATCATTTGTAGGCATCCACATTGCTGCCCTCAGAGTAAATTAAGACTGCCTTCTGATGATTTTAACCCTTATACCCCTTTTTTTTCTGATTTAAAATGATTGTCTTTCTCACAGCTCTTCAGCAATTTTTCTCCATCCAAACTCCATGTGAATTAACAACCTGTCCCTAATTATTTTTTTTTCATATTCATTTCAGTTTTGATACACCATTGCAGCAGTTAAAAATAGAAAATGGAGGAAGATGCTAGTGCAGCTGCTACTATTAGTAGTACTACTGAAAATGAAAGGTGATAAAAGAAAGATTTGATAGGGCATGGCAGAAGAAGATGGGTTAGGTAAAGATGATACAGGATTTTGAAACAGAAGATGGATGGGTAAGTGAGAAAGGAGCAATGAATATTTAAATAATTGAAGGCTGTAATTCCTCAGCAAGTATGAAGGCACATGAATGTTGGCTGAAATTCATTCATGAATGTTGCATGAGTTTTTAATAGTTAAATGGGTTTTATGCTCTGGAGCAGTTCAGCTCAGTGTGATCAACATATTGATTTGGATCTTCATCCCACTTTAGGACATGGGGAACTCCTGGTAAAGCACTTGGAGAGGATCTTCCAAATTTAGATTGCTCTGGGTCTATGAAAACTGCACTGTGAACAGAACCAGTACAAGGTAAGTGGTGACTACTGGCTCATTTTCTTTGAGAGCACTCTCCTGTACTAAGCCAAAACAGTAATGTACTCATAGACTTCAGCTGTTCAAACCACTGCAGCCTGGTCAGAGCATCTAACCAGGGAGCTCTTCTGAAGCTGGGTCCTTGAACAAGTTTTGAGGGTTCTTAAAGTCAGCAAGAAGATGACAATTATGCCTTTTCCTCTCCTGTGGGCTTCTGAGCTGAACATGTATCGTCTTATAGTTGCAAGCAAGGATATAAAAGAGAATGTAATAGAGAATGTATTATCAGGTGGTGGACTGTAGGGTTGGGAACAGGAGTAGGAAAAAGATTGGGAAACTCTAGCATTTTGTACAGATAATGCCTTGTGTAGAAGTTTGCCCTGAAGAAGTGGGTAATCAAACATCAAAACTTGAAAATTTCCTTTCATTCTATTGTAAACACTATGTGCATGCTTATTCTCCACTTAAGAAACTTATGTTTGTCTCTGCTTTTCCCGAGTTTATTATTAATCAGATGATACACACATGGAAAGTTCTTTATCCCTTTGTTTGACATTTGTATTGTATGGTTTTATTAGCACAGAGCACCTCTTTCAATTTCAGCTTTCTGAACACCTCCCAGAAAGCCTCATCTACCATGTTAGCAGAGATGTCAAGTATACAGTCTTCATGACACCTATGAAATTCTAGTTGTTTATGAATGCTGTACAAGGATTTCCTGTCTGCTCAAAGGTGGAAGTAAGTGAAAGTAACTGGAGCAAGAGTCACTAGATGATTTCATGGAGTAAATTCTAGGTGAGCCTAGCACAGTCTTCCTGTCCCAAGGACTACACAGTCTCAATAGTCAAGATACAAGGAATGATCAGATTTAAACTAAGTTATGGGATACCAAACAGCGATCCCAATTGCAGACATTATTATCATATTACTATCAATGTGTTATAAAGCATATTAAGACCCTCTGCACAGAACATGTTCATTGAACATACATACTCAGCAGAAAGCACTAAGAACCCAGGGAAAGAGATAAAAAAATGATTCTGTCATTATTCTGAGTGACCTATAAAGACACTGAATCTTAAACACCTTAAAGGTCTCAAGCTGAAGGACAGGCAAACTGGAGGCCAGCATATCTGCTTGCATTTTATTATACTGGATTGAACTTGGAGTTCTTCACAACCAAAAAAAATCTCCCTGCCAATGAACAAGATAGGGTCAGAAAAACTTCTCATTAATATTTTTTGAATATGACTCTGAGCAGGCCAGCTAAAACTAAAGAGATGTGCTCACACAGCCTGTGTAGAACATAGGTATGCTGAACATGAAGTATAGCTTTGTAGATAAGCCTATGAGTGAGTAGATGCAAAGGCCTTTGCAACAGATACCAAGCTGGAACTTATTCCAGGTGTTCTGCAACAGGAACACCAACTGGGAGTAGCCATGGATAGGATAGACATGAGCTGTTTGGAGCAACTGCTAAAGAAGGCATTGCTCTGTGAAGGAGATCATAAGGACATAATAGAGGTAGTCTTTGTCTGCTTAAACTTCAGTCTTCATATTACTCATCCTGCTCCTGATCTTTTCTCCACTATATCTCATGTTTTTGGTTGTTTGAAGTTTTGTTTCCACTCAGAGCAGCTTTTTGCATCAGTTCCTTTTTGGTCAAACTCTTCCATCCTGACACCTACTAATCACTGCACCCTGACCAACTCTTCTCCCCAGGTTATTTTTGTGATTTTGGGGTTTTTGTTGTTTTGTTGGGTTTTTTCCTGTGCTACATTTCTTATTCTCTTTCTCCAAACCACATCCACTTCTTTTTATTTGTCTCCATATTTTCTGCCTTGCCTATTGCTCATACAAGAAATAGAGTTCCTTTTAATTAAGCAGAAGAAATTCTGTGGCAAGGAGACATGAGTGGTAGGGAGGATGGAGTGTCCCTTTCACACACTCTCCTGGAATTAATCTCCCAGGAATTAATTAAAGTTGCAGATAAAGGATGCATGATACCAACTCATACTTTACTAGAATTTTTCTGATGTTGTTGGTTATATACTTTTAACTCATTGTACAGCTTGGGAGCTTCAATTATAATACTAAGGTACAGAGGAATCAAAGATATTGATTCTCACAAGAAGAAATATACATTTTCAATATCTAAGCAGCCATAAAGAACAAGGTGCAAATATTGATTTGGTATATTGCTATCATTCTTTACTTAAGAGTGTTCGCTGAGACAGTGATGTCAGTGGTCAATGGTGTTACAATGGTTATTGCTGTAGCATGGACTGTAGCTCATCTGACACTGAGACAGCCATTAACATGCTTTGAAATAAAATCATTAGATATATGTCCAGAGCTAAAATTAGACAATAATGTTTATCAGCAAGCTTGAGAAATAATTGTTGTAGAAAAAAGTTGATAGACTTTTCCTTGTGATACAATAAACTGCTATTGCATTTTGCCACAGAATGATATCTTGGAGCACAGCTATGTAACTTAAAAAAAAAAAGCCACATATGTCAGAATCCAGTAGGTATTTACCTCTTCTGGTTTATGTTTTACTTCTATTCTTTTATCTCTTTTAACACTGAAATGGTAAGTATGTTTATACTAGGTAATTAAGAATAGAATATTTGGACTCTTAAATCCTCCAGCAGGAGGGAAGAATGTGGCTGTTGCTCAGAAGTAGAGCAGAGATAAGAGCTATGTTTTTTGTGGTGGAGACATGGATGCCCAAGTTAGATTTACACTCTGCAATTTTCTTTGCCACCTGGCATGTTGTACACAGTTACTCTTGAGATAATCTCATTTTTTCCAGTGGTAAAATCTGCAGTCATTGGAAATACATAAAATGTTCTGTGCAAATGAGCACAGAATTTCGTTCCACAAAACAGCTTCACTCCAGTACATCATAGGTAAAAATTGTAGCACTCAAACAACACAGTTACCCCATGTTCACTTTAAAATTTCAGATCATGGACTAAGGAACAAAAGGTGAATGTGCAAATAGATTTAAACCAATGAATATGAGAAGACAGTATACTGGCAACCACTCTGCTGGGAGAAAACATAAAAAGGCAACACAAGTGGTAACTTTATGGAGTTGCTCACAACTAAATGTTCCCAGGTGTGTTTACATCACTACAATTAATTAACCACTCTTCCATAGTATTTAATGGTTAACAAAGAGCTCTTTGAGATGCTTGATAATAGCTTCCAATTTGTAAAACAGGGATAACCATTCAGTCTTTTTAAACCTCTGCTTTTCTAGACAAGCACACCATAACAAAAGGGGAAAAAAAAAAGATTATCAGAAAGAGCTAGAAAGTGTCAGAAAGCTTCCATCAGCCTAATGGAGCCCATAAATAACAGCAAAGCACAAGGTAATGGTGCACTTGCAAGCCTTCATCTTTAATGACACTGAAATTTGAGACCATTTTGTTTGTACATTTGGAAAAGCAGTATAAGAATCCTCAGAGGCAGTACTGTCAATACTGCTCTTTTTCTTTAAACTAAAGGGCTTTCTTCTTTCATAGTTGTTACACAACGTTGTTAGGCTGAAAGCAAGGCATTTTTAATGTAATTCATAGAGGAACAAAGCAGACAACTGTGCCATGGGGAGGACTCTCACTGCAGAGGTGTGAAGAACACAGGGCTGAGTTTCCATATAGAGACTGGGACCTGCTGGGCAACCTGGGGCTGGGTTTGTAAATCAGTGTGGAGGCAGAGATGTGTGGAAGGCAGCAACAGAAAAAAAGACTGAAAGTGACTCACAGAGTGAGGGAGAGGAAATCAAGGAGAAACTATGGCTGAGCTCTGAAATGGGAAGGTCTGGAGGGGAAGGAAAGAATTAGGAGCTCCCAAGAAAGAAAAAGAGGGTGAGCATTTTTAAAGATGTGAGCTGGGTGCATAATAGAAAGTTCTCTGATGTTTGGGCACAAAACCTCAACTAGATGTGCGACATTACTGAATACTTTCAAAAAACAATGTTTGTAATATTTGTACTTTTTAACAATAGATGAAAGGGAGAAAATGTTTATTGCCTTATTTTCTTTAACTTTGTGAAGTGTGCTGGTTTGGACTGGGAGAGAGTTAGTTTTTTTCACAGTATCTAGTGTGAGGCCACAGTTTGCATTCATGCTGGCAATAGCATTGGTAACACAGCGATGTTTTTATTATCGCTGAGTAGCCCTTACACAGAGCCAAGGCCTTTTCTGCTCCTCACCCCATCCCACAAGTGAGGAGACTTGGGGTGCACAAGGAGTTAGGAGGGGTACAGTGGGACAGCTGACCCTGACTGGCCAAAGGGACATCATATACCATATGGCATCATGCTCAACATGTAAAGCTGGGAGCAGAAGGAAGGGGTCACATATTTGGAGTGATGGTGTTTGTCTTCCCAAGTCATGGTTACATGTGATGGAGCCTTGTTTTCCTGGGGATGGTTGAATACCTGCCTACCCATAGGAAGTGGGGAATTAATTCCTTGTTCTGCTTTGTTTGCATGCACGGTTTTTTCTTTCCCTATTAAATTGTCTTAATCTCAACCCACAAGTTCTCTCACTTTTACCCTTCTCATTCTCTCTCCTATCCCACTGTTGGGGGGGAATGAATGAATGGCTGTGTGGTGTTCAGCCACCTGCCAGCTGACAGCAGGACATGCAGTATTATGTAAATAGCTGAGTAGAAGCATTTAGTTATGGCCTGTTGTGGAAACAGCTGGCAGAGATGTTCCTCTTCATCTAATATTCAAGGAGGACTTAGGCAAAAATTGAATATGGGATTCATTCTGTCCTTACTGAGGACATAATTCTGTTCTCGAGAGGATAGATGGCCTTGCAACCTGCCTTTGTGGTCTCTTCTCTGTCTCAGTTACAGTTTGAACATAGTTCCAGACAAACCATTTCTATAAGTACATATTTTTCATATATTAACTTACACAATCAATATTAATTATTAACTGGAGGATTCCTGTGCATGAAGCCCTCATATTCTCTGCATGTAGACCATCACAGGAAAAGTGGCAAGGTAGGAGAAGTGGATAGGTAGGAGTTGACTTTCTTGGGGTACAAGAGGTCTTGTGGAGGGATACTTGTAAATGAGCACTTGAAAACAAAGATCTCCCTGAAGAGCTTGATTTTAACATCTGGAGCAACAGTATTTTAAGCATCAGTTCAATAAAATTTCTCTTTCTCTTATGTCAGTTTTGAAGGCAAATATTTTGGTTTTGTGTACTCCTTATTTTTTATCCATGCTCATATATATTTCCATTATGGTATAATTCTGTCAGATTTAAAAGAAAAACAAGCAAACAAAAATTCAAACAACAAAACCCAAACAAACACCCCACACTACCACACAGGTACGTACACTTTGCCAGATTCTTGTGCTGCTGTTTTCTCTGAAAATCCCATTCATTTCTGAGTGATTTCTAGTCTACTGTGAACAAATATGGAAGAATATGAATGCCCTGGCTGAAAACGACCAGGTGAGTGTGGCCACTCATCTATATGCAGTATTTTACTGAAAGCATACTTTTCCTTGGTAAAAAAAGGCTTTTAGTGAGAACTCATTAAAAAAACTCCTAAATATTGATGTGAGGAAATGCAGCAGCAAGGGGATTAGGAGACTGTCTTTAAAGCATAGGCTTGCAGCATGTAGACAATTATGACTCACACATCTGTGCTGGCCTCAATGAATTTAACGCTGTAACCAACAGTTCATACATTTGCGTCTTTTCCATCAGGTAAACCAGAAAAGCTTTAGTCACATTTTCCATTTATTCTTCAAACTCTGTAAGATCAATATGTCCCACAGTTATCTCAGATGCAGAAGTACTGCCTTTCCATCCATTTTAAAATAAATTCCCAGTGACTCCATTCTGGGAACAGATTTTCTGCCTTGTTTGGGTTTCTGTGTGTAACTTTTAGTTAAAATACACGGCATGGCTGGCTAAAAGCCTACACTCCATCTATATCTCTGTGTTATTATTAATAGATAAATACAAATAATAGTACTTTGTCTTTTAATCCTAATTTTCTGAGGAATTTTGAGTCAATTTTCATCTTTTCATTCAATCCTAAAAGCTTTTGATCCCTTTCTAAATTTGGCTTGACAGGACAGTAGAGCTACCAAAGATAGATGCTTCACGTGTCATGAAACTCGGGGAGGAGTGGGAAGAGAGGCAACAGCAGCAGAGCTGGAGTGGCAGAGGCACTGGGCACTAATTTGTAATTTTTCTTGGAAAATTATTTCTAACCCTTTAAATTTTCTTTCTTTTTTTCTTTTCTTTTTTTTCCCCCCACTTTTGATCTGTTTAGTTTATTGTCATTTCATTCGTTGTATACTGGTGACAAATTGCTGCAGAATGCCTGCCTGCCTTATCAGTTATGACCAGGTAGCAGTGGCTAAGTTCTGATTCCAAATTTGCTTCAGAGTGTGGACATTAATAAAACATTTATAGGTACTAATTGGTCCACCACTCAGTATTGAGCTTCATGCGGAGGTTCCTTGCCAACAGTGTAAATATTTTAATATTGTAAATGTTACATCTGATTTTTACTTGTTGCCTGTACTGGAATAGAGTCAGCAGGATTATTTGGAGCCAGGTCAGAGCTTGCTATGGTGTATTAGCTTTTACATTAAATCACATTACCAACATAAATAACACATTTTTATGCTACAAGGCCTGAAGTAGGAACTAAATAGTATTCTGCATCCTTTGTAACCTCAGGTACTACTTCACCATTTTGTGGTAATAATTTAAATAAATTCTTTTCAAACAACGAATACTTCAAATTAAGCCTCTAGGATAGTATTTAGAAGACTTGTTTCTGCTCTTGAATTTGCTATAGATTCTGCATTTGACCTTTGGCCAAGATAATTAGGTCTTTGCTTTGTGTGTTTAATTCACTGTCTGTGAAGTGGTGATAATGTTATATTTGGCTAGTAAGAGGTAAAAGCACTCATGTTTGTAATGAGCTGAAATACCACGGCAATAAAAGACAGTGGAGGGTAGGCAAATTTGTAGAGCTGTTTTGTTCCCAAAGCACCTTGTGTTTTCCTCTGGTTCTGCTGGAAATAAAGCTATTTTTCTTTCCTATCAGACCTAGGGTTTAAGGTACTGGTATGAATGTTCTTCTGGCCAAAATCCCACAGTAAATAAATAGTATCATCTGAAGTCTGTCTCTTGCTTCAGGCAGGCTGGACTTCAAAGTCAGGTCTTGTTCAGGAATATATTTAGGCATGTTTTGAAAATTTCTAAGGATGGAGATTGCGCTTTCTCTCTGAGCAGCCTATGGCAGTGCTCAGACACTCTTGTGGAGTTGAGTTTTTCATTCTGTCTGCTTGGAATTTCCCTTCTTCAGTCCACGTATTGTCTCAACTCTTTACTTCATGCATCTCTGAGTGAAGTCTGACTGTCTTCGCTCTTTAGCACCCCTTTCTGTAGAAGAACACAGCAATTACGCCATCCCAAGGCTTTTCCTCTTTTCTAAATGCCGCTTAGGCTTTTACAGAAATTTGGATGAGGAGGTGGTTTTAGATTTAGTAATTTTTAGCTCTGATGAAATAGACTGCTTTGAAACAGAACAGAAATTTAAAATTATCTGCAAACATGAGGTTTTTTCCCCCCTGAATTCTGGAAAGAAGTAATCCCATTGTGAATCATTATTTTTAAAAATTGATGTGTCTTAATTTCACTCACAGAAGAATCACATCATTTTCTCAGAGCCCATCTTAGTACTTGAGGTGGTTATATTAGCATTAGATTGTACATTCAAGAATGAAATAAGTAAGAAAATTTTTCTCAGTGTTAAAAATAAATAATCTCAAGAAAGGTAATGGCAAGCTGATGGCCAGCAAAGTGACACGAGTGAGGCCTTACACTGGGATGCTCTGCTACCACAGAGCTTAGAGAATAGGCATACTATGCCAAAACTCTGTGATACCTCTTCTTCCTCTTAGCTGTCAGGATAGGCACCAGAGAGGGACACAAGATCTCATGAACCTGTAGGCAATTTAACAGGAGACCTTGAAAACTTATTTCTGAAATCTTTCACCTCAAAGTCATGTTTTCCAGAGGTAGGTAATTACTATTGCACTTTGACTCCATCAAGTCCATGTTCATTAAAGTTTGTTAAAAAATATTTTGCATGTGTTTAACAGTATAAGATAGGTATGAAACCCTTAACATAAAGAGCAGTCCTTAATTTAATGAGAAGAATGCCTGCTATCTCTTCAATAAATTAGAAGAAAATTTACTTTTGAGGAAAAAAACTGAGAAAACTCTTCAGGAGTACTGGAGAGAAACTGCTCACAAAGTTAGTGTGCTTCACAGCTAAGATCTTCCCACTGATGCTGCTTAAAGTGTAAGAAGATTACATAGGTGATTAATCACCTTAAGAAGACTTCTAAAATTTCTTTGAGGAATAGGGGCAGCAGGACAGGAATCCTTTTGCATAAGAAAATTAATTTCTTTTTTCTTTCATTTCTTCAGGTGTGGCATTGTGCAATTGTTTTAAATAAATCCTTTCAACCCCTTCCTACCCTTTTAATGCCAGTATAGTTTGAGGTAAATGGCCTTACAAGGTCAGTGGTTAACTTCAAGCTATCGCCCACCTAGGAATGATGGAGCTGACAGATGCAGTTCCAGACAAGGAATGCTCTAAGCAGGACAGTAAGCATGGACCAAACCATTTGAGATGGCTGTGGGTAGTGTTTGCATATTGGCATCACAAACATTATGATGACAAGAATCTTTATTGATAAAGGCTCAATATTATGCAGTTACTGACTCACACAAAGCACAACCAGAGACATTTTTCTGTGCTTCTGTATATCATATGTATATGTGCAACAAATAGAGTCTCCTTTTCACCTCTTGACAGATGAAGAGCTCCTAAACAAAAGATGTATCATCATGGAAAGGTTGATGTGGTATTTTGTCGTTCTGGTTTCATGATTGCCTCAGTTGTTTTTTGTGGCTGTCAATAACAAAGATGACACCCTGGGGAACTTCACAGTTGGACATTATACCTGAGTGTTGAAATCAGGAACTGAGGCTGAGCATTCAACTCAAATGCTGAATTACGCTAAATGTGATGACTTAAGATTTCTTTAACCCTTGAAGTGCATGATAAAAGATGTGTAAATAAAGGGTAACTTTAGGAAATTATAGCCAAGTCCTAGACTGTACATTCAACATTATACGATACATGATCACAATCTCACTGCAAGTTTGGAAGTCTGGAAAGCTCTATTCAAAATAGACTTCCATATCCAGTTGGAAAAGGAAGATTGGGTTTTGAGGTAGCAATTTAATCAAATTACTGGCTTTTGGTGCATTTGAAGCTTCAAACCTTTGTTCAAAACACATACACAAAAAAGAGGGAACATTTCCATCTTTTTCAGAGTTTTAGGCAGGTACTCCCAGATAACCAGTTACTTTGTTCAGGGAAATTATGATTGCCTTTCTTCATCTACAGCAAGGGAGTGTACACTGTGGCCACTTGAGAATTGCACAGCGCTGCTTAGTGATTATCAAGTAATGGCTGATTGCTCTTGCTAATGGGTTCACTTTTGATGTTGTTTGTGTCATGTCACTTCACATGCACAATTCTGAAGTGTTTTGCTGAAAAGGAGCACAGTGTTAAAAAAACTGTCCTAGTATTCTATTGCTTGTGAATGTAAGGGGTGTAAGCTCTACCAGGAACACAGGTGCTACATCTCTGCCATCATCACCACAGACAGAATGACAGAAAAATTATAAAAAAAAGATATAGAGCTTAGAATGGTGTAGTTATTCAAAAAACAGCCATTTCTCTGTTATCATGTTTCTTCTTGCTATTTGATATCAAGTTATTAATACTTCATGAGTTAGTTTTCATTTTTGAATGTTATCTTCCTGAACTACAAGTAATTCTCCAGTGAGTACTCACAGTTATTGCTCATGTACTGAGGGTGGAATTTTATTTACATAAAATCCATAGTTTCTTCCTTCTCTAAGGAATGATCTGTGAGACTGATTTAAGTATAAATTGTGCATGGTACTAATTGTTTTATTTTCTCTTGTGTATTATGGCAAATATTTTGCATAGAGCTTCTGAAAATGTCTACGTATTTACTTTTTGGTTTTATTTCTTAAAATTTTTGTTCTGTTTCTGCATGATTGAAGATATTTCTGTCAGTACAGTTTCTTCATAGAAATCATTCCTGTTCTGAAACATCCTGCAATATTTTTCATTAAAATAGCTAGTCACACATGTTGGCCTCTTCAGAACTGATGGAGTTTAGGTTTATTTGTACATTTTCATTTTCTTTTTCTATGTTGGGATTGCATTGGTGTCAAGAAATAATGGTTAAAATAACTTCCAGAGATAAATTACTTGGGATGGGATTAAAAAAGGCTGAGAGGTCTAATAAGAAAAATAATAAGTGAAGCAATAAAACAGTGCAAACAGAAGATCTGGTGTCTGCTGGCAGGTCAAGAATCAGAGCATTCACTAGAAGACCCATCTTCCAGTTTCATGGTTTCTTCAAAGGGAGTCCTCCTACATCTGCAACTTCCCTGAAAGGTGTTTTAATGGCCAGCATTTTATTCTGGGCGAGAAGGGTGCTACCCATTTCTTTAACTGAACCTGATCCACCTTTCATAAAGCAACATCTCTGGAATAAGTACCGATGTCTGTATGTACAGTCTTCTAAATGAATATCATGACCCATAGGTTTATCTTTTTTTTTTTCTCTTTATTATATGTATTTAATTAATGAACACTCAAGTTTGACATTTCAAGTACAATTGCCTAGTAGGAGACTGAAAGTTTTGCCTTTTCCTTCTCCTGTAGCTACTTCTCCCAGTATAGCTGTAGGATCTGGGTAGGAAATATTTTTTAGAGAGATATATATACATGTTAAAATCCTCTCAAAAAAAATCTCAAAAAAACCCCAAAAACCAAACCAACAAAAAAAAAAAAAAAGAAAACGACCCCCAAACCCAAAAAACAACAACTTTGCTGTTTCATCATTAAACATTATCTGTTGAACTGAATAATACATTTCATTTCCTCCAGAATGCCTGTAAACACAAAACCAATTTTCCTTCTCTGCCAAATATAATTAAAAATTGTGGATCATTCTTGGAGAACAGAAGCCCCAGTAGTTTGTAAAAATAGATTCACAGGAAATAATTTTAATAGTTTTTGTCATGCTGTTACCAAATGCATGGAGAAAGAACTCAATATAGTTAATTTTATGTAGACCAAGAGTTACAAAATCTCTGAAGCTAATTATACAGGGAATGTTTTAGTGCAAAAGGAAATTACTTATTTGCATAGTGTTAATAGCCATATTTAGAACAGTGCTAAAATTGGGAAAAAGTTACTTATTTGCACTTTTGCAAATTCAGGAAGGTTTCTAAGTTGATCATAGAATGATAGAAAATTTCTGGTCAAGAGTGACCTCAGGAGGTTACCCAGTCTTACCTAATATTCAAAAAAGTGTCAACTATGAGGTCAGACCAGGTTATTTAAGACTTTACGTGGATGACCCTTGAAAACATCTAGGAATTAAGACTGCATAACCTCTCTAGGCAACTTGATCCACTGCTTGACTGTCTTCATGCTGGAAAAGTATATCCTTCTACCCAGTCTGAATCTCTGTTCTTTCAACTTACACGCCTTGTCTCATCCCACTGGCACATATGTCTGTGAAAAGCCTTCTTCCATCTTCTTGATGACATCTTTGTAGGTTTTAGAAGGTTGCTATTAGGTATGTGTCCCACCCCAAGCCGCCTTCTCTCCAGGCTGACAGGCTCTGTTCCTGCAGTCTCTCCTCCCAGAGCAGGTGCTCCAATCCCTTGACTGACCTGGTGGCCTCTGTAGAACGTTCCAGCTTGTCAAGGTCTTTCTTGCATAAGTGGGCCCAAGGCTGAGTGCAGAATTTGGGATGCAGTCTGATGAAGGCTGAGCAGCAAAAGAGAGCAACTTTCCTCAATGACAGCTACACTCCCATTAATACACTCCTTGGTACAGCTGACCTGTTTGGCTGCCAGAGCACACTGCTGGCTCATGCTCAACTTGCTGCTACCAAGACTCCCATTCCAGCAAAGCTGCTCCCCCAGCCAGAACACCACCAGCATGTGCTGTTGCAAGTAGTTTCTCCTTCCCAGGCACATGACTTGTTGAATCTTTTAAGGTTCTGTTATAGATAAGTCAAAATTCATAAGGAATTAAAAATTATATATCAAAATAAGTTATGAATGTGAAATATAGCAGGTTGTACTTTGTACCTATGTCCAAATATGTTGTGTTTAAAATATACCTTGACATGTTTCCTGGCACCTTGCTCAAAGAAGGTGTAAATTAGCATAAGAAGTGAAGGCAAACCTGAGAGGAGAAGTGACCTAAGCCAGATATCCATCTGGCTCATCAACCTACTACGAATTCATTCTACCCAGCTAGAGAATCCTTTCCATCTGAAAGGAGTAATAGATATGATCTGTTACTCCCTGGACACTGCTGATGAGTGGACCTCTTGCTTAAGACTCTTCATTTTAATCATATGAGGATTTCTCAGAAAAATCATCATCTGAACAGATCCTTTACCAGAAACGCTAAGATGGGTTACTGGAAAACATCAACCGAAATACAAAGAGAATCCCTGAACACATCAACATCTAAATGGACCCCTGGACCAGAGGACCATCAAAAATGAAAAGGACAGAGGATTCCCTAGGCAGGAGCAAGAAAAACAGTATAAAAAACGGACTCAAAAACCTCGAAGGTGTGCACTGCCACTCTGAACTGCGGGTGTTCAGAGCTGTGTATGTGTCACCCAGAGTCAAGAACCTAGGCTTGGCCCTGCTTTTCTTTATAGTGGCTTATCAAGATTGTCAATTTGATCAAAAATAAATTCTGTTTGGTTTTATATTAATAATTTGGCTCATGCAAGTTATTAATTCGATTTAATTGGCAATTTCATTTATAACAGTTCCTTCCAGACCCTCCCTGAAACCTGTCAAGTTCTTCATAATGGTAGCTCTGCCCTTGAGCATGTCAGGGATGCTGGATTCTGCTACCCTTCTCAGGTACAGCTCCTTAGGCATTCAAGTGAGTGGTGTTACTTCCCATTGATGGTATTTGAGGTAGAAGTGTGTAAAAATGGGAAATAAACAAGATAACAATAACAAAAAAAGCAAAATGGTACATCTGAAATAACAAACATGGAATCGACACATGCTTAGCTAAAGGGAGCTTTCAGTCCATCTCTTGGCACAACGAATGTGACAAGTAAATGCAAAATGAAGAATGTAAAACTGTTCAGTCAAAAGCATATCTAAATCCCACATGCTTTTTCTGTGAAATAACCACCCTCTTTACAAACCATTTTCATCCTTCACACCTGAGTAGACAGGCTGTGAGATACCCTCATTTCTGTGCCACTAATAAAAAAGGAATTCTAGGAAGTTTCTTATCCTGAAGCCATTCAGTAATAAAAAAAATAGTATAAAAGAATAATAAAAATTATTATTCACGAAACTTAGTAATATCTATGTATGAATGCATTTATGTATTTTTAAAATAATAACACTATTGGTGAGCTTATAATGGTATACCAAACTTAAGTTTTAGTGTCTTCTGATAAATGTCAATAATGTTTTTATCAGCATGGAAGTTTACAACCAATTTATGTAACCTGAAGATTATTTTCTCCTTGGAGCAGTCCTGCCAGTCTGATACGGAAGCCAAAAATGCATAGGAGGGGAACAAGTGGCAGGAAACTTCCAAAAGGAATGGTAAATATTGGATTGAGTTGGTCGAACAGGATTATTAAATTACAGATTCAGAAAGGTATCTACTGGCCAGTTTTCTTTGGTGGACTTTCTTTGCCAAAGTGTATAGCTATATCAGAACTGTCAGAGTGACAAGTGGACAAGAATCAGCATCCAGCCATTTTAGTTCAACGAAGGATTTCATTTTATGATAGGCTTTGTTTGCAATACCTTTAATTTTAACAAAATTAGTAAATAAATTTATGAATAAATAAATTACATTTATTTAAAGTGTACATTGTGGCACTTATCTGGTTGCTGCTTAAGTCTGATGTCCCAGAGAATCTGCATACCTGCAGGTGCTGAGTAAAGACTAAATACAATGAAATATCCATAGTAGGTAAGTTAGCAAACAAGACCTTGTTAATGTAGATGGTTTCTCCTCAAAAAACCGAATTAACAGAAAATAGAAAATTTCTGGTCAGTAAGACAAAAGCAAACTTTGCTGTGGTATAAACAGTTAAGGTACTTCTCATTCACAAAAAAAAACCATGCTAATTCTGCTGGTAATAGTGTCAGTTTAATTTTTATGTATACTCAGTCCTTTGGAATGAAGCAGGAGCTTTCAGCTCAACTCCTTCCCATTCATATAACCACATACAGGACATGTTTCTGTTCTGTTCTGTTCTCATGCCCATTCCCAATGGGAATCACCAGCTAGCTGGCAAAAGTCACCAGCAAGGTTTGTTTATTAGTATTTTCTCGCAAGATTGAATCATGTATATTTTTACTTTTAGACTAGTATCTTTTGAAAATGCAAGTTTCCAGCACTGGTCAACTTAAGCTCCTTTTTTTTCTTTATATTCTCATTACACTTCTGGAATCCTATTTAACCATAAATTGCAGTCTCTTTAACTCAATGAGTGCTAAATACTGCACAAAATTTGGAACCCAATACTGTCTAAGGAACTCAGGACTGCTCCTTCCATATGGTACTGGAACCAAAGCGCACCTGTTCTATCTGAATATCACTCTGCCTCCCCATCCTACCTTCATGTAATATATCACCTCACAGAAGATACATAAGAGCAGAAATTAATTAGATGGTCTATATTTAAATTTATTTTATTCACTCTAGTTCAACAGTATAGATAAGTATTAAATGACAGGGTGTAAGGTTCATTGGTAAGGTTCTTTTAAAATAACATACACTTAAAAGTTTAAATTTCACCAGATGAACATCAGAAAAGGTAAAAAAGTAACATGGAGAAGATAGAAATAACACAATATGGTGCAAAATCCTTTTAGAAAATATAAGATGTCTGACAAAATCTGCAGTTTATGAAGACTACAGTTAGACCACATCTGATGTGATATACAGAGCTTTTAAAAATAAATGTATGTTATAAAACACCTCTTGTATTTTTCTTATAAAGAAACCAGAAAACATTCTTTCTGGCTTCTTATTACTGGAATAGTATTTAGATAAATACTTTATTCCTTCCATAGCTGTAAATATTGCTGTGTTAAAATGATTTACTAGCTTTTTCTGCTTGGATGGGAGCCTGTCTCCATGTGGGCATTACATACTCTGCATCCACCATTTTGCAATCTACTCCTTCACCTTCTTATGACAGAAACTCTTTGGCTGCTGTACCAATTCAAATGAATTCTCAAATCTGAATTAGATACGAGCCTAGCCATGCAATGTGTGGGCAGAATTGTGCACCTGAGAAATGTTAACAGAAGCCAGAACACTAAGCCAGAAGTAACTTTCATAAGCTGGCAAGAATTGTCAAGAAAAGTGATGAGACCTTGGAGCCTAAATTCTGTATTTTTTTTCCAGGAAGATAAGGAATGTTGTGTTTGACAAGATGGCTTGCAGAGGCAACTCCCAACCAGTATTATTCTATGAATCCATGATTTTGTGACTCCAGATGAGGGAAGTGACCTTTACTTCAGTTTTTGTGCCACACTGCTCCAGACAAAAATCTGGAATGCCAGTTTGTACCCATGGTGTTGGCCTGGGGAGATCACCATAGCTCTGGCCAGGGTTCACAGAAGTCTAAAACTGAATTTGTGCTTGGCATGTGGAATACACGCAATTGCACCATCAGGCCCGCTTCTGAGAGCCCACCACCAATCCTTAAGGACCAGTTCAAGCTTGGCAAGACCACACACAATTGGTATGATTACAATAAATGTCCTCCTTTCCCTTCACCTTTGCCTTTGCTTTCTGCCCAATAGCACCTGCAGTATCTGCAGCATCCCACTAAGCCGCTCCTAAGGCTCAGCTGCTCTGCTAAGTCAGACAGCATAAGCAAACAGCATTGTTAGAGGTGGGGCAGGTGTAGAAAGCTCTGAGCTGGCTTCTGAACAACACTTAGAGCAAGAGGATGAATTGCAGCTGCATCAATTCAGTGTGCAGAGAGACTCTGCATGGCTGGTACAAACCCATGAATAATGCAGAATCCATGGAAAGTCAAAATGCGGTGAACTCGGACGGGGATAAAGATTTGCCTTAGCAGTGGCTGGAAGAAGGCAGAGAAAACTCTTTTTTGACAGCTATGAGGAAAGATGGAAGGTCATGGGTGCTCATGCAGGAAGTTCTTTGGCCACTGCCACATAGGCATGGATGGTCTCATACCTCTGCCTTCTCTATCAGCAGCTCAGATACCTAGGGAAAGAATAGACAAATAAAGAAAACATGTAGTGATAAATGCCCCAAATACTTTTCCAGCATCAAGGAATTACAGCTTGGAAATTTGCCAATACAGAAGTGATTTGTCTGTATATTACTACTCCATGGATGTATCTCTTTTACATTATCCCTTCTCCCTTCAAAGCCATGCAAACCTCAGTCCTCACCAGCAGCTGGCAAGGAATTTTGTAGTTTAACACTGGGTGAAGATCCTCCTCCTTTGATTGGTTTGACCCACTACTTACTAGCCCTATTTAATGGTTCCTAGGGGCTTTTTTTGGTAGAAGCAGTGACATGTATCCTCTCTCTCTCTCTCCCCGTGTCCTTTTGATTTTGCAGGCTTTGTTTGGTACATTTTCCATGACCTTGGTCATCTCCAACCTAAGTAGAAGAGTTATTGTCAAGTTGTTCTCATACAGAGACTTCCCATACCCTTTATCTTCACTGTTGACCTTGTCCGTGCATTTTCCAATCCTGTTATAGCCTTCTTTGCATTTGAGTTTTATAGAGGAGGAAGCTGGCAAGGAACAGTTTGAGAACTGCATGGCAGTAGCATGACAGTATATTTAATTCCCTACTCTTTCTCTAATAATTTACCAGCACTCACCATGGATTTTGGCCAAGGGCTGCTTGTGCTGAGAACTGATTTGATGTTTCCATGCAACTATTCATTTCACAAAACAGACAAACCCATCATATGCAGAAGCATTAAAAGCTGATAATTCAAAAGGGACTGCTGTATGTTAATGGAACTTTTACAGCAGTCTAGATGATTCCAGGGGAAAAAAAAAAAAAAAGTGGTGTATGATTTTATTTGTTCATTGAAAGAAAAGCTGCAGGTTTTTATCCAGACAATACAGAAAATTGTGAAAACAAAATTTTCAGATTAGGAAAGTCAGGAATCATGTACTTTTTTGCATCAAGAAGCACTGTGAGGGAGACAATTGGCCCAGAAACCCCACAGATCATTTTTACCCTATTGCATGGAACTTTATCATATAAAATAGGCAGAAATTGAATCACTTTTTCTGAACTTGCCTAAGAGAATCTCAACAGGAAATAAACTGAGTTGCAGGGGATCTTCCTTTTGGGTTTTGTGTTTGTTTGGTTTTAGTAATTTGAGCTTCAATTTTGTTTCAGGACAATTCCAGTACTTTTTCATGTCTTTTAATCTACTAGTTTAAATGTACATTAGATCTATGATAAAAAGCAAGAACTTGGGCTTTGAACTCCAGAATGGAGGATGAGCATTTAATTACTTCTATGGCTTTAGTTTGGAGACTGTCATAGACTTTTATTTATTAAACAGAGGAAAAAATGAAAGTGAACAAAACTTTTTCTACCGGCTCTATTCATGTGCATTTCCACTAATGATTCTTCCCCCTTTTTTTCCCCATTTTTAACCCTGCAAAACTGGGAAATAAACAAGAGAATATGCTTTCAAAACTTTATTTAGAAACTGGAAATGGGAAAACTTCCTTTAATCTTTTTGAAAAAAATGAAGTTTTGGGAAAAAAAATTGGGAGAAAAAGTTTGGTAACACCTAACAATATTCTCATTCACTGTGCATTGAATTTGTACTCAATTTCTTCTTCTTCACTCAGAAATTTGAAATAAATATGCTTATAAAAATTCTAAATTACTCGTAAGGTAGGTAAAGTTGGGTTTAGTGATAAAACTTTGTTTATGCTGGAACAATATAGTGAGGAACATTAACATCCACTTAATGGCATATTATATTCTTCAGCTGGCCACCTGTTTACATGAATGAGATAATCAATATCATTTGCATAACAACACAAATAACTGTACAGATATCCTTCCTGGACTTGATAAACATTGGGTTTACTCTGCATTCAGGGAGTCAACTGAAAAAAAGAAGAGACCCTGTTTTTCACACTGAGACGAAAAAAAATCCAGCATCCCAAGAACCTTATGAAAGACACTTCACATCTACAACCCGATTTTTTCTTCAGCTACTACACTTACAACAACACAACACCAACATTTCAGGGAAGATCAACTGGCATGAAACTAGAGAGAGACTCTGGTGAAACCCATCCTGTAGAGAGTACTCCAGGGTAAAGAACTGGGAGATGTGATTCCCAAGATCTACATCTTTGTCTAGTGACTGTGGGAGGTACAATGATGGTAGCTCTAGGTAGTGAAGCAAAAATGGGTGTTTTTTCCAGCTTCTAGGGACCTCTGCTTTTGCTCTGTGAAATAACCATCTGGGCTCAATAAAAAAAGCATCATTCTTTATTTCATACTTTGGCTTTTATTTACAGTTAGGTCTTTCTCGTCTTGTCCTATGGCAATATATTTTTCCCTTTGTGCTTACTATGGATAAATATTATTGCTTTTTCTATTGTAGCAATTCCCGGAAGCCAAGAGAGATCAGAATCCTGATGTATTTGGAACACTTGGTATATATAAGTGGTAGAATGTGCTAGTCTGAAAACAAACCAGTGGTAATGTAATGCCAGGGGGCAGCCAGTGCTGGCTGGGGTCTGAGGCTCAGATCCAAGAAGCCGTAGCAGACCCGGAGAGGTGATCCCGTGAGGAACCGTCTCCCAGGGGGTCATGGCTTCTCTCAGCCGTTGGCCGGGGCTGCCTGCAGAGGTGCCTGGCTCAGCAGCCATCAGCTCTTAGTGATTCAGCAGTGATTTCAGCTCTGCTCTGCAAGGCAAACCCCCCTGGCCAGGCCTGGATAGAGAGAGGAGAGGTCCTTCTGGTGGTTCTGCAGAAGCAGCTTTATTCTTCCATCTCCCGCAAAGGGGTGACCAGAGATGAATTCTCCGCCGACTCGGGGCAGAGGGGTCTCTTTTATGGGGGTACAGAGGTGGGTGTGAAAGGGTGAGAAACCAATGGGTATTAGGGTATTTTACACAGAGTTCCCTAGAGGGTCATGGGTCTGTCTTCTTTCACCATAACCAAAAAGATTCTGGCTTTCCCAAAGCGGGGCCTGCAGGGGGATTGTGTGACCTCCTTATCTCCAGGCTTTCCTGCCATGACAAGGGCTTGTCAGACCCTACATCTGGAGATTGTGCAGTCTCCTTTCTCTAAATAGGGGTTTCCTGCCAGGACAGGGGCTTGTCAGACCCTACACAGCGGGAGATCACAAGTCAGAATTATAATTTAATAGGAAAACTAAAATAAATACAATAGTACAAGAACACTGACAGAGGCAGGATACAACCCTGTTAGTCAGGGTAGTGGTAGCAGTCCAGATGAAGTGGTCCTGTTGAAGCAGAGATCCTATAGAAAAGGGTCTGGCCTTCACCTAAAGGTCCAGTGGCAGCTCTTGCCCTCTGGGAGCCCAGTAGGTAAGAACTGCTTGTGCTGTTCCAAGCCCCACATTATATCCAGGTAGGAATGCTTGGCTACTCCCCCCTAGCAGAGCATCTCACAGTGGGATGATGTAATTCTATGACTCATGCAGAGGGTCCTTGATGGCTCAAAAACAGAGACAGTTCCAGAGAGAGTTATCAGGGATGAGCTGCGGTAGGAGATAACGAGCACTGCCCAACCTGCTCTAACAGCTTGTGAAGATGATAATAGAACACATGCTTTTGGTTACATCTTACACTGTAACCTAGGACAAGAAGCAGTTTCTACTTGTAAGCATTCACATCCCAAAAGGACATAGTTAACAAAGCGGCAAAAGAAAAAGAAAAATTATTGTGGTTTGGTTTTCTCAGAGTCACACAGCTGGATAGTGGAAGAGGCACAAATAAATCAAAAGGTGATGGCTGCTATAGACTTTGCAGTGTAACAGAACTCCAGTGAATCTAGCAGGTGCCAGACTGAGATGGGGCTGGAGCATGTGATATACGGTGAGGAGCTGGGAATCCAATTGTTCAGCTTAAAGAGAGGCTCAGGGAATCCAATTCTTGTGTTTTTCTGGCCAAAGGGGTATAAAGAATGGAGTGAAGACAATACTCAGGCTAGAAGAAGGAAAATTCCAAGTGGATGGAAGGAAAAGCTTTCCTTCCTTTGTGATTCTGTGTATTCACTACAGGATTTTGGCCACAAGCACTTTCACTAAACACAAGATTGTTCATCCTCTGAAAACTAAACATGGTAGGTTAAACACGTCATCTGTGTTTCAAGCAGGTAACTGAGTGAGAAGACATGACAGTTTTGAAGAAAAGCATTTGTATACATTTTCTCACAGTCCAGAAGTTATTCTGTGATTTCATATTCATAGTGAGGCATTCTTATACTCAGACCCACATCTTTTTTTATTGTCTCAAAAGAATACGATTCCATGTTATCACATTGTCTTACTGGTTATAAGAAACCCATCTGACTTTGTATCCCTGAACTGAGCCTCTGGTTACACAGATAAGCCAAGTCATGGGCACTGATGATAGCTAGAACACAGACACTGAAATAATTGCTGGTGTCACCCTCTACTACAACAAACATTTTTCTAAGATAGCAGTGATTGTCATTCTGTTGTGTTTTATGTGAAATTTACTTTTTTTGTCACAACATTTCATACAGGCTCTCTCTATAAACACTTCCATATTGCAGAAGTGGCAAAATCTCATAGCAAATACTTAGGAGCGGAAAATGAGGGGTAATAAAACCAGAATCCTCTTGATTAAAGGAGAGAAAACCTTAAATATCAATTTGGTATTGTGTTAAAAATCTCACTTTGATGTGAGCCTTTATTCTTCAGTGTTAGTTAATTCATTTTTGGAGAACAATCAGAAGCCCTTAAGGAAATGTTGGCTTGATCACTACAGTGTCCATTTTATCTACAACTTGCACTAAATAAGTGAGGCATACTAATGTGATATATTTTTACCTGCTTTGAATAGGTATCCATTTATGCATGTCAATAATTAGCAGCTTTTATCCCAGCAAGAATGCCACAAGAGATTTTTTGCTTTGTTGTGAGGTTTTTGATGTTGGTTTTGTGGGGGGATTTTGTTATTTGTTTCTGTATATTCCTTTAAATACACTTGTTAGTTTCCTTCAAATACGCTTGTTCATTTTTTTTTGGATGTCTGAGTGAAGGTCCACAGAAATGGACAACATCTTAGATTTCAATATAGTAAGTGCAAAATTAGTCTGAGAAAACAGCAATGGTAACAAAAAAGTATTTTAAAAAGGTCAGCCATTCCTCAGTTTCTTTAACTGAAGAGTTTGCCATAAAACAACTTCCCTAATGTAAAACATGTAGCAGTTTTACTTGCTTTATTATGATGTGGACTGCTCACTTTTAAATTTCAGACAATGATGTGAATTTTGGTAAATTTTGCATCCCATCCCATATTTCTTCAGGAAGAATCTATTTTAAACATATGTGACACAGAAGGCTGTATATTCATATCTGTTAACTTCTGCTTTTCTTTTAATCACCAGGCAAAAGGGAAGAGATGATACTTAAAGTTATCTTAAAAGCTCTTGCATTTTAGATTGTGTTTTCATACTTCATATATCTGTATATAAATTGGTCCTCAAAAAATTTTCTATAGAATTACAAAATGAGCCATAAGTAATTAGTGATAATAAAACAGAATACATCTGTCTATCTTTATGTATATATTTCTGCACTGGGAACAAGGTGTCTTAATATATTTTTCCCAAAGTAAAAGGTTTCTTACAGAATTTCTTTTTGCCTTGTGTTTTTGAAACACAATAACATTTTATTGATCTGTGAACTTCCATCAGGTGTTATAATTGCATCGAGTGAAACATTTGGTCCATAATACTAACTTTAGTAGACCTAAGTACTTAGCCAATATTTGGGGCTCTACACACTGTTTATGTTGGTTTAGATGCAGAAAATAATGATAGAAGGCAGCTTATCCATTTAACAAAAATCTCTCAAAATGGCACATAAAGTTGTTTTCTTGTACTACAAAAGCTCTAATTTAGCTTATTTTAGCTTATTGACAGCACTGGAGCTTCAGAGACAGAGTTATGTCTCAGAGCCACACAGTTTTTCTGTGCCTGAGGCCATGGTTATTTTTTTTGTTCTTCTCTAATGGTTCTTTTCATTGCCTTTTTTCTCTGCTTAATGGGGAATTAGGCTCTGGAAATGTGTGCCATAAGCAGTTAAGCCCAGTTCTGACAAACTCTTCAGGAAGCCCGGCTATCTCCAGGACAATAGGCTGAATTGCTCTGATACTTGGACTTCTTTATTAGCTTCATCCTAAATTTCTACAATATTTTGACAGTCAGATTTACTCATCATTTGAGTCTAACTCATAATGGTCCAGAGGACTCATTTAGGTTGGAAGAAGCGTAAGTAAGAATCAGCACCCTTGCTGAACAGATTTTCTCCTGCACCACCCTGTAGGCAGCAGGAACTGGTATAATTTGCAGAACCTGCTCTGAAAGTGCAGAGTCGATTAACTCTTTAATGATGCACTGAATCAGGAATTTCAGCTTTTCCTCTTCTTAAGCCTTCCTTGAGGAAGAATAACATTGGCATATCTATCATGTTAAGGGGACAACAGTGGTTTTAAGAAAGGAGTTCTGATCACATCAAAAGACACTTTAATAAACTTATTGTAAATCTACAGAGAATAGCAATTGCTCTCCTTGTTTAGATTGCTCACTTGGTTTCAAATAGTTGCTCTGATAAAAGTTTAAGTATTTTACAGCAAGTATTCTTTGAATAAGAAATTGGAATCCAAGTAGTTTTCCCCCTGAGAGCTTCTGCTCACAGACTAGAGGATCACATTTCATTCTCTTGTAGATTCAGATAATTCACAGAATGATAGAAAATGTGTTACAACCAACAGTTTGCTGCCTAGGCTACAGTCTACCAAAAAGAGTATCTGTTTTCAATTGGTTTTGACATGGAGTTTGTCTCATTCCTGCTGTTAACATAATTCTTTTGTTTATTGTCTGTCTTAATTACAGCTTAATTAAATAGACAAAATGCAAAATACCATAGAATCATAGCACAGTTTGGTTTGGAAGGGGACCTTGAAGATCACCTAGTTCCAACCCCACAGCTGTGGGTACGGACACCTTCCACCAGACCAGGTTGCTCAGAGCTCTACCCAGCCTGGCCTTGAACATTTCCTGGGATGGGACATCCAAAGCTTCTCTGGGCAACCTGTTCTGGTGCCTCACGACCCTCACAGCAAAGAAATTTTCCTAATATCTAATCTAAACCTGTCCTGCCACTACATACCCTCATAAATAGTCTGGCCCCATCTTTCCTGTAAGTTCCCTTCAGTTTCTGGAAGGCCACAATTAAGTCACATCAAAGCCTTCTCTTTTCCAGACTGAGCAATCCTAATTCCCTCAAGCTCTCCTCACAGGAGAGGTTCTTCATCCCTCTACTCATCTATGTGGCTTCCTCTGGACTCATTCCAACAGGTCCTGTGCTGGGGTTCTCAGAGCTGGATGCAGCACTGCAGGTGGGGTCTCACCAGAGCAGAGGGGCAGAATCCCCTCCCTGGCCTTGCTGCCCACGCTGCTTTGGATGCAGCCCAGGACACGTTTGGCTTTCTGGGCTGTGAGTGCACATGGCTGGGTCATGTCCAGCCTCTCATCCCCCAGCACCCCCAGTCCTTCTGGGCAGGGCAGCTGTCAATCTGTTCTTCCCCCAGACTGTGCTGGTACTGGGGATTGCCCTGACCCAGGTGCAGCACCTTGCACTTGCTCTTGTTAAACCTCATGAGATTCCCATGCGCCCACCTATTGAGCTTATCCAGGTCCGTCTGGATGCCATCCTCAGGTGTGTCAACTGCACCACTCAGCTTAGTGTCATGTTGCAGTGAACTATAGCCCTAGCCAGGGTGTCCTGGACCCCGTTGGACAAGAAGTCCAGTGGTTTGGTTCTCATTGAGCCCAGGAACCTTAGGATGGCTGCCTGCCCAAACACAGACACCCCCAGGCTGTCTGGCAGGAAAGTTCATTGCCCAAGGTGGGAAAGAGGTGACAGCCTGCGCGTCTGCAATGGCCACTGCTGTCCCCTGCCTTAGTTCTGTCACTGGCCCGAGCTCATCCTCTGCGCCTGCCTCTCTCCCCAGTGGTTGTGTGTACCCTGCCTCTGTCACACCCCTTGTCTGTGGTGCTGTTGGTTGGTTTATGTTTGCTCCGCCCTGAGCAGTGGGGTACAAAACCCCCTGTCAGTGGCTGCTCCTCGCTCTTCTTGGTCCCTCCTGCCCAGGCCCCAATAAACTCGTTCCTGTTTCCCCAAGAAGGGTCCCTCGCTGCTTCATCTCTCCATGCACCTTCCCCACTGGTGGCTGAGGTGAGCCTTGCCTGGACCTCACCCAGCCTCCCGCACTCCTTCTGCACCTTCCCTCTGCCGTGGCAGCGGGTGAGACCAGTGCCCGGTGCTCGGCCCCCTGAGCAAGACACTCAGCGGGCACCACGGCAGTGTCATCTGCAGATTTGCTGAGGGTGCACTCAATACCTTTCTCTATATCATTAATGAAGATATTAAATAACACTGGTCCCAATACGAACCCCTGAGGAACATCTGTTGTCACTGGTGTCCATTGGGACTCTGAGCTGTTGATCATTACCTTCTGGATGTGACTCTCCAATCTGTAGAGAAGAATTTTGTGGGGAACTGTGTCAGAGGCTTTACAGAAGACCAGAGAAATGAGTTCTGTAGCTCTTCTCTTGTTCACTGATGCAGTCATTCCACCATAGAAAGCCACAAGTTTGCTCAGACAGAATTTTCCCTTAGTGAAGGCATGCTATCCGTCTCAAACCACCTCACTGTTCCTCCATGTGCTCTAGCACAGCTTCTAGGAAGATCTGTTCCATGATCTTCCCAGGCTCACAGGTGAGGCTGTCAGTTCAGTAGTTTCCAGGGTTCTCCTTCCTTCCCTCTTAAAAATTTGTACTATATTTCCGTTTTTCCAGTCACCCAGGACTTCCTCTGACCATGACTTTTTGAAAATCATGGAAAGTGGCTTGGCAACTACATCAGCCAATTCTTTCAGGACTCTGGGATGCATTCTCTGAGTTCCAGGAGCGAACATCAGAAACACTCTTCAGAGAATACCCCATACAGTAACGCCTGGGTTCACATCCATGCCAGTATGAGGCACCAACCTTGAGTCTACCATGGTCTTTTCTGCCCTGCATGAGACTGCTGATATGGCCAGGTTTTGGCATCCCTGAATCCTGCAGGTGTAACAGCTGTCTGAAAAGCCTCAGAATATGTCACCTTTGCTCCAGTGAAAAGAAGAAAAGTTTTCCTATACAGCTTTAGACAGGGCTTTCTTCTGGCCTGTGGCCCTATGAAATAAGTGAGCTGGGAACACCTACCAGATTCTTTGGAGGCACTGGCATTTGGAGGAGATTGCCAGGGAGCAAAGCATGGCATGAGAAGCAGCACCGCAGTCAGCAGCAGGATAGGATGTCATTGAAGTGCTGATTACCATGGTTGGTTTGCTACAGATCTGACTACCCCTGCGTGGGCATGCACGTCTCTAATGCATTGCCTCTGAGAGCTTTTGAACAGCTAGTGTCAGAGATGAGCCCCTTTGTCACCTAGGGCTAGACTCTCAAGGAGATATGTGAGTCCAAAAGTGTAAAAGAGAGCCTCCTGGGATTCATTTTTTTTCCTTTGTTAGATTTTCAATTCTCATTACTTTTTAATAAGGGGGACACTGGGCATATATCTATAGTTCCACCCTCCTTTTAAAGCAGTCTTTATACCTCAGAGAAGAGACAAGGACTCCCTCTAGATTCTTTCTGCAGCTCTCAGGTCCCAGACATTCTGGTTTCATTAATCCCTACAGCCCAGTTGTCCCAGAGGAACTTCAAGAGGAATATTGCTGCTGAGCTGGGGAGACAGTGCAATGCAATGGTTCAAAGTAGCAGCAAGAGCACTGAACATGAAAGCAAAATACCAAGTCATTTACACTAAGTATGGGAATTTTAAAATTTCAATATAGCGGTTGCTTAGGCAAAACTATACTTCTCTCACCCCAAAATATAAGAGGGAAAGTTAGGGGAAGGCATTTTAATTGTTTCTTTGCAATGCTAGTGATTTTTTTACTAAAGTGGTAATGGAAAACCCTCAGTAAAACTGACAGTTACTGTTCCAAATGTGAATACAAAAAATGTGTTTCACATACATCAGCAGCCAGAACTGAAAGTTTGGGGAAAGAGGATAAGAACAGGGATAAGAACAGGGCTAGTAGGGAGTGATATTGTTCTGTCAAATACTAGGAAACCCACTTGTTATGTGGAAACAAACCACATGTTTCATTATCCCTCAGCTGTATCACTGTAAATAAAAAAGCCAAACACAAGTTGCAACCTCAGTAAAAGAAAGAACAGGAAATGCTTTGGATGCAGTGGTAAATTCAATCTCCTAAATCTGGTACTTCTATTTTGATAACACATTTCCTCATATAATTTTTTTTTAACACTATATCTGGCTCTGTTCCAGGACTCCTAGGCCTGGGTTTCAGTATGACTGGATTCATGGCAATACAGTTAGCATGTTTTGCAACATGTCATATCCTTTGTGTAAAGTGAAGGGGCACTTAAATCATAGTATCTATCTTTGCATCTGGTCAAAGCAGATAACACTGCTATTTGTTAGGCACATGGCATTTGATTTGTTATCTGCCCAGACTGTTTGCATAGCCATTTGTGAATAGATGACAAAACTTAACATGGGTGCACTTAAATGGATGTTCTCACACTAAATCACTTCTTTGAGGGGCTTCTCAAGTCAAAGGTTATATCTGTCTTTTTCATAGCAATAACCTTTGATGGATGGCATTTTCTGGATTTGTCTAATCACTTTTATGAATCATGTATATTTTGGGCATGTATGGCTTTCTGGGGTGTTTTCTGGGGCAAAGAATTCTATAGTTTAATTACATTTTTTGTGGAAGAAGTCTTTTGCTTGCTGCTGACCTGCAGCTTGGTAATTTCTTTTGATCTTTACTATAGTTCTTGCAGAAAATAAAGAATTATTCCCTATTCACATTTTTTAGGGCATCGTGGATTTATAGATTTTGTCATGCTGTCTCATGCAATTATTTCTTTTCTATATTGAGTGATCCTAAATTTACTTAATCTCTGCTTGTGTAAAACCTCTTAGATGCATTTGATTTTTTGTCCTGTGCCCAGCACTTCCATAAAATAGATCCTGGATGGGACACTGTATATATTAAAAACTAGGAAAGCATTTGTCAAAAATTTACCCTGCGTAGGCAGTGTGTTGAGGTCAGAAGACTAGCATGGATAAGATCCATTTCTCCAGGCCTCAATGAAACTTCTTTTCTTCTTACAAAGCTTTTTTTGCTGACTTGAGTAGATGCAATGAATCAGAACACGGTCTTGACAACGCTGCCTTTTCTGCTGCACAGCCCCAAGTCAGCCCAACACCTAAGTAAAGCACAGATCATGTGGCTTTAAGAAGTGTAAGGCTGTGACTGGAAAGGATCTAAAAGAATTCTTACTAGAAGCTATCAAACCAAGGCTGTGAAGATAAGAAATGCCAGGACTAAGACAAACTTTTGTCTGCTTCATTTTGGTGCATGCAAATTTTAAATTTTCTTCTCTTCCAATAGAAACTGGAAGCTCCCCCAGAAAATGCATATTACATTCACAGGATGATATAAATTGGAAGAGACATCTGCTGGTCTTCCATCAAGCCTTCTGCTTCAAGCAAGTGCAATGTTGAAGCTAAAACAGGTAGCTCACGGCCATATCCAAGCAGGGACATCTTTGACATCTTTAATGATGGAAATTTCACCATCTCCCTTGGAAAGCTGTTCCACTGATAAAACAGCTTCACTGGGAAATTTCTTTTCTCCTACCTGAATTGGAATGCCTCTTTAGTAACTTGTGAGATAACAGATTTAGAATTTAGGGTTTTTTTCAGAGGTCCATTTTAATTATCCCAAAAGAGTGAGTGGCAAGAAAAAAAACAGGTTTTCTCTTTTTTTGACTTAACCACCAAAAAGGTAGGCTCAACCAGTGGACTTTACGCCTATTTTGATGGTCTGGAGTTATACTGATTAGAAATCTTAAGTCTTGTACAACCTTTCTGTACCTTTGTCCTTTGGTGTTATTTTCCTTTGGGCCATAACCTCTTCCTGCTTAAGGCACTCCTCTCATCTCTACATAACTTTTTTTCATTTTATTCCCATTTCCCAACACCCTTTGGATTTTGCCCAGTTTCAGACTCCCTGATGAGGCCATTATTCCCAGTCTTCCTGAAAGTTGGCTCCCGCACCATCGGTGTGGTCCAGCCTGCGCCTCGGGCTCGCGTGGTTTCTCACCAGCAGGAGGAGTGCTGCGATCGCAAGAGAGCCGCCACCTCCTCCTCCCACGGCCAGGTGCTGCAGCACTGGGGCAGGAACCACAGGTGCACTTCTGTTCAGCTCTTCAACTTCAAGATCGCTGCAGGTGGAATAGCGAAATAATTATCTCCCTTGGCATTTCAAGAGGAAAAATAAGGATTTTCTTCTGAAAAACAAACAAAAAAGTCTGTAACTCATATTTGTATGGTTTGATTTGACTAGAACTTGCTCAACGAACTGTTACACCACTTTCATGTATCCGCATATAATATTTATTTATGTCCTCATATGATACTTATACTTTTTTTCTGACTTAGATTTTAATTTTGTAGCATATTTTCTCTCAAAATGGCATAAGCGTTTTCCACAATAATGAGGGGTCAGAGGATGTGTGAACCATACACCAGATACTTTTTTATCTACCAAGGTCTTTACCCTAGAGAACAGATACATTCTGCTAAAGCATTAGTTACGACATCACAGTAAAACAAATACTGTGTCTAAATAACAATCTCTAACTGGTTTCTAAGGACCTGTTGTGTATCAATTTGATGCATGAAAATGTGTTAATTCGGTAACATTATTATGCAGCTGACCCTGTGTGTTGAAAAGGAGCCGATCCCTTTAGAGGAAGCAGGTGTATGGACTCCTTCCCGCCCACGTGACTGGTGGAGCCACCCAAATCTTAACAACAGCGCAAGATTTCAGAGAACAAACAGTTTAGTGCACTTATGAAGAACCTAAAGGGAAACTATCCTGGCTGGAGGTACCTGGAAGACTGGCTCTAGTGCACCCCTGCAGCAGCCATTGTTATATGAAGCTGGTTTCAACAATTAGTTCTCCCTGCCCAACTTTCTTACACAGTTATTGAAACTGTTTTCTCACCAGCAGATACTAGTAATGGGATTAACTCTTCGTTTTTGACAATTTCACATTTTCTTATATATTTGAAAATCAATGACTGAATTAAAAGTTCTATTCAATTTTCACTTTATATAGTGGAATTTCAGAATAGCTTCCAAAGTTCTGAGTTGAAATTTATATGTTGATGACAGCCGTTTACCAAGGAGTGTTGCTAAATTCAGACTGGCAGGATTTCCCTTTTTTTGTTATTTCTGTCTCCTTTTTTGGCCTGAAAACCTCAGCACAATTTTTATAGCATATTCCAGCCTTAAGTGCTACCCAGAGAACAACAAGCATAAAACTCTTTTTTTCTGTTGGCACTAAAATTTAATCAGCAATATTCTAATTGAAATAGAGATACAATAACGTAAAATCTTTAAGTAATTTACAGAAGCAGATATTCCAAACAGAAGATACTGTTAGAGTGTGTATCACTAAATCATTGCGATTTGCTTGCAGTTTGCCTTCAGAGTCATACTCATAAAATCATGGAATCATTGAATGGTTTGTGTTGGAAGTGACCTTAAAGATCATCCAGTTCCAACCTCCGTGTCATGGGCAGGGACACCTTCCACTAGACCAGGTTGATCAAAGCCCCATCCAGCCTGGCCTTAAACACTTCCAGGGATGGGGCACCCACAGCTTCTCTGGACAACTGTTCCAGTGCCGCACCGCTCTCACAGTGAAGAATTTCTTTTAATATCCAATCCAAACCTACTCTCATTTTGTTTGAAGCCATCCCCCCTTGCCCTGTCACTCTATGCCCTTGTAAAAACTCCCTCTTTGTTTTAGGCTCCCTTCAGCTACTGGAAGACTGCTACAAGGTCTCCCTGGAGCCTTCTCTTTTCCAGTCTGAACAACCCTAACTCTCTCAGCCTGTGTTCATAAGGAGAGGTGCTCCAGGCCTCTGAGCATCTTAATGTCCCTTTTCTTGACTCAATCAAACAGGTCCATGTACTGATGTTGGGGTCCCCAGAGCCACACACAGGACTCCAAGTGGGTTCTCACAAGAGCAGAGGGGTGGAATCACCTCTGCTGGTTATGCTTTTTTTTTGATGCAGCCCAGAATATGGCTGTCTGCAAGCCAAAATAACAGTTGGCATATCCAGTGTTATGGCATAAATCCATATGATAGCAGGTCACCCCTGAGGTATTTCCTGTAATGAAATAATTGGCTAATTTGGTATATAACCACGGGTGTAGAAGGCTGTAAATCAATTTTCTTAATACCCAACTTTTCTGCCTTTTTATGGGAAAGAACAGTACAGGGCCTCAGGGGCCACCTGGTACATGAACAGATCAGTGAGGGCCTTAGGTATGTACATGTTCTTTACTTGTGGCTCCCCTACAAGCAGAATCTCCAAGCACAACTGGAAAAGAAGGCACAGAATTCTGGTTCTGCCAAGAAAACCCCCTCTCAGCAACACAATTTAATAGGGAAAGCTGGAAGTTGTTCATTCAAAAGTTTGGGTTACAGACCACGCTTCAGTGTGCACACTTCCACTGTGCTGAGCTGCATTGGCTCTCTGGCTGCTGTGTTGGATTAACACTGGCCAGTAGCCAAACACCCATCCAGGCCCTCACCCACTCCCCTCTCCCATGAGGCAGAAAGCAGAAGGAAGGGAGGAAAGAAGACTCATGGCTCAAGACACTACCACGTAATGACTGCAGCAAAAGCTGCATACATGAGCAGAATGGAAAGAGGAATTCATTCACTACATGTTTTTCTTTATATGCCTAGTGATGTACTTTTTCTAACCAGAAAACTTGCAGAACATTTCCATTTTGAAGGGGTTTGGGTTTACAGATACGTACAGTGATATGTTTAATTTCATCCAAAATGTATGAATTTACAAACAGCATTGCTATACTCATAACTGTTTTCTCAAGTGAATTCTAAGCTTAAGAGATTAAATAGTTCACATGAGAAAAATGTACCAACTTTGTGATTCCTGCCTTGGGCATGGAACTGCTTTTCATTACTTTCAACATAGAAAGATTTGTCTAAAATTTTCTATGTTTAAAACAATGACTGAGTTCAAAATGTTGCAATGCACAAAAATTTTTGAATGACTAAATTTTTACATGTTTAATAGGCATAACTAGTGTGCTTCAACTGTAATGAATGTTACATAAGGGCATGAAGGCTGGCTTTATTTTTATAATTCCTTCCATGACTATTCCAGATTAGGTTTTTATAGTAAATTAATCAGTCCATTGGAATGTTTCCAGATGAGAGGATGCATGCAAATAAACCAAGTTAAAATCCTAATTATTATCAGAATTGGCTTTTGCAGCATATAAATGAATTTCATCTGACTTCTATGCTCATTAAAAGTTAAACAAAGATAATTTACTTTTATTTTAAAAAGTCGCACTACTTTTTCATAATTCTGACAATGAGGTTTTCCATGGCTGGTTCGCTGTGACAGTAATCTAATTAAGCATATTTTGTTTATGTAAAAATGCATAGAAATACTAATGTAGGAGTTGAAGAAGAAAGGTGAGAGGGATGAAATATCAGAAAGCAATGATGAAAACACACCTGTCCTTGGTTAGGATTAAAAGAAAGACCTCTTAAATCTCCATAACTTTCTCCAGTTCTTGAGGCAAGGATCATCCCTAAAGTGTTGGATTTCTCAAATATTTTACTCTTGTTAATCTGTGTTTTTCATTTTCTTTCATGGGCAGTTTTAAACTTAAAGGTGTAATGTCTTATAACAGTAGTTCAACAAGTGCAACTCACAGTTCTCTCCAAGAAAGTATTTTCTTTTTGCCTGAGTCATGTTCCATTTTTAAGAAAATTTCCTTTCTCTCTTTAATATCATGACTCTTGTACACATATCTGTGGACAGTGAGCACTTCAAGATCCTTGAAATGAAGATACGAGTTCCCTGGAATGTAAAGGGTGTTTCCTCTTCCAACTAGGAAATCGCCAAAAGTTAGCGTTCCTCCTTCCTGAATGACAACTGATAATTATGCCAAAATGCCATTGTAGCACCAAAAGTTAGTTGTGAGTTGAAAACCTTCTGAGTATGTAAAGCCTCTTGAGCTTGTTTAATTTTCTGCATCCATGAAGACCTGAGCAGAACTGACCTTGATTTAGAATTATAACAGGTGCACAAGCCTTTCCCTCTCTCTCCAGATCAAGGTACACTCAGGAGTCCAAGCTTACATAGCCTGGGAACATTAGCATTCAAAATTAAGATTATTTGTGTAATTGTTCAAATCTGTTTGCCAAGTTAATTCACTCCCTGTTTCAGTTTGGACACTTAATCTTCTGGTCATCCACACATCTCTGACTTGGACCAAGCCAGCTAATCCTTTCCATGGGGAAACATGGGTGTTTTCTGACAAGATGCTTTCTGCCACGGTCCTTGTTTTACGGTTTGGTCCCAAATTGTCCTCTTCTTTGTTATGCAGTCATCTAAGATACCTAATGATGTCTTCTGTGCTCAGAGCCTGTGCCATGCCCTTATAAACATGCCATGTGCTTGTCACTGGGCTGTAAAACATCAAGTCTGGCAGGCTACAAATTGCACTCCTGTTATATGTACTGCTGTGCTTATTAATTGTGATGGCTTAGGACCAGGGGATAAAAATCTTATCATCCAGAGAGGGCAGGAGTCAGAGTATGCATTTTCAAAGGGCTTGCTCTCAGCCAGAGCTCTGCTGTATCATGAGTCTATGCTGGCAGCCCCACACAAAGTCTGCTGGGCAGTTCAGTGCTGCTGGTTCCCAGCATGGCACTGAGCAGTGCTACTTTAAGCTTAAGAAACTAAAATGACCTATTTGAAGGTGCAGAACCACCGAACAGGCAAAAGCTGCAACTTTGCCATGCCTTCCTTCACTTTCATCAAGCTGCATCAGGTCTTTTCTAAAATAGTTTAAAATACAAACAATATATCTGTGAGATTCTCTACTGTAATAGCAAAAAGGATTCTTTAGTCCTGGCCAGGGCTCTCTGCATGATTAAAAGGATGGTTATGAGAAATTCTATCCCATCTGATCCAAGAACCAGGTTGTGTAAACACTGTAAATGGTATAAATGTAGACTGAACACTTTAATTTAGCTGCAGAGGATGAAGGAGCAGTGTACACTGCAGGTACCTACAAATGTACCAAGCTCCTATTACTTTTCAATATCAAAATGTTACATTGTTTAAACTGTTTAGAGAAAATTAGGATATTTGTCCTTACTTATCCTTGTAATCTAGAGTATGGATTCTCTTTGCCCATTCACCCAGTTCAATCCAATTTATACAACATATCTGCAAGACACAGTTCCTAGTAGTGCTTACTTTTTTGGAGTTTTTTTTTTTTTTTTAGTATTCAGAAAACCTGTAAGTTCCCTGGAAGGACTGTTTTCTCTCCCAACTGAAAAGCATATTTAAGATTTCTCAATTTAATGTTTAAAATAGTTTTAAACATTTCTTTTTTATAGTCCCAAGTTTTCTCAATTTCTTTATCAGTTAACAGCCATGACATAAAACATATTTGAAATAATATATTAACATGATATTTCACATTTATCCAAATGCTTTAAGTAGATTTTGAAAGAATGGTAATTATCACCTGAACTGTAGGCACAAATATTTCAAATGTGAAAGAACCCCAAGGTCAAATCAAATGTTTTGAAGAAGTTAAATGGTGAACGAATCATTGCTCCAGAGTTACTTGCAACTGTCTAGGAGGATGCTCCCATTATTATTCACATTTTCATAAGACTGATGCATCATTTTAGTAACTGAATTCTCATAGTGATTTAAGATAGTTTCTTCTGTCATTCCTCATTGTTAATTTAATCTATCAGGTTCCAAATTGTCTAGAATAGGAAAGAATCCAAAATATATGCTAAGTTATTTGTACCTGACTCAATTTCTATATTAATAAATCCCTCAGGTTTCAGTGCAATTACAAACAGTCTGTGAAGCTGTTCTTCCACAAAGGACAAAAATGTTCTGGAAAGACCATGAGAACGTTTTGGTTTAAAGAGTTAAAGATTTTTTTTTTCCTTGCCTAACACTTCACCATGGTTGTGTCACCTACCAGAAAGTGATCAAGTTGACTTGATCAATAATGCATCACTTGTCATTCAACGCTTTATAACAGACCATAAATCCATTTTTAGCTTATTACAGTTGTGTTGCCCAGCACATTGGCTTAAGTGTCTCTGGGTACCTAAGGTAATGAACTGAGTGTGGATACATGAACACCCAGTTGCTGCCTCCCAGGTGATGTGTAGTGACTTTGCTGAACTGCAGGAACCTGTTTTACATGATTCTGCCCTGGGTTAGATTGCCTCATATACATGTGTTTGTCACATCAGTATCCATATGAGGATTTCTCAGGTATGTTTTCTTCCTTCTGCTGCCTGTGGAGATCTCTCCTTACAGCTTGGTGATATTCTCACTAAGTCCAGCTGATATATATATATATATATACACATACATACATATATAGAGAGAGATAGATAAATAGATAGAGATAGAGATATATAGATATGGATATATGTAGTTATAGACAGATAGATAGATAGATAGATAGATAGATAGATATGTATATATATACACATACAAACATAAACATATACATACTTGCACACATATACTACAATTTACTCTTTTTTTGGCTCTTACTATCCTGTAGAAGTCCCAGTAGTTCCTGTAAAACCATGCTGCACCTGCAAAACATCTGTGCTCCCCTATGAGCCATGGCATCTCATCTCAGAAAGGTCAGCTTTGAAGTAAGCCTTTCACCTTGTTCTGAAATTGGCTCTTCAACAAGCTGATAAAAATAGATTTTTCAAAAACAGTTTTGTCCTCTACTCTTTTCCTTCCACCAGAGCAAAACCCCCTCCAGAGGCATACGAAGGGCCATAATGCTTTGCTGTTTGCAATTATTTCATTCGGAAAATTCACAGCTATGCTGTGTAGTCAGGAGAGTCAGGAATTTTGCCAATTTGGGAGGCAGTGGTTGAAAGGTGTTCTGCTAGAGATGGTGCTGGATGAGCTTGGCAATTGTAATTAGCTCATAATTAACACTGTTGATATTTTAGACTGGTATATTAGTCACTACTTCATGGCCCAGTTGCATCTCTGAGATACCATCTCAGACTGCTTCTTAAAAAGAGCCTTCAGAATTGAATGGGTATTGCCACAGATTGCCATGGTTCTGACTCAAAGATCAAAGGATTTAATGAAGTGGTAATTTAGCAGTTAAGTGGACTGGAGATTCTAAAAATCAGAAGAATTTCTCTAACATTAGAACAAGCAAGGTACATGGTACAAAATTAGGCATGGTAAATGTTTTATCTTAGAAATCTGAGAAAGCAGATTTTACAGGAAGATGATCTCAGAGAGGAGACTAAAAGTCAGCTTTGCTCTTCACTGATATGAAAAGTCCAGGAAGTTTTAAGACTTTCCTTTAAGAAAAAGCTACTTTGCAAAGATAATTAATTCAATACATGGGTGGTGATTATCCACAGAAATAAGTGCAGAAATCAATAGAACAGTTTTAAGGGAAATGGTTCAATACTTAGGGAAACCATGAGAAATTATTGAAAAAAAATTCATTCATTTTCTCCCTTATTACCATTTAGATGAGCTCGAAGCGAGCAGTTAGCACAATAAAATGTGATTACTTTTTAAACTATTCAAAAAAATCTGAATAAAAGGCAGTGTCTAAGTATCACATCTCAAAGTATTTAGAATGCAATTTTTACTATGAATTCATTAAATATTATGTCAGAATAACAGATGTTTAAATGATGAGAAAAGATTATAAATGTGCTAAAGATTAATTTCCAGTTTGGGTGAATGAGAAGTCTTATATTTGGCATGTGAAACAGTAGCAATGTCAGAACTCAAATTTTCATCAAGCTATCACGATACATGACACAGAGTTTGAAACTCCTTTTGTTTGATTGCAAACAGCTCCAAGGTTATTTTAGATTGCATTTTTTTAAAAACAATACATTTCCATGTCTTACAACCACATCAAAAAGTATTGAAAATATTGTCTAAAAAAGCCTATAATCAAAGAGGAAATAACAGAAAAGCTAGAGACAGGACAGCTCTCCCTTATTATGACACATTTCATAAGAGCTGATGTTATGATATTTCCATAGTTGTGAGGCCACTCTCAATTCCCTTTGAAAGGAAGTCAGAGGAGCTTCTTGAGACTGGAAGACAGAAAATGTCACTCCAGTTATCCAGAAGAGGAACAAGAAGGGCCCAAGGAGATACAGATCTGTCAGTCTCACCAAGAAAGTGATGGAGCAACTAATTCCAGAAACCATTTCCAGACAGATGAAGACCAAGGTGATTGGGAGCACTCAGCATGGATTTATGAGGGGAAAGTCATGCTTAATCAACCTTTTCCAATGACATAACAAGTTTGGTGGATGTTGTTTACCTTGTCTTTAGCAAAGCTTTCAGCTCTGCCTCCCAAAATATCCTGTATTGGGTTTGTGTGGCCAGGTTTAAGTAGCAGGGGGGCTACAGGGGTGTCTTGTGGAAGAAGCTTCCAGAAGCTTCCCCCATGTCTGACAGACAAGGCCAGCCAGCTGCAGGACAGACCTGCCACTGGCCTGTCAGTGATGGTGGCAGCAGCCCTGGGATAATGCATTTGAGGAGAAACAACACCTGTGCAACTACAGAACGAGGAGTAGGAGTACACGAGAGAAACATCCCTGCAAACACCAAAGCCAGTGGGGAATGAGGGGTGAGGAGGTGCTCCAGATTCCCCTGCAGCCCATAGCACAGAGCACAGTCAGGCAATTGTCCCCCTGCAGCCCATGGAGGCCCATGGCGGAGCAGAGATCCACCTGCAGCCCATGGAGGACATGCCAGATCAGGGGGTTACCTGAGGGAGGCTGTTACCCTACAGGAAGACCAAGCTGAAGAAGGCTCCTGGAAGAGTCTGTGGACTAATGGAGAGAGGAGTCCATGCTGGAGCAGGTTTGCTGGCAGGACTTGTGACCCTGCAGGGGACCCACACTGGAGACCGTTTTTCCTGAGGGACTGAACCCAATGGAAAGAGATCCATGCTGGAGCAGTTCATGAAGAACTGCTGACCATGGGAAGGACTCGTGTTGGAAAAGTTCATGGAGGTCTGTCTCCTGTGGGAGGGATCCAATGCTGGAACAAGGGAAGAGTGGGAGAAGTCCTCCCCCTGAGGAGGAAGGAATGGCAGAGGCAATGTGTGATGAACTGACCACAACCCCCATTGCCCTTCACCTCTGAGGGGTCAGAGGGAGAGAAAATCAGAAGTGGAGTCTGGGAAGAAGGGCAGGGTGGGGGGAAGGTGTTTTTTTAAGATTTGGGTTTATTTGTCATTACCCTACTCTGATTTGACCAGCAATAAATTCAGTTTTCCCAAGTTGAGTCAGTTGTGTCTGTGAGAGCAACTGGTGAGAGAACCCTCCCTGCCTTTATCTCAACTCACAAGCACTTTATTTTATTTTCTCTCCCCTGCCCAGCTGAGGAGAGGAGCAACACAGTAGCTTTGGTGGACACCTGGCATCGAGGCACAGTCAACCAACCACACATCCCAACACAGATGGGCTTGTTAAGTACACAGGGAAGTGTACTGAAAACTGGCCGAACTGGCGAGGTTCAGAGGGGTTGTGATCAGGACCATAAAGTTCTGCTGGAGGCCATTCACTAGCAGTGTGCCCCAGGCACTGGTAATGGGTCCAACCCTGTTTAGCAATGAGCTGGGTAATGGGACAGAGCACAGCCTCCACTAGCTCGTAGGTGAAACAAGCCTGTGAAGCATGGCCGATAACACCAGGCAGTTGTTTGTGCTGCCATTCAAAAGGACTTTGAGAGGTTGGAGAAATCTACAAAGAGGAACCTCGCGCACTTTAAGAGAGGGAAATGAAAGCTCTGCACATGGGGAGAAATAACCTTATGCACCAATATGTGCTGGGAGCCTGCTGACTAGAGAACAGCTTTGCAGAGAAGCCTTTTGTTAAAAAATGCCAGTAACTATAAATTGCAGATCCTTGTTACAGTAGCAACATGGTGGGATGCAAGAAGTTAAGGAAATTTTTGGTGTGTGTCAAGGATAATTTATTCATTAAAACACTTGTGGCAAATAAGGGTGATGCACAGGTGGATCTGATATTCACTAACAAAGAAGTGTTGCTGACTGAGACAAATATTTTACTGACAGCTGACATAAGTTCTGAAGAAGAAGACGACGACAAAAAGATAGAGCCAGAAGATAGATGGTGTTGTATGCTCGGAGACCCAAAAAGAAGAGCAGAAGTTAAAATGAAAGATTGAAAAATAACTAAAAGGAGAACTTTATTTACCATGAAGACAGTCATGTATTAGAAGAGGTTGCCCATTTTCAGTTTCCATCTTTGGAGGTCTTTAAGGTCAAACTGGAAGAAACCCCAGCTGACCCTTCTTTGAGCTGGAGGTTCAACTAGATGACTTCCCGAGTTACCTTGTAGACTGATTTTCCCTACAGTCCTACCATCTCTTTTTCAATTCTATTTTTTTTTAACAAAATTTTTCCTTCCAGAATAAAGAGTAAAACTACACGTTATTTTTAACTGCTATTTTAAACTAATATCCATTACATAAATCACCCATACAAGACCTCTGTATTTCACAGACACCTCATTAGTCATTTTTACCCATGGTATAAAGTTGAAAATATATCACTATATATTTCTGTAAGTCAGTTCTAAGTCATGCTAATTGATTTAAATAGCTTCAAATGTATTAAAGAAAACAGTTGCTGTCAGTGCTGACCTTGCAGCACGCATCATCTTTTAGATATTCTGTTCTGTTACATTTTTAAGGAACCAGTCAAACATTATGCAAACAACCTTGTGTTTCTGATTATTTAAAAACTCTCAGCTTTGAACTTGTTTTCCTGCTCTGCTTCAATTAGAGCATGTTGAAGAGACTACTTCATCTCTCAGAATTTTGTTCTCAGCTGTATGTGATAAATTTTAGACTTTAGACTGAACCTACACAGCTTTTGAGCTGTTCAGTTCAGTTGACTGTTGCATTTGTTCATCAAAGGTATAAAGTCTTCTGGACTACTCCTGGTATTGATCATTATTTAAAATGCAAACCAAATAGCATTTATTATACTGCTAATATTTCAGATTTCTTCAAAAGGTCTTAAGAGAATTGAAAGGAGGTACTTGTAAAGCTGGACTCAGTCCTACTTTCTGTCACATTACTAAGGTACAGAAGTAATATCAAGAAGTGTGGAAATCTTTATTTTGAAAACTTTATTTTGTGAATTTCTTTCTTGAAATGGGATTAATTATATTTGAATCCAAACTTTATACACAGTATTAAAAACATATGTGTTGGGATTTGGGTTTTTTTTTTTGTTGTTTGCTTGCTTGTTTTGATTTGCTTTGGTTTGGAGTTTTTTTGCTTTGGTGCTTTTGGTTTTAGTTTTGGTTGTGGTGGTATTGGGATTTGTTTGTGGATATTTTTTAAATTTTTCTTATTTGTTTCCAACAGAGGCCACAGCATTTGAGGTTGAAACAAGAAAGTCTTAATGAATGTCTGCTGCTCTGCTTTGCTCCAGCTGGGTTTAGAGTCACTACCAGGCAAAATTAAGAGAACCAAGGGAAGCTGTCAGGGGTGCACGGGGTAAGGATGATCATAATTTGGGATATTTTCAAGGGAGTTCAGTGAGAAGGTGTCTATTTCTTGAGAGAGTGCAGAAGAGGCACAGCATTTTCTCCCACTCTTGAAGCTTAGAAGCTTTTATAAAATGTCGTCTCAGCCAGTGAAGACAGCCACAGTGATCTGCCAGAAATGGGGAAAAGAAGTTGTTCCCTGGGAAAGTGTTGTAGTAAGGTTGGATGTATGACATGACCTTTGTAATATACACTCTTTAAATGTCTGAAGTGGATTTATGAATTTCAGCTCTTTCTGGTTTAATAGCAAATGCTGCTAATTATTTGAGCTGGGAATCTAGAAACTGAGCAAGGCTTTTTGCTGAACATATGCCTCTAAGATATGCCAGCAGAATATTTTACTGTCATGACCAGTTTTGTTGCCTGAGCAGAAAACAAACATGAAAGGGCAGCCTAAGGCACAGTTGGAAGGTCTGTTTAATTACTGTTGGCAGAATTTATTTTCAGAAATGTTACCACAATTTGAAATAAAAATGTCTCCTGGCACCACAAGAGCTCTTTCAGATATCACTCTCAAATGTGACACTTCTGAACAAGTTGGAGGAAAAAAGGAGAATATTGTGCCCACTGATTTCTGACAAAATGCTATAACCCCAGAATTACTAGTTTTCAGAGAATTTCCATGTCATCAGCACTTACAGTACAGAAGCAACCCTGAATCCCTCAAGCCCCCTGCTAAACCACCAAGGAACAGTCACATTGCTTCAGCTTTTTCCCATTTGTTACACTTTTTTTGATTTATGCTCTTGGACATGTAGAGAGTGCCTAAGGCTTCTCAGTACTAACCTGCTTAACTTTTGTTTCTGCTGTGCATTGAGAAGACTTGAGTGAGTCCCTTTCAGACTAAAACTAAGACCAGACATAGTCGGTGTCAGGCAAGTTATCAGGTAAGGTAACACCTATAATTTAAAGAAAAGAATCTCTGAAAATGCTATGAGAACACCCTTTTTCCCAGTAGGCTGCTGCAGTGCTTACCTGGCCATAATTCACTGCTGTGTGAGGTCCCAGGTGGTGGTGCTTGCTCTAATCCTGCATTCCTGGCCTGGCAATGTGGCACTGGCTGAGGCAGAGCACACTGCAGGTGGGTGAGGAAGGCTTGGGGGGCTCCAGACTGCAAGGCAGAAGGTGAGTGCTTGTAACAGTAGGTGGTGAATCTGGGGCTGGATTCCTGGCTTGGAGAGGTGAGACCTGTATGGGGAAGGGAAGGGAAGGGAAGGGAAGGGAAGGGAAGGGAAGGGAAGGGAAGGGAAGGGAAGGGAAGGGAAGGGAAGGGAAGGGAAGGGAAGGGAAGGGAAGG
>JACBWW010000011.1:3306101-3524507 GCA_020086605.1 Lanius collurio | reverse complement strand
CAGATCTTCTGCTGCATCAGCCAATGCTTGCAATGAAAGATGGCTGCAGAGCACACTGCAGTAAAGAGCCTTTATAGTGTTTGAAATTCTGTGCCAAAGAACTTCCAGAGTATCAAAGCCACTTATAATATTGCATTTTGAATGTGGTACAATCAGTGACAATTAAAATTATTATAACTAAGAAATAAGAAGAGTATGTATGATATTAATGTAAAATGAAACTGATGAGGAGTCTTCCTTAGCACACATTCCCAGATTTAAAATAAGTTGAATAGTTCTTGTCAATGTTACAGATATATTATCTTTGATCAACATTTTGGTCTCTTCCAGTCTGCACATTATGTTCTAGTGCCATGAATCACTAATGTCTGTTACAAAATTACAGTCATATTAGCTCACCTTTACTATAATCCTCCAAACCTAGAACCAAACAAAACATCTCCTTAGAAGAATGTCAAACCTGCTGGCTTTGCCACCCCAAGAGACCAACAGTGTTGCAGCAAGACATAACAGCTGTACACCATGCTCAGAAAAACAAGTCATAGCAGAGTCCAGAGTACTGCAGGCAGGGACACCTTTGCAGATTATAAACTGCTGCTTACGTCTTTTAACATTTTTTTTTGCTGCAAGCGCAGAAGAAGAAATTGTAGAAGAAAAGTTTTGAATACCAGCAAGACACACCTTTATCACAGGGCTTGGAGAGAGCTTTCCTATGAGTCTCAAAGGATGCTTACTTACAGGCATCAAATCTGTAGAGACAAGCAAAGAGAAAGAAAGATAGCAATAATTTAGATAGGGTCTTTCCATTGACTTGCTCCTCTTGGTGTTCTGCTTTTCTTACCTCTACTACAGAGATCTGAAGAACTGAAATATTTAAGTAACTTTATATCTAAAAGCATCTGGGCTAATATTTGGTGTCTTAAATGCAGAAGGTGCTGCAAGTAATCAGTTTGTATCTCAAACTGTAAATATTGGAATGCACCTTGCTTAGCATTCTGGAGAAGCAAATGTCATAATATTTCTATATATCTATCTAGGTATTGCTTTACCTCAATAATTTGCATCATTACTTCCCAGTGAAGAAAATTCCACATATTCATCCACAGCATGTGAAATACTTCCATGTTTTTCTGAACTCAGCAGCCATCATTGCCACAACATGCTCCCTCTTCTACTCCTTTTCAGACTTTCTTTTCAGGATGCAGCATATTTTGCTGTTTAATCCACATGTACTCTTGCAGTCTCATGCCTTTACTCAGAAGATCCAGTAATTAGTCTTGTTGTTTTCTGATTACTTATCAGTTTGAGGTATAACTGAGATCATAGGATAAGAGAAGCATTTAGACTCAAAAGAACTCTGAAAGTCTTCTGACTAAAACACAATTCCAAACAAGACTCTTCAAAGCTAATTCAGGTTACTCTGGGTCTTGCCCACACGAGTTTTGAACATCTCCAAGAATGGTGATTCCACAACCTCCCTGAACAATGTATTTCAGTGTTTCAATGTTCTTGTGTTGATGAATTTCTTCCTTACAACTATTCAGAAGTTTCATTTTAAGTTCTCTTTTTTCCCTTTGCTCTGTTGTGCTTTTGAAAATTCATGCCCCTGTTTTCTCTAATTCCCCTTTGGGTGATACAAGACCAGATCATCCATGCAAGGTGAAAACAAATATAGGAAAGTATACTATTCTTGAAATATCCTGAAAATAGGAGTCCCTATTAGTGTGACTAATCCTGCTTTCACAGGTAAGAGTTGTTCTACTAGTGATATTTTTACTTAGGGTAAAAAAAATGTAATGCAAACAATTATTAAAATAACCCCTGCTTCTTCTTTTTCATTAAAATCTCGTCTCCTTGTACCTGTTACCTTCCTACAGGTCTTGCAAATCTCTTGAGTAAATTGCTCAATCAGAGTCATTGTTGCACCAAAGTCTACCACATAGGAAGCTGACAAAATTACCCCTTCTGCTTTGCATTCTGATAGTATTTTCTTAAGGGGATAAAACAATTTGCAACATATATGCACAGTATTCGACTCTCCAAATGTCTGAACAAAATGTATCATGAAAATGTGTGCGCTTGTCCAAACAAAAAGACATCCAGCTTTTCTAAAGAAATTATGCTGTACATTCCCAGGCCTCATACTTATTTCCTAAAATGTTTCATGACTGTTTGGATACTAGAGGCTTGCTTTTTAGGGCTAGTTAATTGCAGAACTACTCTGCAGAACATTTGACCACAGTCTAATCTCAGAAGAAAACTACAAAATTTCCATCATTTTCATGGAGACACCATACAGTCTTGGAGACACCCCATTGTCTTCTGACCCTGGTGTAAGAGTCCTCAACCCTGCTGAACTCAGTTCAGGTAGGAATTTGCGGAACAAGACACATGGCTTCACCGGAGAACTCAAGTTCACCTTCACCTAGGAAGAGTTTATCTAAGAGTTTATCTAAGAGTTTTTACCTCCTTGATTTATTCCTCTTCTTTATTGATGAGGAACTAAAAGAAAATTTAAATTCCTGAGAAAATTGCCTTTTTTCCTGGTTAATTTGAAAGCACAGTCTGAATGGAAAAGCCTGAGAACAATCAGCTAAGACTTGGAGATGCCAATATATTTTATCATCCAACCTCCACAAAGATGAGAGCTCAACATGAGAACAACCTACCACTGAATCAAAAGTAAGTCTCAGCAGGGAAAAAAAACCCAGAGAATCTAGGCAAAAAGTGGAGAGAGTTGAAGAGAGAGGAAGTTCCTTTAAGTGGTAATTCAGTCTCCCTGGACTTTTTTTTTCCTATTTGTTTTATCTAGCAGGCTGAAAAATGTAGTATTCTCTCCAGATGAGAAGGTGAAGATAGTCTTCACTGGAATTGAAAGAGGTATTTAATGAACTCTGCTGATGATATCCCTAGTAACAGAACAAAGGATTGCAGTGAAATGTCTGACTTGCTTTGTATTCACAGGAGTTCAACTTAATAGTAAAACTTAATGTTCTTCTAATACAAAATCAGGTTATCCATCATGAAAGGTCTTTCTAAGTGAAAGGAAGAATAAAACAAACAGACAGGCAGTGCAGCAAAAATGTTTTGCACTTATTTTGGTTTTTTAAATATTTAAGGAGCTGTACACAATGAGAAGCTTAGATGCAAATGCTGAAATGCTTTCTCCATGAAGTATGATGCAACCTTCCCACAATGTCTTGGAGCTGTTCCCCTTCAGTATGCAAAAAGATGCAAAGTGTCACGGGGGAGTGGCATGACAACACATATGTTTCTCACCATTCCTTCACTGTACAGTTTAACAACTCCATATCACAGGAGGCACTTTACTCCTCAAGGCCTTAAATGACATGCCCCATCAAAGTTCTTAATGTAAACAGTATGAGCTATTTTTATGCTTCATAAAGGAACTGCTAGCTTCCCTCCTCTTCACTCAGCTGCACAGTTACTGTGCTCTGGAAGGGGTGCAGCCTTCTTTCTGGCTGCCCGTAGGAAAGGCACAAATGGTGTAACAAAACTGCTTTAATAATAATTTAAAAAAAAAAAAAAACAAAACACTACAGAAATAGGAAGAGAAATACAGTTAGCAAGTAAACCTTACGCTTCTTCAGATGCTGGAAATCTTCTGCAGCATCAGACAGGGCCACAGCATGACCCTATCTGTGGAGAGGTTCATTCCCACCCACTACCATGTCTCCTTATACCTACTGTAGCAAACAAAACTTTTCATCATGCTTTGACATTTGTTTCTCCATAATGCTCTTTCTTTATGCCCACCAGAGCATGCCTCAGTAAACATATCTGTGAGCTTTATCCAGTAGCAGAACGCATCCAGAGCCTTCCAGCATCTGCCCTCCACTGCTGTATACTTGGGGCTGTGCAGAAGTTGCTCTCAAAAACATATGGAAATACCAAGCCAAAGACCCAGTATGGCTGTCAGGGCTTGATGAAGATTGTTGTCTCTTGAACATAATGTCTTCCCTAAGCCTCCAAATGCAATGATATTTTTTGGTTGCTTCCCTTGGGGAGCTAAGACAGAAAAAGGTATACAAGAAGGGAGCACTGACTGGAAATAAAAGACTGTGATGAGATGACAGCCTGTGGCAAATAGTGTATCTTCCCGCTCTGGAAAGTCTAATGGTGCCTACAACTCTGAAGTTTTTTCATTCCTCTGCTGTCAACAAACATCTGTGAAATGAGGGCTGATTTAAGTACAAGATAACAGCAGCTGTTGATGTTTGTCTTTTTATTATATGTAGTGCCACACAGGTATGCAAGAGATCTGCTTATGATGGGCTCTGTGACTGTCCCTTCTCTGATGGGATTTGTGCTCTCCAAAAACATATGGAAGGCTTCCAAATGTCACACAAAGGAAGTAGTAGATTCACACACAAAGTTCAGAAGCATGAACATTTATATTCAGTGCAAAAATCCTCTTCTTTTCCTCTTCAGTATCCAATTCAGCACACTGGATGCATTTGCCTGGTGGATGAAACAGAACAGTGTAACAGAGACAGTAGAACTGCCACAGTTTGAAGGCATGGTGGCATCAAGGCACAGGGCCATGTGAGACCACATTGGTCTCCTGATTAAGGAAATTAAGTGCTGATTAGTAGGCTTAGTCTTGCCTCTTCAGTGTTCATGTAAGGATGCTTGTTAAATTAGTAAATTAAGTTACCTGAAGGTAATAACTCATTCATGTTCCTGTATTCTTAGATTCCTTAACTGAGGCTCTATTGCCTGATTTAAATTTATTTTTCTGATTTGTGACTGTACCAAGTACTTGCAGCTTTAAATGAAACGAATTGTGCAATTTCTCTGACTCTATGAGAATTTCCTTCCCCTCTGAGGTACTGTAAAGATACAATAGAAATGTATCATGCATGTTCATAATATTGTGATAGATTGAGGACAATAATACATTAATAAAAAATATTGACGTTTTTATTTGAGAGAATGGTACGTAATAAACAAGGTACCATCAAAAAATAAGGAGAGAAAGCAGATAATGAAGGCACTTGCTTAAATTATCTCCAGCTAGGCTGTACACTGAAAGATGGAGGATGACAGTGGGATACGTCTAAAGAAGTTCTAAGCCTCGTGGTGAACTCAGAGATAGCTTCATGGCCCAAAATCTCATTTCCTTCTGTTTGTGAAATGTTAGTGACAGTCCTTGAAAGTTTCAAGATGTGTCAGACAACTAAAGAGGCCTTGGTCAGCCTCACCAGCAGGCTCCATGCACCCATTCTGCTCATGAGTCCAGGCCTTTTAAGGCCCATCCTGTGCTGTTAGTCCCTGTTAGCCTGATCTGTTTGCTCGTCTCTAACCATACCACGGCACACCTGTGTGCCTGGCCATGAACCCCATCGCTGTGTCTGAGCTCTGGACTGGCTGCCTGGTTTGATCTCAGACTTGACTTGCCCCCTGCCTTGAAACTGCTGGGCTGGATCTGACAAGAAGTAGCACTGGCCTGCATTCATGGATAACTCCTTGTCTTGCTTCAAATGTGGTCGTGGAGTTTTGCTTCAGTTTTCAAGTCTGAGAAAAGCATAGTTTTCTCAGGGTCTGGAAAAGATCTGAGAATGAAAACAACATTGGATCTCAAAAATTATTTGTGATCAAGACCTCTTTGGATCACAGTACCCTTTATTACTCCTCTGTGAGAGATGCATGAGTCACATGAAATCTTGCAGGAGCCAAGAAATGCCAGATTAGAATTCTGAAGATAACAAGAGGTCAGGAATGGGGAGTAATTTACTTTTGTGGCATAGAAGAAGGTTTTAAACACTATCTGAAAATGGGCTGCATGAAACTGGAGTGTTCTTCAGGCACAGGAAAGGCTTCAATTAAAACTTTAATATTAATCAATCATGGTGTTTGTGTCTCAACCCAACAGAATCTAATTAGTGAAAATTAATAGATTGAGTTCTGTTTTTCTTAAATTTTTATGGGCACTTATTCTATGTCATTTGTCACAATCCACAACAGCTGCAAATCTAGTCAACAGGCAGCCCAAACTTCAGCCAGCACAAAATGTGTGTTTCCTTGACAGATAACTTTGTTCTCATCAGATAATTTGAATAGTGGACTATTAAAAATTAATTTCTCCTTGCAGAAACTTGGCTGGCATTAAAACACAATGCAAAAGGGACAGCATCCATAGCCCACAGATGAGAACTTTTTATTATTTAAACTTCTTATTTTGAGGAGAAAATAAGAGTAAAGAATTTTGCTAAGGAAAACAAGTTTGGTTCTATCTACAGATTCCATGAAGGCAACAGTCATAGACAGAACAGTCCAAAATGTTCTTTAATGTAAACAGTATGTTGACACAGGACTAATTTTTATGTTGTTTACCTTTTCAGAAATCTTTAAGGATGGGTATTTCCCAGGAATCAGGTTCCATCTTCCCTGCCATTCCCTTGCATAAAGGAAGACTGCTGTGAGGTTTTCCCCTCACTCTCCAAACTAGTTTTCTCCATTTATAAGCCCAGCTTCCCCAGCAAGCGAGTTCAGCTCCGTAAGCAATGGCCTTATACAGCGGCTTCATGTCCCTCTGTGCTGCATGGCTGGCTCCCAAGCCACACGTGCATTAACCAGGAATCTCTTCGCACAGCAGCCGCTGAAAGGTGGGCCTCTGAATGCAAAATAAAAAAAAACAATCAAACTGCTGTCACAAACTAACAAAGAGCAGGCGAGATGTGGGGCTGTATTTCCCCCCTGCTTTCCTTATTCAATTGCCTGCCTTTCCCACACTGTTCCCCCTCCCCTGCCCCTGGTCCTGGCCGCATCCTCGGGCTCTCCCGGTCGGTTCCAGCGCCCCAACTCCGCCCATGCGCCGCCCCTGCGCCCTGAGAAAACCCCAAGCCCCCTGACCAGGTGGGCTCTGCCTCTGGGAACCGGCTGGTCATCATGTAAAATGAAAGTTCCTCGGAGGCCCCCACGCAGGGACCCTTCTGCCTCCTTTACCACCACCGTGTTGCGGAGCCCAGCAAGCCGCAGCAGGAGCTCGGGGCAGCCGCCCTCCCCGAAACAGCCGGGAAGGCTGCGGCTTGCTAAACCAACACAAGAACTAACCCACCGCAACATCAAGGTAGTTGTTTTGGTTTGGTGGGTTTTTTGGTTTTTTTTGTTTGTTTGTTTGTTTGTTTTTTGTTTGGGTTTTTTTTTTTTTTCTTTTGAGCATATGGACACAGAATTTAATACTAGAATACCACTTTGAATTCAAACAGCACAGCATGCCCAGAAGCAAGAAATTAAAGTGAGATGCTCTTAATGTTTTAGCAAATTGCAGAAGGTATTCTAAGGAGTATCCCACATCTTGCTTTGAAGTTACCCCTGCTTGGAGCAGGAGGTCGGTTTAGGTGGTATCCAAAAGGCTCATTCAAATTAAATTTCTCTGGTTTTATTCTGTACCTTGAAGCACTCAGAAAAGTTCTATAACATACTTAAAAGAACATTATCTGTAAAGACAAGAGCAATTGGCTGACTGGATGAAGTAAAGAACTCTAAAACCCTTTTTTAAATGGAGATAAATGGAGGTAAAAGAACACATAGGTACTTGAGTTCAACATTAAGAAACCACAAGAGGTTCCTAAAATACCGGTTAACCTGTTACTTAAAGCTGTCTTCCAGCCTGTTTTCTCTGAACTATCAGATTAACCCCAGTGTCTCATTTGCATCCCTGCCTCACTCCCTCCCCTGTGTCACTCCACAAATGCCAGTGGAGTGACACAGTAGGAAGGCCATCTCTTCCAAAAGGACAACTTTACTTTAAGATGAAACAGATGCCCAGGCACACAATGGGTATCTGATTGACAGGTGCCTGGCACACAATGGGTGTGAGATTGTCATGTGCTGGGCACTTTATGGTCCCGTGATGGATGCACACCTGTGATGTGACACATGTGACCAGTGTTGCACCAAAGGCTTTTACTCAGTCCTGGCCCCTCAGTCCAGTGATTCCTGACTACTGGTCCAAGTGATGCAGCTGGAAACGTGACACAGATTTTTGAATACAAAAACCCTTCCTTGGAGCATTTCAAAAACTGTGTTACTGGCCTCTAAGAAGTCTCCCAAGCTTGCTAAATTCAACACATTTGCACTCTACAATGTACAGCAAAATTATCTAGACTGCAAGAAATCCGTTGCAACCAAGCAAAAGTTTGTCAACAGAACACCACTAACACTGTGAAGGGACAGAATCATTAACACAAAGATGGCCAGGTTGGGTCAAACCTAAAATACATCTTCTTGGTTCCAATTCCAGCATCTTGTTTTTCCTGCCCAAGACCAGCTGGAGGACTGAGCCTGCCCTGCTTGTAGGGCTCCATTTGCTTTTTCAGCCATCTCAGAGCACTGAGCTGACATATGCATCTTCCAAGGGGTGACAGACAGCTTGGAGCCATTGTTTTTATATGTGTAATTTGGGTTATTCTTCCCTGTCATTTCATGTTTACTAACAAGAATTTCATCAGTTAGTGTAGTGCCCAGACAGTGCCATGATGAGTTTCTGCTGAAAAGCTGCCACTTTTGTCCCACTCTGATACCTCAGCATCAGCTACAAACTTTGTCATCTCACTATTTCTTGCCTTTTCTAGGTTGTTGATAAATATGTTGAAAAGCACAAGCATAAGACCAGATTCCCAAAGAAATCTACCAGTGTCCTTACTCTACTCACAGACTTCACCTTTGCACACTTCATTCAGCTCACACCAAAAGCTCTCACGAGCTGTGGAGGTGGAAGTAGCCACTATGAGACAGAATTAGATCCTGTGCTAATGTGTAAAGAATGACCCAGACAGCCACCAAGGAAATGCTTAGCACAGAACAAGTATTGCATTACCCAGTCCTGATCCTCAAGAGAGGTTCACAAAACACTGTGCTCAGGTGCACCTGTAATTAAATGCATAACACTAGGACAGATAACACAGGGACTTAGTAAAGACTTTTTATGGCACATTATAGCCTACTTCCTCACCCTCCAAGTTTCGTGCTCCACAGAACACGAAACTTCTCTTTCCCTCTTTCTTTCCCCCTTGCTCCAAAGACTCCAGACACCTCTCCTTGTAAAGTTAAACAATACCCTGATAAGTGATAACTTACTGTTAAATAACTCACCTCAGAGGCATTTATCTTAATTCCTAACTATGTCCTGGAGAAGGGATTTTCCTCTCAGAACTTGTCTACTTTTCTCCTCATGATACAATACCACACAGTTTAATAAGTTATTTCTTCATATAGGCCCCACTCTAATGATATCTTTAGACCACCATGTTTATAAAAAAATGCAACACTTTTTTGGTTTTGATTGCTTAGTGTTGGTCTTTTACATCCTCAGGGGATGCAGCTGGATTGTCAGATCTCCAGTCTTGAATACTGACCTAATATTTCCCAAGTATATTTACCCTGGGTAATATCCCAGAACAGTGCACTGATCCCAGGCTACGCCAGCTTAGGCTGACCTTGAGTTTCTGAAATATTCCCTTTTGTCTTGTTTACATATGTAAAAGTCATCAGTTGGCTTAAACCTTTGGCAATCAGTGAATATTAAGCCAGCACTCAACACCAGAACCCAGACTGTGCAGTATCCAGAATTTGAATCTTCTGTCAAAAATTCTCTTGGTTGCCTTTCTCATGTCTATCTGTCAGATCACAAGGGAAGGAATCCCTTTTCTAACATACTGTGAATGAAAATGGAAAATAATACTCTTATTGGACATAGTGAAAGACACAATGGAACTGCAAGCTCCACATGTTCTTCATACAGCTCATTTTTTTAATGGCCTACAAGAAGCTGCAAAAGGAGCACATGACAAAAAAGATTATGATCTTGTGTGCCCTTTTGAAAGAGGTCAGAGGTTAAACAAAGTTATTGTAATTTTTCTTGCTTACTTTCACTCAGAACAAATGTGAATGCAGTCATATTCAGGTTACACATCAGTGCTACAAGAGCCAGCCAGGAAATAAATTATGCACAGCAGCAACCAAGTGCCTTCCAGATTCACAGGAAACTGCTGTCCAGACAAACACATACTTCCTAGCACAGTCTGAAACTAAATGAACTGTCATTAGGGAAGATAAAATCGATACAGGAAGTATTCGAGAGCAAAAATTTCCCTCATAATCTCATTTATTCATATCCCTTTAAATTGCTATAATTGGAGATTCTAGGTTTTCATTTTAACAGTGGCATGTAAAGAAGTAACATGTTGCTCTTAAGGACTGAGAAATGCAGAACTTAAGGGCAGATACAAAGGAATGTTCAAAGATCTATCATCCTCTCTAAGAAGAATTTCAAGGATGATGCAAAAAAAAATGAATGTTGGGTAGTTCCTGAACTCACTTTTATTCTGGACCAAAAGTCTTTGTAGTATTGTGTTTACATTGGTTTATACTTTTTGCAAACTTAAATGAACTTACTTAGTTCATTTCATGGGTGTGAAATGAAGCAAGAATATAAGTCCTGTGCCTAGATACCTCTCTCACAACTGAAACCAAAGTAAAATCTTCATTTTACTGATAAATTAAAGTAACAGTTCAGTTATTTCCTACTTCTTTCACTTTTCAGCTTCAAACATTGTTTAACTTCCACAGCCAAGTCTATTTGTGAATGACATATTTTGTTTTCTCTCCTGTAAATATAATTTTGCAGGAGAGAAAACTTTAATTTTTTTTTAAATTAATTTAACTTAATTTTGCAGTTAAATGCACTTTAAAACAATATTTAGACAACTAGTACGATTGATAACATAGAAAATTGTAAAAAACCACAGTCATTGATCAAACAGTTTCACTGGGATGGGATCAAATTAGTGTGGATTCAAGGGAACTAATTTCCCACTAAAATGTTTCTCCTACAGTGCTGCCAAGTCCCTAGCTGCCAGAACAGAGTAACAACTCCTTTCCAAACTTCTAACCCCACACAGCTGGTACAGGAGACCATATGATTCCCTCACCACTTACAGCTTATAGCAGCTCATGGAAATAATAATTAGTGTGATAAATATTTAATATGAGCATGTCTGGAATTTCCACCATGGGTAAGTCTAGAAATCACAGAGGTAGGTCTAGAATCAGAGAGTGATGTTTTCTTTAGTGGGATGTGTCTTGGAGATAGAAGAAAAAGGATGTGGAAAAGGACACAAAACTTCAGAAGAGAGGTGGATGTGATGTACCTTGGCTTGAGATACTTCCTCCCACAGCATTCTCATTTGAAAGCAGTTGTCTGGACTAAAACACTCAGTAGCACCAGCTGCAAGATGAATGTGAGTGAAGCAGAGATTTGTACCAGTGCCCCTGCGGTTCTACATTTCCATCCGTGGCCTGGATGGTGGCAGAGCCCATCCTCAGCAAATCTGTAGAGCACACTGACCTAGCATTATGGCTGTTAGGGTTTGCCCAATCCAGTAGGCCAGGACAGGAATTCTGCTGCCACTCCATGCCTGTAGGACCAACTGGTATCAAGGCTGAGCAGGTACTGGCAGATGCAGGCACACACGTCCACATGTGAGCAGCACACATGTACATACACACGCACCCAGCTGCACCATGGGGTGTCAGCGCTGACAGGCACACACAGCCAGCACCAACAGCCCTGCCCCGCTCCCCTCTCCAGCTAAGGAAGGGCAAAGACACTGAGACAACCACACAACTACAGCCTGCACTGCTGGAAGAGGGAGCTACACAAGCAAGGAGAAAAGGACACCTCACCATGGTGCTAGGCCGTATCATCCACAGCATCAGCTGCATGCAGCACCTTGGGGCTTCCCCAGGAGAGCACCAGGGCAGAGCAGGCTGCCCAGGGAGAGGTGCAGGGTGCACAGGTGGAGGCTCTAAAAGCTGGGGCTTGGCAAATCCCCGTCTGGCACAACCTCCTGTTGTTCTGCTCAAGAGGAGGAAGTCAAGGAACAAGCTCAGCTTGAACTTTGGCTTCCAGGGCCATGGGCAAGGCAAGGGGAGGCCCCAAGTGGGGCTGGTCAGGGCCAGGAGGCTGGACAGCACCCACCTCTCTCATGGGATGGGGACCTGGAGCCTTCCCAAGGTGTCCTCCAAACAGCATTTCTGTGGTTCTTCAGAGAGACCTCAGTTAATCAGGGCCAGCAGCTTCATATCCTCCACCACCATTCTCCTCATCTGTGTTACTAATTCCATGGGGAAAGCCAGAGAAGCAGATTTCCCTTACCCTTTTTTTCCCATCCCCCAAGATAAGCTGGGAAGGGCAGAGAGACTGCCTGATCTGATTTTCATAAAGTAAATCTGATTCTGAAAGCAGCAAGTGCTTGCTAATGCAATCAGCATTTCAAAACGTGTATGATTTTAATGAAAAAAACAGACCAAAGATAGATTCCGAAGTACACTTTAAAGCAGATGTTTATCCTCAACTTTCTGTATTCCCATAGTGTCTACAATGTATGTTCTGTGCTGACATCTCTATTTTCTGTTGTATTGCCTCTTAGCTCTTTGTGTGACCAAAGACACTTAGTCAAAAGAAAAGAAAGAAGTATCAATTTACTTGGTTTTGCATATACAAGCAGCAACTAGAAAAAGAGAAGGACCAAGTAAACTGTGTGAGGATGCAAACTTTGTTTCCAGCATTTAGAAGGTACACACGAAGGTAAAATAACTACCTCTGAGTGATCACCTAGTCTAAATCAATGTGAGAGAGGAGGAATAAAAGCTAATTATGAGATGTGAAAGGCAGATCTGTGGTGGCATGTGAAAACACTCGCATGATGAGGGGCAGAAAGAGAGCCACTATGAGATGCAGGAAAGTTCAAGTGAAAAAGGAGGAGTATGAGTTATACCAACAAAAACTACTGTACTGCAGAAAGGAGCATATTAAATAAGAACCAAAAGCAACAAGATGTAGCATGGAAAGTGATAGGTAAATACATATGTAAAAGTGAAAAATAAAACCTTTAAAAGTCATGGGTGAGGAGGAAAAGTCATGACGAAAGAGAAAAATCATGACAAAATACAAGCATGTAAGAAGAGGAGAAAATGAAAAAATGCAGAAAATATTGCACATTAATGTGTAATAAAAAATGTGTAAACAAAAGCAACTGCAAATAAAAAGACATAATGTTATACAAAAAAGGAAATAAAACATCACGGGTAAAGAATAGTCAAAGTGAGGTGACAGAAATAAAACATTAAAAAATAGGTAGAAATGAAAAGCTGTATTGTGATACAAAGAAGGCACTTGTTCTTCGAAAGTGAAGATTAAATGATGCAACATAATGGCAAGTGGGAAATAAAAGATGCAAGAATACATGCAGGGGAATGTGAGTCTCTGTGATAAGAAAGTTAAAATTGATGTTGAGCTGCAGAGCTCAACATGTCTTCAAAGGGCCTCTGTTGGAGGTGAAAATGCATACTGAGTTAAAAAAGTGAAATGCTTCAATGAGAGGTGAATGGAAAAATGTAATGAGATGTGCAATTTGAGACCTAATAAATTATAGTGTAAATAAATTGTGAAAAAAAAGCCCAACATGCAGTAAGAACATAGATAAAAAAAGGAAAACCTGAAAAAACGTAATGAGCGAAGAGAGGATTGGGTGATGAGATGGGCAAAAATCACATCCAGTGCACAGGAAACTTCTCAAAAACACAAACAAGTACTCATAAGTAGAAAACTGCAATATGAGCAATGCATAGGGACTTGTAAAATGGAAATGTGTAACAGCATTTTAAAGACAAATAGGGAATAAGATGTGAATAATGAAGCTACATAATGAAATGCAGAATAGTTATGAACATTAAAGGAGAAGACACAGAAATCTAAAATGGGTAATGTTGCACACCAAAGAATATAAGTTAAAAAATCAAACCAGATGATTAATTCAGGAAAACTTATAAGAAAAATTACATTTGGTGAGAAACATAAAAAGGTATTTTATTCTGAAAGGGAAAATTCATTAAAAAATGAAAAAAAAATTTCTTAAATAAACAAAGAAGGAAAGCTTGACATATTCAAAATCATAAATGTGTCACGACCTACAAAATATGAAATGTCACTGGAAATAAATCAAGCTGTGAAATTGCAGGCATTAGGGAAGGTACAGAAATAGCTCCCAAAAGGAAAACACAGGAAAAGTGCACAATGTGAAAAGAAAACATGGGACGATTTGCAGATATGAAAATGTATGCTAAGAGGCACCACCCCATCTTCAGTTTTCAAAAAATACAAAGATGGAAGTTCATTACTCATTCTTTCAATGAAAATCTAATATAAGATACAAAAAGGAAATTTGCAATATTTTATCATTCAAATGCTAATGAGATTATTAAAATATAATAATGATATATTAAAAATATATTTATTAAGATGCAAAAGAAAGTTTATACAGGAGCAAAAAAAAAATATAGTCTTGAAAAACCATAGTAGGATGCTAGTAGGAATATATGCAATTTCTCATAAGACGTAAAAAGTTAAATAAAGAATGTGAGGAAAGGAAAATGCACAGGGAAATCTGAAAGCTCACACTCAGAATACAATGCATAGTCTGTAATGAGCAGCAAAAAGGAAATTGGCTAATAAGCAATGATACATGAAATTCCTAATTAGATCTAAAAGCACATAATGGGACACTGAAACAAAACCAACCAGTGAAATAAAAATGAAAATGCACATCAAAAATCGAAACTGGAAACGGGGAATGAGATGCAAAAAAGCATTCATATGGGGATCCAGAATCAAAAAAAGTGTGTAATGGGATGTGAAAAGGAAAACTCATAACAGGATTTGGCATGAGGAATGCATAATAAGTGGAAAAATTTTAGTAAGTCAAGAAATACAAAATCTGAGAGAGTAATGATAGGCAAGACCAGAAATGTACCTTTAAGATCAAAAAGGAAAAATTAAATAAGGTCCAAAATTAAGTAGTGAATCCTGTGATGCAGTAAGAAAAATGCAGAACAAATTAAGAAAGATTAAATCCATGAAGAAATGCAGAAAGAAAAATCTGTAACGAGTTGTGAAAAATCAATGTTGGATGGGAAGCAAACCCTCCAATGTATATAACAAGCACTGAAACCCACAGTGAGGGTCTAGAGAATGAGTAATGAGACATGAAATCAGAAATAAAATTATTTTTGATAGCAATCATTCACAATGACAAGCAAAAACAAGAACCAAAATGCTAATGCAGCGTGGCATGTGAATTGCCAAAGGAGATACAGTAGCTGAGATGCATAACAGAATATGAAAACAGAAATATATAACAAAGTGTGAAAAGAAAACATGTACCATAATAAAGCTTGCGTTGCAAGCCGTTTTGTCCAAGAAGGACTGAAGCACATAAAGCAGCATGAAAATGGAACAATACGACTGAAACGTTCAAGGGGCTCAGAGTAGGAATTTTACTTGACTATTTGAACAGTGGGGTTAATTACAAAGTCACTGGCTGCTGTGGGTTTATTTTACCCTTTTTTTTAGTTTTGAGCTTGCCCCACTTCTTGATCCAGAAAGGATCTGCCTCAGTTGACGCAGGAGTTCCTGACATCCAGTGATATGATAGTGTAATGTGCCAGCTTCACTCAGTGTGGCATCATCTCTTACATGTCACAGAGATAAAATGCACTAGCAGATTATGTAGGAGAAACAGCCTTTGGGAATTCTGCCTCAGGCATGTCAAGGCCATGAAGCAGAGTATTAGTTGCAAAAAAGCTTCAGCCCTAAGGCATTTGTGCCCAGGCCCACCAACAGAAATGTGGATGACTTGGTGAGGTGCAGGTTTACAAAGAATCGGACATCAGCGATTTTGAGCATGTGAATAGTACATATAAACAATGGGCTTAAGTGCTTGAAGAGGAAGACAAACAATTTCAATACCTTTTTGCTACCTCAAGCTTTTGTCATGCCACAAGATGCCTATAAGGCTAAATTCCCCAACCAGCAGCAGCAGCATGTTTGGTCTTGAAGGATGCTCACAAACCTGGTGAGTGTGCTCTGCTGAAATGCTGCAGCTGCTTGGCCTTGGTGGTGCCTTCTGGGGTGTCTTGAGCCATTGGACTCTGGTTTTGATTCTCACCTTTGAATATTTAAATCTAAAACAGATATGCTCTCCGATACATAACTCTAAGGTAATGTGACATCCACATCATCTCATACCCCCAGGATATTTCCACCCCACAGGCATCTAATTTTTCTGAAGACTCTTTAGCATGGATATCAGGTACTGCTCGTACTGGAGGCTCATCATGCCTGAAGACAGTGCCTTCAAAGAGGGAAACTTCTGAATCACAGAGAGGAGCAGGACTTGGTTCTTGCAGGATGTGTGCTGGGGAGGCTACACAGCCACAGGAAAGTTGGGATCATACTTCACCTTCACAATGCTGAGCAGAAGGTTCTCTGGGATCAACACAAGGGTGCTGAAGCAGTAATTCCAGCTATGCCACACAAGGCCATCCTATCCCTAAGAGGGGTCCTTCACAGGCTGGTCAGAGAAGGCACACCAGAAGTGCAGAGTGGCACACCAGAAATGCAGAGTGGCCCACCCTGTCACCTGGGTCGGGTGGCCTCCTCAGGAGGGGTCAGTGCACACTACATACACAGCCTTACTGCTATTGCCTGTCATCCCTGCCACCAGCCATGGAAAAGTCACTGCTCAGAAAAGGCCTGATATTGAGGCTGCCAGCATTCTTTCCATTTGGAGTAGCTTTTTGGAGAAAGGGTCCCAAACTCTCACAGTGAGCTGGCTGAAATAGAAATGGTCAGTGCTGGCACTGGCCTGTCTTTGGAAAACCTTATTGCCGTGGTATGAACAAGTTAAGTGGTCAATCCCAACTGCACAAGGGATCAGCCTGGCGTTCTCCTGGAGCTAGAAGGGGCCAGCTATTAAACAGAGAAAAGTGCACAGCCCTCATGTGATATCTCTAGGGCGTTTCCTTGTTTTAGTACTTGCCTCTAACAAGAAGAGTTCCGTCCACTTTGCCCGCTGTGATGTAAGGAATAATTAGATCCTTCATCAGTTGTATCTTTGACTGAGCCCCTCAACATTGCATGCTTCGTTAAGTCATGTGTTATGGGCCCCTGATCATCTTTACCTAATATTATCATGCAGCCAGCTACTCTATCTTATGCTAAATGTTATGTCAATGTTATGGAGAGGGTTGCAAATAAATGGCACACTTTTTTTTTCTTTTTCTTTCTCAAAAATGAGAAGGCTGCTAGAAAGCTGACTGTCATCTAAGCCTTGGGGGAAACTCCAGCTGACTGCAATAAAATCAGAATTTCACCAATAAAATTTTCTCTGCTTCAGAAACCCTGATCCTTTTAGTACAACAACCTGTAAAATTTTATCTGACAAGAGGCAAAACCCTCAATGGCATTAAGCTTATTAGACTGATTCAAAAGCTAAAGTAATACTGTGATTAGTGCATATTGCATGCATTAAGACCATAATAAATAAGAATACAATCTGTTGCCAGCAGCAGCTGGTAACTTGTCTCATGCTGTAGAGTCAATCCAAATTACTCATGAACAGCAGAACACTTTAAAAAATGGATAATGTTTTGGATGCAAAATAACACCAAAATACAGCTTTTGATAGCACAGATAATAAAGCTAACAGCTGAATAGAATGGAGATACTGAATACACTTCTAGATTCCATTATCTTTCCACAGCATGCTTCTTTTCTATATATCCTGCACCCTCCATTCATTCTGTCTGGTAAAACACCATTAAAATCACACTTAGCCAGCCACAGAAAATGCTCACAGATTGTTTTAGATAAATAAGAGTTCAGCAGAACTTAACTTTCATGGTGCAAGAAGCATTTTGTCAGAGCTGAAGACCAACATGAGGATTGTCTGTCTTTGATACAAAATTTAACCAGTCAATTGGTTAGTGATTGTTCCACCTCATGAAAATGTTAAATGACTTTCCTCTTTTGAGAAAATGAAGATGTCATTACAAAATATTGTCCTTCATCAGTTAAGTGTAAGCCATCTTTATGTATCCTCTGAGCATACCTTAATTCTCCTGTAAATAAAACAGGCCCAATTCTTGAAAAGGCACATGCACACCTTGCCTAAACCTCCAGAATTTTAAGTGGCTGTTGTGAACTTTGCTTGTAACTCCTCTTCAGCTCACCATTTTGTTTTACCTCTGTACAATGCTTCTATGGTTCTCCTTCTTGGTCAATGTATTGCAGCACTCCAATGAGTTGAACCTGAACAGAGAGCTGCACCAAGGTTAGAAAATGCCTCAAAGTATGGTGGAGCCTTTGTCTGGGCATTCCTGACTGAAACATATGAAACATGCTTTTGCCTTCTTCAATATTGTCAATTGTCACATTACCATGAATCTAGGATGCAGGTGAGAGGAGGCTTGTATTAATCAGCTGATACATAACCCAACAATTTTCCACGTGAGTTTACACTGCCTGGCAGAGACTGCTTTGAATCTGATTAGAGCTGAGTATGAGAGGTTCTCTAGAGACTATGCAGAACAGCACAACTGAAAATTAGAGTTCCTGTGGAAGTCGTGACTCCCACATTGCACACTGAATGCATCCACTAACACTTTATTGGAAGTGGAGGCAGGCTGTGTTTTAAAATTCTCATGGCCATAAGTAAGCAATAAATTGGATATTTAGCACAGAGTTAAGATTGCCTAACAGTTTTTTGTCATAAAACTTGGTTTCCGCTAATTACAGTGTTGTGAATCTTGAGCTCTTTAGACTTGAATTTTCTCATTCAGGTGTTTTCTGCAATTGGCTGTTACCTTTTTGGGTTTTAGTTTATGTAATACAGATGTTTCCAAGGCAAATGGAAGACAAATGGAAGACAAATGTGCTAAAACACATTTTCCCCCAGTCTGAAAACAATAAGAGGAAAAAAAAGGACAGAGGAAAATCCCTTTTATACAATTTTCTTTTAGAAGTTTTAGTACTTTTGCAGATGAAGGAGTTGCTAGTCACTCCATATGTAACAAGGCTTTTTTTGGCTTGCCCAATTACATTAAAACATTAATCCTTTGGAAATGAAAAATAAGAAGTTCACATGCATTCAAAGGCTACAAAATTGTCTGAAGATGTGACTTTCACTGAGGATGGTCCATTCCTTTGCTCTTTTACATATCAAGCAAATGGCAACTTCTCCATGAGCCACAGAGCAGATCTGTAGGTATCTCCCTCCAGTGTTGGGCTGAAAGGAGTTTGCCTGCTGATCCTTCCCACAACAGACAAAGCAGAACGGCCTTCTTTGGGTTTCCCAGCACTCCCTCCTGTGGTAAAGAACACGAGGAGAGCCAGACTTTTCTCCTGATCGTCCTTTTTGTGATGGGAATGGGATGCTAGAAGCAGAGATGGGAACCAATTCTCAGCATCTCTCTGCAGACAGACAGGAATACCACCAGCAAAACGTGTAATTTTTTGTAAGGGCAAGCCCTTGTACCAGCATCCCTTCTAACAAAGAGATAGAGGACTGTGCTGTGGCTCTTCAGGCCCCCAGCCAGCCGATGAGTCATGCTTTAAGGAGGGCTAAATTTTTTTTAAACATTTCCCACTAAATTCTAAGGCAATAAGTCTAATTACACTTTATGCTTTAGCGCACTTAGAAGAACAGCATGATTTGGAAATGGCTCTTTTCAGAAAATGGCTTTGTAGAACACATTTGAAAGTGACTGCTTTCCTGAATGCAAATGTCTGAATTGCTTTAATTATCTAACTGGGGAAAAATAGGCTTTTTTTAGACTGCCAATATCTGAAGAAACTATGAAAGGACAGGACAGTTTCTCCCAGTATCCCTTTTTCATATGCTTTGTATTCTAGCTCTAAATACAAATATCCAGTGACATTGCCAGTACTTTCATTTCATTATGTAGTAATTAGATGTCTTTTTTTTTAAAGAGTCTTAAAAAAAAAATCACAATTTTAATTTTCAGCTTGTAGATCCTAATCATCCTAATTGTCACACTGAAGTTTGGAGCCCCTAAAAGTAGAAGTAATGTCTCCCAGACTTCCTATTATCAACCTTGTCTTTAGTCTGACAGGTAAATAACATCCCTGTAGTAAGTACAACATCTGTTTGCATAAAAATTAGTAATAGAAAGTGTATTTTTAGTTTCTTTTAATGTAATTTCACAGCAGGGAAATGAGAAAAGAAGCATCATGGCTGCATCTGATCTCCTTTAGAATATGATTTAGAGACTAAAACAGCTTCTACGCTCACTGCTTACAGATGGGCGCATTATCAGGACTGCTTCTAGAGACTTTGGTTTTCTTGAGTGGGTACAAGTCAGGGGGATCCACTGCAACTTGTATTTAAAACTCTGAAGTGAACATACAGCTGCAGTAAGTCAGCCCTCACCTATCTCTCTGAGCCTCCTGTTGAGAGTATCAGGCAGAAAAGGATGGCCTGCATGTATTTCCTAACTGCAGAAGGCATGGCCTGCAGGTATCAAGAACTTGGTCTCGATGTGGGTACCCACAAACAGAAGGAGATACCTCTTCTCCTGATTTGCACTTGTGAGGAAGCCCTGGTCCCTCAGCCAGTTCTCAAGATGGCTGCATCAGGAATCTCAGGTACAGGTGGGTCTGAACAGCCCCTAAAGGAGCTGCCAATCCTGCTCCTACATCCTTACCTTCCAGCTGCCTCTCTTCCTATCACACTCTTTGCTGTCACCTGCACACTTGAACTCCCATTTAAATTGCCAGTCATCAAGATTATCACAGCTGGAGTCCAGGTCTCTCCAAGTCCCCAGGTTAATCCTCTCTTATCCTGCTGCCTCATTATTTTGCAGCCAATAGGACAGAAGGCAGAACAGCGAGAGGTTCTCTCTGCAGCTCAATGTAGCTCTGGTACATGGTACCTGAGCTGCAACTTGTTACAAGGGTTCCCCAGCCTGTAAGAGGTCTTCCTATACAGGAATCAGTTGGATAAGGGAAACCCACATCTACACCATTATAAACAGACTCAAGTAAATTAGTTTTTCCACTTGCCTTTCTTCCCCCATTCACTGGTTTGTTCTAGGTTGGATGAAGAGGACGAACTGATTTGTACATGGCTGGGATAAGGGGAAGACCAGATCTCTGGACCACCCTGTGCAGTCAGACTGACATCACAGTGGCACTGGGAGCATGGGGGAATTCTGGTGAGTCCCACAGGAGACATCCAGGAGCAGTACATGGGCATGGCAGACACAGCTCCAGGCCTCCACATCCAACAGCAGCAGGACTGAACACGTGCTCCCCACAGGCACCTGTACAGCCCTGCACTGACCAGCGCTGGGGTCATAGTCAGGTCCTGAGAAAAGCCGGGGTCAGATCCAGCCTGGAGACAAGCCTAGCAGCAGGACCTGCATTGAGACAGACCCCTCTGCACTTCAGGGATGCAGTGATGGTGCTCACCCAGGGCAGCCCAGAGTGTGGCTAGATAATCTCAAGTTCTCTGCAGTGTTCGCCAGGTTCAGAGACAGCCCCCAGCACCTATGGAAGCATGGACAGGTTCCCTGAAGGGAGGCTGCAGAGGCACACTGTAAGCCCTGTTTGCATCATTTATAGGGTAAAGTCCAGTCCCAGGGGTGGATATAGAGACAGAGAAGTTAGGAGAGGGCTGAAAACATCAAATCCTTCAAATGCTTCAGTATAATTACCTTACTTTCAACAACATTAAGAGGTCCAGCTCTTCAAAATAGAGAATAGAGGCCAATGGTGGGTCTATCAGTACACTAATTCCACAATAAATCAGTGATGAAAACCATTGATAATCATTAAAAGTATCTTCTGGTATTCACAAAGTACAGATTTGGGGCTCAGAAATGATAATGTAGAAGCACCTGAAGGAATAGTTATCCATGGTTCAGTAAATAAACATTTATATACTTGTGCAAGTCAAGAAAGTGTTGTCCCTGGTATAAACCATTATGTAAGCATACATTTTTCAATATAGCTGCTGCTGTAAGTTCCTAAAAACACATGTTAAAACCAAAAATGAGAAGGAGTATTTTCACTCTGACTCACTTTCTTGTTTCTTCAATAGCACTGCTGAAGATGTGACTTACTTCTGGAATAGTTTAACGTAGTTACAATATAACCTTTGGGTCCTCATCATCTCTAAGGATGTACACTCCTTGAGTATATCATAAAACTCCCTTCCAGTATGTGTTTCAGACATGAATAAGACAGAACATCAATGGATGTTGAAAAGTGGAGTTTTCTTATCCTCACATTATGCTATGAATAAACTTGGAAATAAGAAAACTTGGATAAAAGCTTCCAGAAGAGGCTTGAGTTTCAAGTTAACACTGACATTTCTATAGGAAATACAAACATAGGAGAAGAGTACTTTTCCTATCATGGACTTTTCTAGTGCTTTCCTTTCCATTTTTGTTTTCCTTTTCATTTTTGCCTAGCAAACTGTAAATTGCTTAACCCAACAACTTTTTTTTAGGATAGCAAGGGAGATAGTATCTTAAATTCACCCAGAGATTGTTGTTACTCCATCAACTTCTACTCACAATAAATCATTTAAAAAATACCTACTGACTCAGTAGGAAGCTTTATTTTTCTACACTGGTACCCTTAACAGTTAAATTTTAATCCCAGTATGCAAGTGGTACATGTGACAACACTATCGAGAAATTTATATGGATGGTGTGGATAGGTACACCCAAACAAGAATCATTCTTTCTAGCTTGAGTAAGAGCATTACATAGTGACAGAAATGTCTGTATGGCAGATGAGACTTTACTAAAGTAGTTCAAGAGATTATTGCCCTGACTCTGTATCTAACTTCAGCTTGATTTATCTACTCTCTACCCATTAGCTGAACAGAAAATGCACTATTGCAGATAACGAATATCAGCTTAGACTGCTTGTAAAACTGGGCCCGCACTACGGCGTCCAAGCTAGAACTGACCATGTCTTCATTAGTCTTGTTATAAATGAAACTGCCAATTAAATCGAATTAATAAATTGCGCGAGCCAAATTATTAATATAAAAACAAACAGAATTTATTTTATGATCAAATTGACAATTTTGAATAGCCACTATAAAACGGCAGGGCCAAGCCTAGGTTCTTGACCCTGGGTGACACATACACAGCCCTGAACACCAGCAGTTCGGGGTGGGTAGTGCACACCTTTGAGGTTTCTGAGTCTGGTTTTTATACTGTTTTTCTTGCCTCTGGCTAGAGAATCCTTTGTCTCGTTCATATTCATCTTGTCTTCTGTGGTCCTCTGGTCCAGAGATCAGGGGTCCGTTAAGATGTTGATGTATTCAGGAACTCTCTTTGTGTTTTGGCTGATATTTCCAATATTTCCAGTAACACTTCTTAGTGTTTCTGGTAAGGGATCTGTTCAGATGATGATGTTTCCAAGAAGTCCCTTGTGTGATTAAAATGAAGAGTCTTGGGTAAGAGGTCCGTTCATCAGCAGTGTCCAAGGAGGGCCAGATCATATCTGTTACTCCTTTCAGATGGAAAAGGATCCTCCAAAAAGGCAGAGTGGATTTGGAGTAGATTGATGTGCCAGATGGATATCTGGCTTCCTGATGGTGGATGCATGATTGCTTCTCCTTTTAGGTTTGCCTTCACTTCAGATGCTAATTTTACCCTTGGGAGAAGTATTTTGTAACTCTGAGCAAGATGCCAGGAAACATGCCAAGGCACATTCCAAGCACAACATATTTGGATATAGATACAATCTAATACATTCTATGTACAATCTAATATATCTTACATTCACAACCAATCTCAATATCATTTAATTTCTTATGAATTTTGACTTATCTATAACAAGCTTCTGCTCCCAGATCTTCATCCATGCTTTGTTCTTGCAGCCACAAATCTTCTAGCTCTTTGAAACGTCTCTGGATCACAGGAATGGCATTTTTAAGAGCCTTGATCCTGATGTATTGAGCTGCATTCAGGAAGACTAGAGCATCAGCTCTGCGACTGTGCGTCTCGTGCTCGCCTTGCTGCCCTTGCTGCATTGGGTGTTACTGCTGAGGACACACCCCGACTGCATTCCATGTCCTGTTCCTCCTCAGTCTGCCAGCTGCATCCCTGGATCTCAAGTGTAGCCTTGTCCTGTCCAACTCTCATGATTCACTTGCCTGTGTCCAGCACATCCGTGGCATCAGCTATTGAATGCTTCTCCTTTTTCTTCTTTTCCCCTGTGCTGGAGGTGGGGGCGAAGCCTAAGGGCAGAGCCCTCAGTGCTTTCCAGACAAGGCTCTGCCACCTCTGGCGAGCTGAGGTGTTGATGACTGGCAGGTGCTTTGGGCACGTCCTGCAGGTGTTTCTGCTCCTGGGGACTCCTCTGGGCTCAGTTCCTCATCCTGTGTTTCCTCTGGGTATTCAAAGGGTTTCTGGACCATAATCATGGCCTTCTTAACAACCTCCGTCCGGAGGTAGTCATTGAAGTCCAGGAAGACCGGCGCATCAGCTCTGCGACTGTGGGTCTCACATGCTCGCCTCACTGCCCGTGCTGCACTGTGTTCCACCTCCTGCTCTTCCACCATCTGTTGGCTGCATGCATGCAGCTCAAGTGTAGCCTTGTCCTGGCTATCTCTCCTCATACACTTGCCTGTGTCCAGCCCATCCGTGGACTCAGCGGTTGAGTGCTTCTCCTTTTTCTTCTTCTCCCCTGTGCTGGAGGTGNCATAATCACGGCCTTCTTAACAACCTCCGTCCGGAGGTAGTCATTGAAGTCCAGGAATACCGGAGCATCATCTGTGCATCTCTGCTCGGTACGTCCTGGCTCTTCAAAGGGTCTCTGGACCACAAGAATGGCCTTTTTAACAACCTCTGTCTGGAGGTAGTCATTGAAGTCCAGGAATACCGGAGCATCATCTGTGCAACTCTGCTCGGTACGTCCTGGCCTCTCTGTCTCTTTTCCTGGGGCCGGGACGAACTGGGCTGTACCCAGGAGAGCTGGGCCATCAGCTCTAGGGCTCTGCGTGACACGTGCTGGTCTCTCTGCCTCTTCTGCGATGGCTTTTGCGCCCGGCTCTTCGTCAAAGCTTTGTTCCCACTCCCACAGTTCCTCTAGCTCTTCAAAGGGTCTCTGGACCACAAGAATGGCCTTTTTAACAACCTCCGTCCGGAGGTAGTCACTGAAGTCCAGGAAGACCGGCGCATCAGTTCTGGGACTGTTGGTCTCACATGCTCGCCTCACTGGCGCTGCTGCACTGTGTTCCACCTCCTGCTCTTCCACCATCTGTTGGCTGCATGCATGCAGCTCAAGTGTAGCCTTGTCCTGGCCATCTCTACTCATACACTTGCCTGTGTCCAGCCCATCCGTGGACTCAGCGATTGAGAGCTTCTCCTTTTTCTTCTTCTCCCCTGTTCTGGACGTGGCGGTGGAGCCTAAGTGCAGAGCCCTCGGTGCTTTCCAGACAAGGCTCTGCCACCTCTGGCGAGCTGAGGTGTCGATGACTGAAGGTGCAGGAGGGCTTTGGGCATGTCCTGCAGGTGTTTCTGCTCCTCTTGGCTCCTCTGGGCTCAGTTCCTAATCCTGTGCCTCCTCTGGGTATTCAAAGGGTCTCTGGACCACAAGAATGGCCTTTTTAACAACCTCCGTCCGGAGGTGGTCATTGAAGTCCAGGAATACCGGAGCATCATCTGTGCAACTCTGCTCGGTACGTCCTGGCCTCTCTGTCTCTTTTCCTGGGGCCGGGACGAACTGGGCTGTACCCAGGAGAGCTGGGCCATCAGCTCTAGGGCTCTGCGTGACACGTGCTGGTCTCTCTGCCTCTTCTGCGATGGCTTTTGCGCCCGGCTCTTCGTCAAAGCTTTGTTCCCACTCCCACAGTTCCTCTAGCTCTTCAAAGGGTCTCTGGACCACAAGAATGGCCTTTTTAACAACCTCCGTCCGGAGGTGGTCATTGAAGTCCAGGAATACCGGAGCATCATCTGTGCAACTCTGCTCGGTACGTCCTGGCCTCTCTGTCTCTTTTCCTGGGGCCGGGACGAACTGGGCTGTACCCAGGAGAGCTGGGCCATCAGCTCTAGGGCTCTGCGTGACACGTGCTGGTCTCTCTGCCTCTTCTGCGATGGCTTTTGCGCCCGGCTCTTCGTCAAAGCTTTGTTCCCACTCCCACAGTTCCTCTAGCTCTTCAAAGGGTCTCTGGACCACAAGAATGGCCTTTTTAACAACCTCCGTCCGGAGGTAGTCATTGAAGTCCAGGAATACCGGAGCATCATCTGTGCAACTCTGCTCGGTACGTCCTGGCCTCTCTGTCTCTTTTCCTGGGGCCGGGACGAACTGGGCTGTACCCAGGAGAGCTGGGCCATCAGCTCTAGGGCTCTGCGTGACACGTGCTGGTCTCTCTGCCTCTTCTGCGATGGCTTTTGCGCCCGGCTCTTCGTCAAAGCTTTGTTCCCACTCCCACAGTTCCTCTAGCTCTTCAAAGGGTCTCTGGACCACAAGAATGGCCTTTTTAACAACCTCCGTCCGGAGGTAGTCATTGAAGTCCAGGAATACCGGAGCATCATCTGTGCAACTCTGCTCGGTACGTCCTGGCCTCTCTGTCTCTTTTCCTGGGGCCGGGACGAACTGGGCTGTACCCAGGAGAGCTGGGCCATCAGCTCTAGGGCTCTGCGTGACACGTGCTGGTCTCTCTGCCTCTTCTGCGATGGCTTTTGCGCCCGGCTCTTCGTCAAAGCTTTGTTCCCACTCCCACAGTTCCTCTAGCTCTTCAAAGGGTCTCTGGACCACAAGAATGGCCTTTTTAACAACCTCCGTCTGGAGGTAGTCATTGAAGTCCAGGAATACCGGAGCATCATCTGTGCAACTCTGCTCGGTACGTCCTGGCCTCTCTGTCTCTTTTCCTGGGGCCGGGACGAACTGGGCTGTACCCAGGAGAGCTGGGCCATCAGCTCTAGGGCTCTGCGTGACACGTGCTGGTCTCTCTGCCTCTTCTGCGATGGCTTTTGCGCCCGGCTCTTCGTCAAAGCTTTGTTCCCACTCCCACAGTTCCTCTAGCTCTTCAAAGGGTCTCTGGACCACAAGAATGGCCTTTTTAACAACCTCCGTCCGGAGGTAGTCACTGAAGTCCAGGAAGACCGGCGCATCAGTTCTGGGACTGTTGGTCTCACATGCTCGCCTCACTGGCGCTGCTGCACTGTGTTCCACCTCCTGCTCTTCCACCATCTGTTGGCTGCATGCATGCAGCTCAAGTGTAGCCTTGTCCTGGCCATCTCTACTCATACACTTGCCTGTGTCCAGCCCATCCGTGGACTCAGCGATTGAGTGCTTCTCCTTTTTCTTCTTCTCCCCTGTTCTGGACGTGGCGGTGGAGCCTAAGTGCAGAGCCCTCGGTGCTTTCCAGACAAGGCTCTGCCACCTCTGGCGAGCTGAGGTGTCGATGACTGAAGGTGCAGGAGGGCTTTGGGCATGTCCTGCAGGTGTTTCTGCTCCTCTTGGCTCCTCTGGGCTCAGTTCCTAATCCTGTGCCTCCTCTGGGTATTCAAAGGGTCTCTGGACCACAAGAATGGCCTTTTTAACAACCTCCGTCTGGAGGTAGTCATTGAAGTCCAGGAATACCGGAGCATCATCTGTGCAACTCTGCTCGGTACGTCCTGGCCTCTCTGTCTCTTTTCCTGGGGCCGGGACGAACTGGGCTGTACCCAGGAGAGCTGGGCCATCAGCTCTAGGGCTCTGCGTGACACGTGCTGGTCTCTCTGCCTCTTCTGCGATGGCTTTTGCGCCCGGCTCTTCGTCAAAGCTTTGTTCCCACTCCCACAGTTCCTCTAGCTCTTCAAAGGGTCTCTGGACCACAAGAATGGCCTTTTTAACAACCTCCGTCCGGAGGTGGTCATTGAAGTCCAGGAATACCGGAGCATCATCTGTGCAACTCTGCTCGGTACGTCCTGGCCTCTCTGTCTCTTTTCCTGGGGCCGGGACGAACTGGGCTGTACCCAGGAGAGCAGGGCCATCAGCTCTAGGGCTCTGCGTGACACGTGCTGGTCTCTCTGCCTCTTCTGCGATGGCTTTTGCGCCCGGCTCTTCGTCAAAGCTTTGTTCCCACTCCCACAGTTCCTCTAGCTCTTCAAAGGGTCTCTGGACCACAAGAATGGCCTTTTTAACAACCTCCGTCCGGAGGTGGTCATTGAAGTCCAGGAATACCGGAGCATCATCTGTGCAACTCTGCTCGGTACGTCCTGGCCTCTCTGTCTCTTTTCCTGGGGCCGGGACGAACTGGGCTGTACCCAGGAGAGCTGGGCCATCAGCTCTAGGGCTCTGCGTGACACGTGCTGGTCTCTCTGCCTCTTCTGCGATGGCTTTTGCGCCCGGCTCTTCGTCAAAGCTTTGTTCCCACTCCCACAGTTCCTCTAGCTCTTCAAAGGGTCTCTGGACCACAAGAATGGCCTTTTTAACAACCTCCGTCCGGAGGTAGTCACTGAAGTCCAGGAAGACCGGCGCATCAGTTCTGGGACTGTTGGTCTCACATGCTCGCCTCACTGGCGCTGCTGCACTGTGTTCCACCTCCTGCTCTTCCACCATCTGTTGGCTGCATGCATGCAGCTCAAGTGTAGCCTTGTCCTGGCCATCTCTACTCATACACTTGCCTGTGTCCAGCCCATCCGTGGACTCAGCGATTGAGAGCTTCTCCTTTTTCTTCTTCTCCCCTGTTCTGGACGTGGCGGTGGAGCCTAAGTGCAGAGCCCTCGGTGCTTTCCAGACAAGGCTCTGCCACCTCTGGCGAGCTGAGGTGTCGATGACTGAAGGTGCAGGAGGGCTTTGGGCATGTCCTGCAGGTGTTTCTGCTCCTCTTGGCTCCTCTGGGCTCAGTTCCTAATCCTGTGCCTCCTCTGGGTATTCAAAGGGTCTCTGGACCACAAGAATGGCCTTTTTAACAACCTCCGTCTGGAGGTAGTCATTGAAGTCCAGGAATACCGGAGCATCATCTGTGCAACTCTGCTCGGTACGTCCTGGCCTCTCTGTCTCTTTTCCTGGGGCCGGGACGAACTGGGCTGTACCCAGGAGAGCTGGGCCATCAGCTCTAGGGCTCTGCGTGACACGTGCTGGTCTCTCTGCCTCTTCTGCGATGGCTTTTGCGCCCGGCTCTTCGTCAAAGCTTTGTTCCCACTCCCACAGTTCCTCTAGCTCTTCAAAGGGTCTCTGGACCACAAGAATGGCCTTTTTAACAACCTCCGTCCGGAGGTAGTCACTGAAGTCCAGGAAGACCGGCGCATCAGTTCTGGGACTGTTGGTCTCACATGCTCGCCTCACTGGCGCTGCTGCACTGTGTTCCACCTCCTGCTCTTCCACCATCTGTTGGCTGCATGCATGCAGCTCAAGTGTAGCCTTGTCCTGGCCATCTCTACTCATACACTTGCCTGTGTCCAGCCCATCCGTGGACTCAGCGATTGAGAGCTTCTCCTTTTTCTTCTTCTCCCCTGTTCTGGACGTGGCGGTGGAGCCTAAGTGCAGAGCCCTCGGTGCTTTCCAGACAAGGCTCTGCCACCTCTGGCGAGCTGAGGTGTCGATGACTGAAGGTGCAGGAGGGCTTTGGGCATGTCCTGCAGGTGTTTCTGCTCCTCTTGGCTCCTCTGGGCTCAGTTCCTAATCCTGTGCCTCCTCTGGGTATTCAAAGGGTCTCTGGACCACAAGAATGGCCTTTTTAACAACCTCCGTCCGGAGGTGGTCATTGAAGTCCAGGAATACCGGAGCATCATCTGTGCAACTCTGCTCGGTACGTCCTGGCCTCTCTGTCTCTTTTCCTGGGGCCGGGACGAACTGGGCTGTACCCAGGAGAGCTGGGCCATCAGCTCTAGGGCTCTGCGTGACACGTGCTGGTCTCTCTGCCTCTTCTGCGATGGCTTTTGCGCCCGGCTCTTCGTCAAAGCTTTGTTCCCACTCCCACAGTTCCTCTAGCTCTTCAAAGGGTCTCTGGACCACAAGAATGGCCTTTTTAACAACCTCCGTCCGGAGGTGGTCATTGAAGTCCAGGAATACCGGAGCATCATCTGTGCAACTCTGCTCGGTACGTCCTGGCCTCTCTGTCTCTTTTCCTGGGGCCGGGACGAACTGGGCTGTACCCAGGAGAGCTGGGCCATCAGCTCTAGGGCTCTGCGTGACACGTGCTGGTCTCTCTGCCTCTTCTGCGATGGCTTTTGCGCCCGGCTCTTCGTCAAAGCTTTGTTCCCACTCCCACAGTTCCTCTAGCTCTTCAAAGGGTCTCTGGACCACAAGAATGGCCTTTTTAACAACCTCCGTCCGGAGGTGGTCATTGAAGTCCAGGAATACCGGAGCATCATCTGTGCAACTCTGCTCGGTACGTCCTGGCCTCTCTGTCTCTTTTCCTGGGGCCGGGACGAACTGGGCTGTACCCAGGAGAGCTGGGCCATCAGCTCTAGGGCTCTGCGTGACACGTGCTGGTCTCTCTGCCTCTTCTGCGATGGCTTTTGCGCCCGGCTCTTCGTCAAAGCTTTGTTCCCACTCCCACAGTTCCTCTAGCTCTTCAAAGGGTCTCTGGACCACAAGAATGGCCTTTTTAACAACCTCCGTCCGGAGGTGGTCATTGAAGTCCAGGAATACCGGAGCATCATCTGTGCAACTCTGCTCGGTACGTCCTGGCCTCTCTGTCTCTTTTCCTGGGGCCGGGACGAACTGGGCTGTACCCAGGAGAGCTGGGCCATCAGCTCTAGGGCTCTGCGTGACACGTGCTGGTCTCTCTGCCTCTTCTGCGATGGCTTTTGCGCCCGGCTCTTCGTCAAAGCTTTGTTCCCACTCCCACAGTTCCTCTAGGTCTTCAAAGGGTCTCTGGACCACAAGAATGGCCTTTTTAACAACCTCCGTCCGGAGGTGGTCATTGAAGTCCAGGAATACCGGAGCATCATCTGTGCAACTCTGCTCGGTACGTCCTGGCCTCTCTGTCTCTTTTCCTGGGGCCGGGACGAACTGGGCTGTACCCAGGTGAGCTGGGCCATCAGCTCTAGGGCTCTGCGTGACACGTGCTGGTCTCTCTGCCTCTTCTGCGATGGCTTTTGCGCCCGGCTCTTCGTCAAAGCTTTGTTCCCACTCCCACAGTTCCTCTAGCTCTTCAAAGGGTCTCTGGACCACAAGAATGGCCTTTTTAACAACCTCCGTCCGGAGGTGGTCATTGAAGTCCAGGAATACCGGAGCATCATCTGTGCAACTCTGCTCGGTACGTCCTGGCCTCTCTGTCTCTTTTCCTGGGGCCGGGACGAACTGGGCTGTACCCAGGAGAGCTGGGCCATCAGCTCTAGGGCTCTGCGTGACACGTGCTGGTCTCTCTGCCTCTTCTGCGATGGCTTTTGCGCCCGGCTCTTCGTCAAAGCTTTGTTCCCACTCCCACAGTTCCTCTAGCTCTTCAAAGGGTCTCTGGACCACAAGAATGGCCTTTTTAACAACCTCCGTCCGGAGGTGGTCATTGAAGTCCAGGAATACCGGAGCATCATCTGTGCAACTCTGCTCGGTACGTCCTGGCCTCTCTGTCTCTTTTCCTGGGGCCGGGACGAACTGGGCTGTACCCAGGAGAGCTGGGCCATCAGCTCTAGGGCTCTGCGTGACACGTGCTGGTCTCTCTGCCTCTTCTGCGATGGCTTTTGCGCCCGGCTCTTCGTCAAAGCTTTGTTCCCACTCCCACAGTTCCTCTAGCTCTTCAAAGGGTCTCTGGACCACAAGAATGGCCTTTTTAACAACCTCCGTCCGGAGGTGGTCATTGAAGTCCAGGAATACCGGAGCATCATCTGTGCAACTCTGCTCGGTACGTCCTGGCCTCTCTGTCTCTTTTCCTGGGGCCGGGACGAACTGGGCTGTACCCAGGAGAGCTGGGCCATCAGCTCTAGGGCTCTGCGTGACACGTGCTGGTCTCTCTGCCTCTTCTGCGATGGCTTTTGCGCCCGGCTCTTCGTCAAAGCTTTGTTCCCACTCCCACAGTTCCTCTAGCTCTTCAAAGGGTCTCTGGACCACAAGAATGGCCTTTTTAACAACCTCCGTCCGGAGGTGGTCATTGAAGTCCAGGAATACCGGAGCATCATCTGTGCAACTCTGCTCGGTACGTCCTGGCCTCTCTGTCTCTTTTCCTGGGGCCGGGACGAACTGGGCTGTACCCAGGAGAGCTGGGCCATCAGCTCTAGGGCTCTGCGTGACACGTGCTGGTCTCTCTGCCTCTTCTGCGATGGCTTTTGCGCCCGGCTCTTCGTCAAAGCTTTGTTCCCACTCCCACAGTTCCTCTAGCTCTTCAAAGGGTCTCTGGACCACAAGAATGGCCTTTTTAACAACCTCCGTCTGGAGGTGGTCATTGAAGTCCAGGAATACCGGAGCATCATCTGTGCAACTCTGCTCGGTACGTCCTGGCCTCTCTGTCTCTTTTCCTGGGGCCGGGACGAACTGGGCTGTACCCAGGAGAGCTGGGCCATCAGCTCTAGGGCTCTGCGTGACACGTGCTGGTCTCTCTGCCTCTTCTGCGATGGCTTTTGCGCCCGGCTCTTCGTCAAAGCTTTGTTCCCACTCCCACAGTTCCTCTAGCTCTTCAAAGGGTCTCTGGACCACAAGAATGGCCTTTTTAACAACCTCCGTCCGGAGGTAGTCATTGAAGTCCAGGAATACCGGAGCATCATCTGTGCATCTCTGCTCGGTACGTCCTGGCTCTTCAAAGGGTCTCAGGACCACAAGAATGGCCTTTTTAACAACCTCTGTCTGGAGGTAGTCATTGAAGTCCAGGAATACCGGAGCATCATCTGTGCATCTCTGCTCGGTACGTCCTGGCTCTTCAAAGGGTCTCAGGACCACAAGAATGGCCTTTTTAACAACCTCTGTCTGGAGGTAGTCATTGAAGTCCAGGAATACCGGAGCATCATCTGTGCATCTCTGCTCGGTACGTCCTGGCTCTTCAAAGGGTCTCAGGACCACAAGAATGGCCTTTTTAACAACCTCTGTCTGGAGGTAGTCATTGAAGTCCAGGAATACCGGAGCATCATCTGTGCATCTCTGCTCGGTACGTCCTGGCTCTTCAAAGGGTCTCAGGACCACAAGAATGGCCTTTTTAACAACCTCTGTCTGGAGGTAGTCATTGAAGTCCAGGAATACCGGAGCATCATCTGTGCATCTCTGCTCGGTACGTCCTGGCTCTTCAAAGGGTCTCAGGACCACAAGAATGGCCTTTTTAACAACCTCTGTCTGGAGGTAGTCATTGAAGTCCAGGAATACCGGAGCATCATCTGTGCATCTCTGCTCGGTACGTCCTGGCTCTTCAAAGGGTCTCAGGACCACAAGAATGGCCTTTTTAACAACCTCTGTCTGGAGGTAGTCATTGAAGTCCAGGAATACCGGAGCATCATCTGTGCATCTCTGCTCGGTACGTCCTGGCTCTTCAAAGGGTCTCAGGACCACAAGAATGGCCTTTTTAACAACCTCTGTCTGGAGGTAGTCATTGAAGTCCAGGAATACCGGAGCATCATCTGTGCATCTCTGCTCGGTACGTCCTGGCTCTTCAAAGGGTCTCAGGACCACAAGAATGGCCTTTTTAACAACCTCTGTCTGGAGGTAGTCATTGAAGTCCAGGAATACCGGAGCATCATCTGTGCATCTCTGCTCGGTACGTCCTGGCTCTTCAAAGGGTCTCAGGACCACAAGAATGGCCTTTTTAACAACCTCTGTCTGGAGGTAGTCATTGAAGTCCAGGAATACCGGAGCATCATCTGTGCATCTCTGCTCGGTACGTCCTGGCTCTTCAAAGGGTCTCAGGACCACAAGAATGGCCTTTTTAACAACCTCTGTCCGGAGGTAGTCACTGAAGTCCAGGAAGACCAGTGCATCAGCTCTGGAACTGTGGGTCTCACATGCTCGCCTCACTGCCCCTGCTGCATCCTTGCTCAGGACCTCACTGCTGAGATACTGGGCTGTGTCCGGCCAATCCAGTGCACGGCCTGTGGGCTGCTGCTGTTCCTGCTTTCCTGGCTTGTGTATTGGAGTGAAGACCGTGTGCACAGCCCTTGGGGCACTCTTGAAGACGGACATCCGTCTCTCTCGTGCCAGCGCTTCGATGACAGTGGGGGAAAGAGATCTGAAGGCAGGTGTTGCTGCTTCTGTTGGGGTGACAGTGGCTGTGCTACCTTCTCCTTTATGGTCTTCAACTGAGAGACATTCCTTGTCCTCAGATCCTTGTGGTGTGGTACTTGCTACCATTCCCTCATCCGTGGGGCAGCTGGGGCCTTCCTTGGGACCAGGGTGGGAGTCCCTGTTGTCCTGCAGGCTCAAGGAATTGAGCCTGTGATGGACAGGAGATGACCCAATGTCATCTGTCCCTTGGCACAGCTCTGTGTCTATTGCATCTTCCCATTCCTCTTCCTCGGACAGCTCAACATCAAGGGCGTCTTCCCACTCCTCTTCCTCAGACAGCTCTGGACCCGAGGTGTCTTCACACTCCTGCTCCTTGGTCCAGGCCACTGGCTCGCTGCTTGGAGCTTGGGCTCCCAGCCACTCCAGTATCCTCTGATAGACGATGGTGCCCACAGCGAATCTCTGACGTCCCACCTGTGGCTGCTGTGGTGCGGTGTAGCCAATCGTCCATGAGAGGCCTGTGGCCCTGTCCCATCCGGTCTCAGGCCGTCCCATTCTGTCACTGGCACTCACCTGCCCAGGTGTGTCATCGAGCCTCCCGGAGTGCCTCAGCGAGGAACCCTGTCCTTGCCTCTGTGGCTCTCTGTGCTCCAGGCCATCCTGCTGCTGCGGCAGGGTGGCTTCCCATGAGCCGTGGGCCCAGAAGCTCCTGCGCGGCTCCTCCAAAGGCCTCCTCTTGAAGGACATGATGACCTCCTTCAAAACAGGCCCGTGCCAGGAAGTGCCATACCGGCACTCAATTCGCACTGACAGCCGTGCTCGGTGCTGCCATGCTGCTTGCTGCTGTTGGCCTGTGCCTGCATCTGCATCCCTGCTCAGGGAAACTAATGCAGACACGCGGCGTGCCTGTGCCAGCTGGGCTGCCGGCCGCTCCTCCTCCATGCTTGTCTTTGGCGTCCTCTGCCGCAGACCTGTCACAGTTTTCCTGGAGAGCTGCTGCCTCCCGAGCTGCTCTCCTAGGACTGAGCACCCCAGGGCTCTGTGGTCCTTAGATACCCTCACTGTCAGGGGGCCCCGTGTCACAATGGCCTCTGTGTCCTATGGGCACTGCATCACACAGGGCCACTGTCAGAAAGGGCCACGCCCTAGCTTTGCCATTCTGTTGTCTAATGTGGTCTTAAGAAAGAGGAGGAAGATTTAAATGATACATGAACAAGCCAACATGACAAGAAGAGCTTCTTTATTTTTTGAATTTGAACTTTGCTACCTGTTTGGCTCAGCAAGAAGGGCCCAAGTAAACAACGGTTCAGAACTATCACAAAGAGGAAGGAGATGCTGTTATTTAATTATGTGTTTGTCCCACAAACACTCCTCATCTACAAGCAGCAGCTTAATACATTTTCTTTGGCAAGCAAGGAAACCTCAGGCAGAGTTTGAGGTCATGACTGCAGAAGGAGACATCTCTTCCTCCGCATGCTCTCCCCTCTGCAGTTCACTTCTTCCTTTGGCCTTCCTAGCCACTTAGAAAGTTTTTCTCTCATTCTCCCTGGCATCCCTTCATCCAAAGTCCTGCCCGAATTCAGGGTCTCTTCTGCATTGCTCTAAAGGCTGTTGTAGGCTGCACTATGCACTGTGATACACACGACACTGACTTTTTGCGGACTTCTAGAAATAGACGTCGTTCCTTTTTTTGTGGAATTCTGGAACTAGAACTGACTTGAGCTCAACAAGACAGCTTTGCAGTGGCTATGTCTCTAATTAACTGGAATCCATTACAATTTCCTTTATCAAATCTAAACAGTTTTCTTCAACACACTAAAGAGGGCACAAACTCGTTGGGCCACAACACAGGGATTTTGTTCCCCATTTGTCCTTGTGGATTTAAAAAGAAAGCCTTGGATCAAGGCATGCAAGCACTGCCATGACACATTATAGAGCCAGCTCGCAATGCTGGCAAAGCTGTGGAGGGAACAAAGGCTCATTCCAGCCAGAAGCTAAAGCATTTCTTTGGGTTGGTGCTTGAACTGATCAAAACATACTGTTCCTCTACATTTGACTGAAAACTGGTTGGCCTTAGCTGCATTTGCAGCTCTCAGTCCATGTGCTAGGCTGACATGAGTGACGTGCTCGATGTTATAAATGAAATTGATGTTTCGGGGTGCTCTTAATTAATATGGGGGTTAATGAATTATAAGTTAATTGAGAAGTTGAGGCCTTACTCGTTTGTACGGTTGTAATGTTTCAGTGTAACCACTACCTGGGAGTATAAATGGGGAATATGTTTTGGGCTGGTGGAAAGAGAGAGAACTTTGTAGAATGTTCTATGAGGTGATATCACATAAATGATGTCAATGCTTTGAAAGATAATTTGGCAAGAAATGGACCAACCACTCGACACCCCTGAGATGGACTAGACCATGAGCCAATTGGACCCCTAGATACGAGCCACTGGAGGAAGCATCTGGTTGGACCAATCATGGACTGGCAAAGAGTATAAAGATTGTGCCGGGGCTCTACCTCGGGCTCTCCTGAGGAGCTCTGTATTAGAGGGAGCACGCAGTGTGTGTTACACTGTTTTCTCAGGATTCTGGCTTGTCGTGTGGAGCCTGGCCTACTCCTAGGTTCCCGCTCTTAGCTGCTCTCAAATAAACGAGATGACTTTTCCCTTTTTAAAAGTCCTCGTCTCGTTTATAACACTCAAGAGAGACATGCTTCAAGCTCAGGGGAAAATGCAGGCTGTGGCAAGGCAGCTGTTGCAAATTAAAAAAAACAACCCTCATTTTATCTCAAAACAAAAGGGACCAGAAAGTGACCTTCATTTCAAAGAAAGGGTTTTGTCTGAGATCTGTATCGTGTTAAGTGATACATGTTTTGTAGCACTGCACTAAGTCAGATTTCCTGTGTAACATCAACTCTCTACTACAGTTGAGTGGATCAGTGATGTAAATTATTCTCATTGAGTTCATTAAATAAGTGTAAGCGTCTCCCTAATTAGCCAGCCCAGTACAAGGGGAGTGAATGTGTGAGACTCAGCCGAACGCAGAGCATAAAATCCAGACAACCAGAAAAGAATTTTAAAGAGAGTAATGGACTTAAACTGGTTTCAACCATTTTTTTAGCTGGCATGTCTTCCCAGGGACTGGAGTCGCTCAGAGCTGTGATGGTGAGTAGCCCACAGAGAACAGGAATGGGATTGTTTTAAACGAGGCTTGGACTTTTTGGGTGGAATAAAAGTCTGCTCATTTATTTAAAAAGGAAAACCAGGAGCGGAGACTCAAGGTAAGCCCAAGTCCCACTCGACAACCCAGAAAAACAAACAGTGCGTCGCACAGGGCATTCCCTCGGACTCGAGTTCCTCAGGAAAACGAGGAGCTGAGCCCTGGAGCAGTTCTTAAAAGTCTCTTTTGGTGCTGTGTTTGGTGCAGCTCAGATGCTCCCTCTGATGGCTCGTTTCTAGGGTCCTCATTTATGTTCAGTTCTGTCAGTCTCTGGGGCGTCAAGTGATTGGTTGGCCTCTTAGCCAATAATCCTTCAAAGTGTTTATATCATGATTATTGGGCTGTTTTGAGAACATTCCAGAGCATTCCCCTTCTTTCTGCAGACCCACTACCTTCACCCATTGGTGTCCCCATCTAGTGCGTACGTGGCTACATTACACCCGTACAATCGCAGTAACAGTTAACTCATTGACTGCATAACCCCACCCCTTTAACAAGCAACTTTTAACTTCTGCTCAACCAAAACAAAAGGAACTTTTTAACCATTTATTACAGGATTTCACTGTGCTGCGGGCTGGTGCTGCGGCTACGCGGGAAACACGGCAGCGTCTGCGGGCTGGCTGCAGGCAGCGGCTGCTCCGTCGGGGAAACACCGGAGCACCGGGCTGTCGCGGCGAGGAGCTGCGCCGGGAAAGCGGCGAAGCAGGGCCGGGGCGCTGCGGACAGGGAAGAAGGACCGCAGGGAGAAAAAGTCGATGGGGGCAGAGGGCCAAGGTGACCCTCCGGGCCAGCCCCTGACCCCCTCCAAGAAACCCAGAGCAAAACGGGGCCGGGCTCGTGGCTCAATTCCCGGCTTGGACATGCCAGGGCTCCTCCCGCAGCCCCACTGCCTGGGCAGCTTCTCGCGGGCATCGAGGACTCGGCGTCACCGGCCAGTGCGGGGTCGCTTCCAGCCCGCTTGTGGAAGCTTCCTCTGCGCTGATGGGCTGCCAGGCCGGGCAGGGCGGGGCAGCAAAGAGCGGCCGGGAGAGGCCGAGGGCTGGGGCCGGGAGCAAGGCTGGGGGCAGCGCTTGGAGGCAGTCGGTCGGTGGTGCTGTGCTCCTGCTCGGGGGACAGCAGGGCTCCGGCAGGCTCTGGCAGGCTGCAGCTGGGCTCGGGGGCAGGGACCAGGGAGAGCAGCGTCGAGCTGAGGGCGTTCCTGCGGCTCCAGGCTGGGCTGGGCGGTGTGAGGCAGTCCGGAGTTCCTTCCGTGCTGCGTGGCTCACAGTGATGTTTCAGAACTCTCTGGGAAGTCATTGATGCATTGAAAACCCTCTGGCAGCCCTCACTAGTTTAGCCTTGCTTGCTCACATAGCTTTGGTGCCTGGAATTCAGTGAATATGCAGGACTTGGCAGAGTAGTAACCTGATCATGTTTAGGAGGCAGGAGAAGAACATTACCTTGTGGTGATATATATTTACTATTATTTTGAATTTGGTATTAATGTGTAGCAACACATTAAAAACAAATCAGAGACTATCACTGATCCCTGCAACAAGACACACGGGTGGTTCTTAGTTGGATATGCACCTGCCCATGGAGCCCTCAAAGGCAGGATCTGTCTCAAACCTGTCAGACTCATTCATGTCTTATCTTAAATATTTGGCTGTAGCACATTAGTCCCTGATTTTCTTCAGGCTGGCAAGAAAGGGGAAGAGGGGACAGGAGAGGGAAGGCAAGGAGATGTTATCTAGAGACTGGGAATTGCTTCCTAGGTCCTAGAAGTAGCATGCAAGAGTGTTATGGCCATGCATGATCATATAAGATTCTTGTCTTGAAACAAACAAACAAAAAAAAAAATAGGCAGCTACTTGCACAATTATTTATCTTTTTTTTTTTTTCTTTAATAAGTGGGAATTGTGCTAAACCCTTCATCTGCAGACAGCAAGAGAAAGCACAGTCCTAGAGCTGCTGAATACTCATGCTGCAAACAGTCACCAGAGATAGTGAGTCCCTGACTTCAAAGTGCATTCTCTGCATTTTAGTGGACAGACTTGAATTTCCATCCCAGAGGACTACTGTAGATAGTATTCCCTGCCTCATTGGCACTCTGCCATGTTACCTCAGTATTTCTACCTTCACTGAGACCAAAGGAAAGACATTGACTACACAGCCTTGTAAATTGTAATCTGTGGAGAAATTTGCACTAGCAGCATTTGTATTTAACAGAAAAATAAACACCCCAAAATTAAGGAAGTGGTAGTAACACCCAACACAGCCTACTAATCAATTTCCATAGTCTCATGCCTTACCTGCAACCCAAATACATAGTCCACACAGATGGAGGGCAGGCTACCAGTGGTTCCCTGAGAGGATGATTAGTTTCAGTGTATATATCTAAAATACACTTGCTTGGGTTTCCTAAGAAAACTCAGTAAGATCACAGTCTTATCACACATGTCATCATTTGAAATTGACAGGCACACCACTCCTCTTAGAACTAAAACCTTTGAATGTTAATTTTCCAAATTCCCACATCATCAGGAGGATGAAATTTAATCTCTGGATGTGTCAGAGTGGACTAAGCTGGGGATTTGATTTGTTAGGAGAATCCTGGACCTGTATTTTTTGGTGGAAGGAAATTACATTTCAGTGTAACACTGCACTGTGCTTGTTCCTCAGGGGAGGGTTGTGTGTTGAGTGTTTCAGTAGCATAAGGTTGTTTCTTAAACTCAGTGGGCATTGCTTTCTTTAGGGTCACAGCATCTAGCAGTGAGCCAGCCTCTCACACTCAGGAACAAAAAGTTGGTAAAAGCCAGATAAACAGTTGCTGGTGGATGCTGCAAAACTTGGGACAAGAAAAGAACAAGTTTGTGGGATACCAACATGGGTAAAAACCTCCTGCCTGAGAAACTAGTTAGTTGTCTGTGTGAAGCTGAATGTTGCAGATTTAAGTACAAGAAAAATGAGGGAGTGTCTGCAAATGAAAAGATGACAATTTTGGGGTCCATCATAGTAAACTGATGTCATGTTGAAGGCAAAAAATCCTGCAAAATGTTAACTGTCATTAACAGCTTTTAACAACCTCTAATAAGGTGAACTTTTCATAATTTTTCAAGGGGAAAAAAAAAGAAGTAATCTTCATAAACTTTCCAGGGGAAAGACAGTGTGGGTATTTAAGGTGCGCCTAGTCAACTCTCCCTGGAGAAATTATCTTACCTCTTTGGGAAGTGAGCACTCCACAGTGGTAAATGATCATGCTATCTTTTTCCATAGTCCCACATGGGAAATAGCTACATTTTCCCCCAGGATTAATGAGATAAGTTCAAATAAAGGTTGTGTTTAACTAAACCTCAGCAGCAGAGTTATGAGACATATATTGAATATTTTTTCATCAGAAGGGACATGCTATTCTAATCTGCTGATTGCCAAGTTATGTCATCCAGCTAAAGAGGGGGTTTTTGGTAGTTTGGGTCTACAGAGATATCTTATTAAAATAGAAAAACAGGAAAAAAACTATCAATATTAAAGGAAAAAAAGATCTAAACTACAAAATATGATTATCAGACATTTCCAATAAATCACTCTGTTAGATTAATAAATATGTTCTGAAACTGCCCATATCACTCTTATGTGCAAGACCACGGTTAAATTAATAAATCTCCTACTAGTATAGATTTACTACATAAACAGGCTGCAGGCTGCAGAGGTTATACAATCCTCACCTTTTTGCTTCATTGGGGAGAAAAGTGCATGGGAAGAAACTTTTTCCTTTTTCTTCTAATTTCTCTCCTTTTTTTTTCTCTCACATCAATAGGTACAACCCAGTCACTGCAATCTTTTGAAAGGTTTGTCAAGTCATGTCATTGGTTTGGTCATCTTGCTACCAGCTGTAGAATGGCTACAATTAAAATGTGAGGGAATTGATAAATCTTTCCCTATAGAAACTAGAGTGCAGCATAAAGGAATCAGATGAGGGGTTTATGATAATAATTTTGTCTAATGCCTGCACTGCATCCTGAAAGGCTGTGCAGAGCTACTAGAGCAAGATATAGATGAAGCTATTGAGCAGTGACACCACCAGGCCTGGTGAGGGCAAGGTGACCACAGCTCACCCAGCTGGGACATTTCTCACTCCATGTGTCATCTCTAACTACTGGCTAACATAATATATCTTACATTCACAACCAATCTCGATATCATTTAATTTCTTATGAATTTTGACTTATCTGTAACAGTCTCATTTCCTGCGTTAGGTAAGGGGGAAATTGTGTGGATATGTCTCCTCATATTTTCATTTGCTTCACATATTTCCCCGCAATGTTGACTTCAGGAGTAAAGCACTGATAACTGAACCCTGCAGAAACAGAAGGGTGCCATAGATTTATTCACTGTTTTTGCATGCAGCAAATTTCTGAATCATGGGTAAAATACTTGAAAGAAGTGTTTAAATCCTGTAACTATAAAAAAAAAAAATCTCCTCAAACTTCTCTTTTAAATCAGTTAGCACTTCACTGGAGGAAAAATATCCATAGCAGCACTCCACATATTTAGGATGCAGCATAACCCATGAAGATATGTGAAAGGACTTTGTACACCTGCATTGTGTTCAACTAATAACTAAAACGCCAAGTGTTGGCTCACTGTATCCACTAAAATAAGATTATGGTGTCTATTGCCCTTCTGTCAATTGCAACCATGGGGAGATGGTGGATAGAGATGGCCCTTCAGAAGGAGTCATCTCTCAGGGAGAAAACAGCCTCATTTGGTGCGGGAGTGCTGGAACAAACAGGGTACTTAAGGAGACCTTTCACTGTGATAGCTTCTGCTTTCACTGGTGATACCAGTGTGAGTAGATTGTGGCTGGCTGGCTGGAGTGCTGCTCCTAGGCAGTATAGGGACAGGTTTGAAATGTACAGATTTGTATCTATTTTCAGACCAATAAATAGAATGATAATCGAGAGATCAACCATTAGCACAGTAAGTAAAATAACATCACTATTTCGTTAACTCGCACTGGTTTGCTCACTTGAACTTATCTATTTTTGAATTTTGCATAGGCTGTCTTGTAGCTGTACCAATATGTTCCTTTGGCTGATAACAACTTTGAGAAAAACATTAAAGGACAATAAAGGGAGTGTGTTAAAGATTTCACCCTAAAAATAATCGTTCTATTAACAGAAGACTCAAATTAACACTTCTAAACATAAAATAGAATTAATTCAAATCACAAATAACTTCACAAACAGATGAACTCGAAATATAGCCAGAGAACTGCTGAACATTTCAGAAATAATGACATACTTGTTAAAGAAAAATCACTGTTGTCATAAGCACGTCTTATAGCATACAGATCAGCAGAACCCCATCAATACACAGCTGCACACATGAGCTGGTGTAAACAAAAAACCACTGCTGCTGGGATTATAACAGCTAGAAAAATATAACAGAGATGAACAGGGGTTTTTTTGAGAGGAATGGAGAAGAAACTCCCAACACATTTCCAAAAGTGAATGGATTTTTTATTAACATTGGGACAATTACTGTCCTATATATTTTCTGACACAAAGCTCCTTCATATCCTTTTAGGGAGGGACTCATTCTCTTGAAAAGCTGATTTTTTCTAGAACCCCCTAAAATATTGCCCATGTTTGATAAACCATCAGTTCTTCTTACTGTAGGGTGTTTATGTCTCTAGTGGGATCAAACAGCTGTAACTGTATCCTTGGAACAATTTTCATCACCACAAGGCAGCAGATAATCCATGCAGATCTGTGTGGATAGAAGCTACCATAAACAGCTGCCTTTAAGTTCTTCCTGTTCTGATTTCCTAATCCTATTCATTTAAATGAAGGAAGGTAATACTGAAGAATGAGGAGAAGGTAAAAAAAAAAATGCTGTTGTGTGCAGATTGCCTTAAAGGAAAAAAGATGAAACCAGTTTAGTCACTAAATTACCAAAATATCACAGCAAACAGAGATTCATTTATGGCAATATTAATGAAGACAGAAACACCTGAAGGATTTAGCTAGAAAATTCCCATCAAAATCTAATGAAATTCTTTACTGTTAAGTAGTTGAACTAGGCAAATTTAGGTCTTAAAACCAGTGTTCATACCAATATGTCCTTATTGTAGCCAGGAAAAGAAATATACTCAGTCATTGACTGGCTCAGATGTTAAGCTTATTTTGTTTACATGAAAATTTAAATGTACTAAACCATGGTTTCTCCACCTCAAGCAAATATGTTATTCACTGACCTGTCTTAGATAAATTAATTAAGGCAAGAGATCCAAGTGTTAATCTAGAAACAAAGCCTTCAAATATTTGAATGAAGAACCAGATTAGCTAAAGGAGTGTGGCTGTTACACCTCCATGTCCCCAGGTCCCTCAGATGCAAGGCTGGGATTAAAATTTAACTGTTAAAAGGTATCCACACAACTTATTCCTAGTAGAATTACTGGGACAAAAAATTCTGGTAAGTGTTGCATATTTGCAATGACATTGTGCAAAAACTTTGGTGTTTACAGTTTCAAGAGACAATACTAAAATTAGAAAATCAAGCATAGAGACACTTCTTTTGATTTTTTTTTTTGATGAAAGAGGAAGCCAGAAATGGACAGAAGCACATAAAAACTGCAGTCAGAAAACTTTTCATGGACTTGAAATGATTGCTCACTTTATCTGCATGCCTTAAGCCGAAATCCAGGTCTAAAGTACATCCGCATTTCAGTCAAAATATCTTTGACCCATGCCTTGTCATTTTAATATTAGAAAATTCTGGATGCATTGAATATTCTGGGTCTCTCTCATAGACAGGACTAAGGGACCCACAGGTGCCTTTCATGCTGTAGTTGCTAGTGCAGTTTAAAGCATAAAAAACATTAAGACAATATTTGTGTGGAAGGATCCCAGCTTGCTTTGATTAACTAGTGATATTTCAAACTAAAAAACATTTTCACTTCATCCAAGATGGACCTTAATCAGTCTTGTTTCTGCCATACTGAAGTCTTATCTAGGCTAGGAGAAACACGGAGTTGTTACTGTTGTGAATAGGAGGTGAAAGGTACAAGTAAGACATCAACATTATATTAGTGCATAGCAACATGAAACCCTGTATAGGAGACCACCACACTCCACCTAAACAACCACATCCTAAAACCTTAATCAAGCAAGACTGATTGATTGAAGATGATTTATCCAGTTCACGATTAAATGTACTCTACTGACTCACATTCTTTAGTTTTTTAAAAGCTTAATTCCCTGTTAAAAATTCATTAACTGACATTCAAGTACACCACAATTTTATTTCATTCTGGATATATAAGCTATAGAAGAGGAACAGATTCATTGGAAATAAAAAAAAATTATTCATTCTCTTTTAGAAGTTTGGATTTCTTTCATTAAAACTTGGTTTCAAGCCTTAATTTACTAGAATTTTCCCAGGTCATTAAAAATATGCAACAATTGTGTTTAGCTCTGAAAATAAATATGTGCATGTGCATGTGTTTGTGTGGCAAGGTTTTTGGGGGGGGACTACAGGGGTGGCTTCTGTGAGAAACTGCCAGGAACTTCCCTTGTGTCCAACAGAGCCAATGTCAGCTGGCTCCATGATGGACCCACTGCTGGCCAACGCTGAGCCCAGCAGTGATGGTGCTGGCACCTCTGGGATTACATGTTTAAGGGTAAAAAATTGTTTTACAAGAGCAAATGCAGCCAGGGAAGAAAGGAGCAAGAATATGCGAGAGAACAGTCCTGCAGACACCAAGGTCAGTGAGGGGAAGGAGGAGAAGGACGGGAAGAAGGTGCTCCAGGCATGGAAGGGACCAACCCTGGAGTAGTTCAGGAAGAACTGCAGCCCATGGGAGGGACTTGTGTTGGAAAAGTTTATGGAAGATAGTCTTCCATGGGAAGGACTATATATTGGAGCAGGAGAAGAGTGTGAGGAGTCCTCCCCGTGAGAAGGAAGGTGCAGCAGAGACACTGTGGGATGAACTGAAAACTGTTGCTCTAGGATGGGAGAAAGAACGACATTCACACAAGAGGTTTCAGAAGGGTTTTTCTTTTTGAGGTTTATCAACTGCCCATATTTATAGGTTTCTTAATAATACAGTGGATTGGACAGAAAGAGCACTTCCTCTACAAACACATTGGCTACATGGAATGTCCATGAGGGTAGTCCCTTCATAGTACAAGAATGAAAAACATTGCCACAGTTAGAAAAACAGTGATCATTATTTACATGAAATGCTGTGAGAACTCTGACTCCAAAAGTGTAAATATCAGAAGCTAAAAGAACTAGGCAACAGACAACAGCCTATTTTCTATTCATCTGCACTACTGCAGAGGAAGAAAGAAGAGAAAATTGGAAATGTATTTGAGCTCAGGAAGGAGGGAGAGGTGGAGGGAAAGTTTTAAGATTTGGTTTTATTTCTCACTATCCTACTCTGATTTGATTGGTGATAATATCAAATAGTTTCCCCAAGTGAGGTCAGTTACCGTGATGGTAACTGGTGAGTGATCTCTCCCCATCCCTATCGTGACCCACAAGCCTTTTTTCTGCCCTGCCCAGCTGAAGAGGGGAAATGACAGAATGGCTTTGGTGAGCACGTGGCATGCAGTCAGGGTCAGCCCACCACAGTGCCTTTGTTAACACATTTTTTCTTTCCATCAGTACAAGGCTGCTCTTTCAGAAAGCAAAGACTTCTTCTGCATAAAATTTCTGACTTCCCAGAGGAAAATATATGCACAGGTGAAGAGAAATTTAGGTTTAGAACACCATGTAATCAAGTAAAGGGGAAAGAAGTTGGTGAAGTCTACTAAATAGTGATAACAGCTTTTTTCCCTTTCATTTCAGAGATTTTCTAAAGCAAATGCAAATTTAAGAAAGAAATGTGGGAAAATAAGATTAACTGCAAATCAGGAGAGAAATGGTTTGAGGGTATTACCTTTCATTTGATTTTCCACATGCAGAAACTTGTGTAAATTCTCAAGAGATATAAGGTGTCTTCAGTTTGAGTGCCCTGATGGCAATGTATCAGGTTGAAAAAGAGAGAGGTCTCTTCTCCATGTGGTAGCTACACTCATCCAACAAAATAATTAGGAAAATAATTATTACAGCAGTAACACTTATAAGACAGGCAGAATGTGTTTGTATCTGCAGTTTCCCTCTTGAAGATGCTCCATTTGTATATAAATGAAAAAGCCTTGTCATCAGCTACATGGATATTCACTGCTCTGATGTTGAAGAAGCCCCTTGATTCAGTGCATGCACCTTCAGGGCTTCTTGCTTGTGGCTCATAGTTTGAGCACCAATATCCACACATTTGAGATACACCTTTGTATGCCTTTCATTTTGAATAGTAAAGTGGAAAGCCCTCCTTGCAACCTTCTCTCGTGCCGCCTCCTCCACATGCAGCACTTCCTCACTTGCCTCCATGTCAAGGTCTCTGTTCTTGGGCGTAGTTCAAGAACCTCTTATTTCATTAATAAGTCTGTTCACAGGGAGCTTATTATTAGGTGGATACCATTTTCTAATGGACTCTTATCTTCTCTTAATGAAGTGCCATGATCAAATAAAAAAGCTTTCTAAAGATATCACTTAGGTCACCGCTGCAGCAGGACAGGCTGGGAATAACAAAATGAAAGTAAATTTTAAACAAATCTCAAAAAAATTACGGCATTGTCACTGTAGTACTTCTACAAGTATGACTGCATCATGAAACCCATGTCAATTGAATGCTCATGAAAGATTATGAAATTGCAAATTCTCACAATGGACCTTTGTATTTATTCCCAGAATGGACAAATTATGTTGTTGGTAATCAATCCACATTTTCATTCTTCCACTACAGGCTTACAAGCCATTCAAGGCCAGAAAGTGAAGGTAAGTAACCTACCATTTATAAATATATTGAGTCTTTTGCCTGTGTGCTAGACTGAAGTGTGGTCACTAAAAAGCAGATATAGAAATGTAGCAATGTCCTCTTATTCTTGACATTAACTGAGGTTAATATGGCAGCTGGGAGGTGAAAAAATAGGAATCTCAGTTTTCATTTGAACAATGAGATCTGAAAGGCTGTTTTCATCATCCTGTAGCAAATCAGATTGTGTGAGATGGAAAACCTAAGAAAAAGGAATGAAGCACTTTGCTTGGCTAAAAAGCTCTTTCTCAATGTCACAGTAGTGTGACACTAGTCTAGTGCCAAGTGATAGGAATCCTTTAGTCTTGCTGATTACAAAGTTTTATAATTATTTTTAAAAATAGTTTTGATAAAAATAAACATGGTCTGGATATTTGTTAGGGATCTAAACTAAAACCACAGTCGTTCATTACTAGTCTGCTAAGTGATAACTTTTTAAAGAAAAAAAAAACCCAATCCATATTAAAAATTAGCATGAAATTGATATTGAAATTAATACATCAGAACACAGAATTCAGACTTTTGCTTGGCTCCATTTCTTTGTGTTTTCATGCTTTAAAACATTTGTTGAGCCAAATATAGGATTTACATATTTCATTATCCAAGTCATTAGGATGCTAGCTTGGGAGAACAAATGGGATAACATAAGTATGATTACAGCTTATCAGATAAAGCAGCAGCAAAAGAGAACAACAGAAAATTTCAGTGCAGCATAGTATGCACTCATCTGCAACACCATCTGTGAAATCTTCAGGTTGTTTGTCTGCATTGAAATCTGAAAACAAACAAGGTGTTTGACTTCCAGTCATGTGCTCAACTTCCCTTCTGAGCACATAATTTAGGGACCACATTCTCTGCTGTGGTTGTCAGTTGGGAACACTTTACTTTTTCCTTCCTCCAAAATGAACAACTAACTTTTCTGTGAATCAGTGTAGGTATCAAAATGCTGAATACAGACTCCACTGACCCCTTTGAACGGGAATACCTTCAGTTAGATGCTGAAGGAAAAATACTCATCCTAAACAACAAAGAGAGAGAAGAAAAATCCATCTTACTACAGCTGCTTCTTTGTAATTCAGCTTCAAGTAATGAGAAGACACTGGTGTGTTGTAGTCATACTCCTTATAAACTGTGATGTAAATCCATAACAGGAAAAGATGATGAGGAGCGCACAGGAAAGATTTAATCAGTGCTGGAGCTGAAGAAGCATGAGCAGCAGCCATTACTTCTCATACCCAGTTAATAAAATTCCTCAGCATATGAGATTTCCCAGTGTCTCATTGCTTAACATGTGTTGGAAGATATGTCTACACCACAACACTTGTTAGAACACACAATGGTCCTGGGAAAATGGGAATCTCTGGGGGTGTAAACACCCGATTGGAGAAGCTAAAGGCCTGCATGGCTTGCAAACCAAGAAACTTAAAGCTTCTGTAAGGCAGCAAGAAAGAGCTTAAAAACAAACAAGGTAATTGTGGGAGAGGTGGAGGTACAATGGTTGCCCTGGTGGATGCTGCAACAGTTTTCCAAATACACTGCTGGTATTAAGTGCATCTTCAAGCTGACAGGTACATTGTGCAGGCCACTGCATAATAGCCAGGGACAACAATTTAGAACCATTTTTACAGAGGGCGCACCACCTCAGAAACTACAGACTGACTGGGAAAAGATGTTTTAAGTTGGTCTTCAAAAAAGGCTTTTAAAGCTGTATAACCTTTAACACTTGTTCCTATTAGTGAAGTAAAAGCCTCCACTATAAAGCATTTTATCTGAGCACTCTAAACTGAATAGCACACAACTCCTTTTGTGACAAATGACATCATCAGGCTATATAGGCACCTACAACCACAGCTGCACTGTCTGCCAGCCTGCTGCTGCTGTGTGTTGACACAGTCAGGGTTAAAATAAAGACTGACCACAACAAACACACTTTGTCTTAGGAAGTTGATTGTAAAGTAGCATCTGCAGCCCTGTAAGTCTCTGATATTTTAATAAATGCCACCAACATGGTAGAAGCAAATTGTTACAGGGATCCAGCCTTGTAAATGAACTATGCTGTCCAGGCTAGCCATGGTGTGCCTGGTGTTTCAAGCATTCCCACTAGGTATGTCACGCTCGTAGGTGGTGTGCTCTGCAGCCTGCCATGTATTCTGTATATGAAGGAGGTAAATTCCATATACCATGTGGAATTCCATATATTGAAGCAGGAGAAAGGACAGACAACATTTTAAAAGGCTTTGGGAATTATAAATTCCCATGCTGCAAGTCTTGCTCAAGGTACTGCAGAAAATATATTTGGATGAATTTCCAAAGCTGTGTTGGGGAAGATGGAAATAGCAGAAAATCAAGGAGGTTTTGTGACTTATTTACATTCACAGGAAAACTTAAAAAGAAAGAGAGGATTGTCATGCCTTCTGGCACAGGGCAGCCTGTGTCTGTCCTTTGAAAAGATGAGGACAGAAGGCACCAGACAGCAGTCTGGCTGTGAAGAAGAAAAAGATCAACCCAGGCCAAATGGTGCAAAAGAAATTGAAAGCCTAGGACAAAAAAATATCTGTTCTATGACTAGTAAAGGAGATATATAATTTAAAAGGGAAGAGTTACATTTAAGGCTTCTCAAGAACAGTAATACAGTGAATCAAAGCTGGATTTCTTTGAAGTTTTGAGAAGACTGTGGAGAAGACTCCACTTTCCACCATGGCAGTCTGCACCTCTGGGCTTCTCCATAGCCAGGACTAGGGAAGATCAGAGAGATCTGAACACACGTAAAATTAGGCTCATGTGCAGCAACGACAGCATTTGTTTGATGTGCTCCCTGGCAACAGGGACCTGCAAGCCAGTTATTATCCATGGCCTGCTGCGCGTGAAGAGAGTGTGGGTGGCACTCAGGGTGCACTGGGGACACAGTGAGTCTTTACACAAAGCCAGCACTAAATACCTGGTTGACCAGGTGGATACAAAAGGATTCAACATAGCAGGCAGGCAGCCATGTCAGCAACCAGGAAAATTTGTTTCTGGGACAGCTACTCGAGTTTCTTGTTATCGTGGTGACAGATAACAAGGCTTTTGGCAGTAATTAGAGTCCTTTCAACACCAAAGAATAAGGTAGAAATTTTGTGGTTCTATATGTGGGTGATGAACGAACCCTAGTGAAACCACTGCAGCTTAATCTTAGAAATGGCTGTGGTGTGAGAGAATACCTGCAGCTCATACAGAGGATTGGCAGCCATAGGAAAGACCACATATGCTGTCAGCAAACAGGGAAAAGTTCACCCCTGACTATAACCTGTTTGCCTTCACCCTGTCTTCAGATCAGTACTGTGTTGGTCCCTATTCCTTGAATAAAAGAGAAAAATTAGAGCAGAAATATGTTTTTCAAGGGCTTTGACCATCACTGTTAATATGATTGTGTTCAGCAATATTTGGTCACATGATAGAGACAAACCAGAGGAGATAGAAGCCTTTTGATTAAATGTGAAAATGGACACCAAAGAACTCTCTTTTTTTTTTTTTTTCAACAAACACCTATGCCAAAGAGTCCTTTCTAGGCATGCACCCAAGATGACACATCCCTCATTGCACTAAGAGATCACTGCTCCAGAAGGTACAGGTCACTCATCAGATGGTGGCATGTCATGCTTCTCAGCCTGCCCTGAGAGAAAGGCAGGATGTTGGCCTTGGTCCTTCCTTGCCACTAGCTTTTTTCAGCATGTAAATAAATAGATGCACTGACAGAAAAAAAAAATCAGTTCTCATACTAAAAGCCTCTTCTTTTTAGGTGCGACCACTGTCTATTGTTCTTCAATGGTATAACACCAAGAAGAGTCTGGCCCCATCCTTACATTCTCCCATCAGGTGTTAATACACACTTAGTACTCTTAAGCCTAATCCTCTCCTGGCTGAGAAATCTCAACTCTCTCAGCCTCTCCTCATACAGATGGTCACTGAGATCTTCAGCTAAGACATCCACAAATTGTATCAAAAAATATTTACAGAGCAGTTCTGGGTTTTTTCTTTTTCTTTTTCTTTTTCTTTTTCTTTTTCTTTTTCTTTTTGTTTTTCTTTTTCTTTTTCTTTTTTTTCTTTTTTGCTTATTAGCAGTTCTGAAACAACAGTTTCCAGCAACTTTAACTAAACATGAGGCTGTCAGGCAGAGAAAAAAGCAAACAGTTGGCATTGTCTAGGACTTTTTACAAAGCTGCTGTGCCTTGTCAGAATAACAGAAAAAGGATGTTCCTAACAGAGACCAAATGACAAGTGATCCAAAACCGTTGGGAAGGCTGTCAATATTTTTAATTACTACCTTCTTGTCATATAGCATCTCTGCATCTTGTGAAGGGGCTTTGCTTCTATGACACACTTCTTGTTCCTTGCTCTCATAATTTTTTGGGGGTGCATCACTGTCTATATTTGTGCCATAGTCCAAGATGAGATTCCTCAACAACTCAAAATTATTCTTTTCTCTTTGTTTCATTTAGAGTGATTCCTTTAACTTTCATACACATTACAGATAGCCATAGGATTTCAATGCTGATGCCACAAACTCTGCAGAAAAGTGCTTGTCTAGCAGCAGCTCACTCATCAGGTCACCTAATCAGTCACTGAGCTTGGGGGTGTTTGGTCCCCTAAACAATTCATGAAAATCTCAGAGGTTGTCCTGTGATAGAATCAGTGATACTGGAGGGTGCCTAAGATGTCATAAATCTCTAAGCCTATGTATGCAGGGGCAAAGCAAGTTACAAAGATGTTAGTGCAGTGTCCTAGGGTCACACCTCTTTTGACATGTTGCCATGCACATCCTCATTAACAAAACCACAAGTGAACACATTGTAAGTCAGAGAAAAGAGGTTCTCATACCATTGTCTTGGTTCCAGCCAGGACAGGGTTCATTTTTGCATTAGCCAGGAGGGGCTGTGGCAGGGACCCAGAGGTTCTTCTGTACTACCTCACACCATTCCTGGCTGGGGTGAAGGGATCCATATAGGGTGGCAGAAGGAGTGGCCAGGTATTGTTTTCTTGTGAATCATTCACCTCTTTCTTGTACACTCTGTCATTCATTTTGTGGCTGCTACTGTTCATTTTCTTATCTCATGGCTGTTTCCAGGAAGTTGTTCTTATCTCAACCCATGATCTTCCACTTTTGTGCGTCCAATTCTTCTTTGCAGCCCTCCATGGAGGAGAGGATGAAGGGAGGGAGTGAGGGAGAAACACATGGTTTGGAGTGCTGGAGAACACCATTCCTAGACCATAACAACTCATCTGATTGTTTCCCCACTGGTTGTGATAGTGTTTGCTTTCACCAGTTCAAAATGCCATCAGGGTATCAGAACTCTCAGAAATAACTTTGGGATGTCCAAAACAGTATTGTTCTGTTGATGAAGTGATGATGATTAGTAAAATCTAAATAACTTATCTTCTCACTAGAGTCTGCTACAGAGAAAAAGCCCAGGTCCCTCTGCCCAGAAGCGCACCCCCAAGGATCGGCAGCAGTGGCAACTCAGCTCTTTTTGAAGGTCACACATCTCCTCCTTACTAGCTGAGTGACATGCCAAGAATTTGTCAGGGACTAATTTGTGAAGGCACTAGTAATCCCTAATCACTCCAACCATATCCATAGCCTCCATTTATGTCCATAGTCCAGGGGCTCCCTCTAAGCTCACTTCTGGGCCCCCAGCCCCTTCCTCAGCTATGTAGTTATTGTGCCTGTCCCTAACCTTATTTCTGGAGTGTTGTTTGTCTTTCCTGGCTTTACCTTGGACCTGTCTTATTAACCTTGCCTATGCTCATTGCTCAGAGCACAGGCTTGTGCCTGCTTAGGTCAGTGGTTCTGGGGATCACTACTTTTTTGATGGACAACAGTCTTCTGACTAGGTGTGCTGCAGTCACCTCAAACTGCACACAAACAACAAAAGAAATATAAAAAATGTTAAGTCCAGTTACCAACCAAAACCCAGCTCTGTTTCTTTCAGTATCCACATATGGTGGTTGTTGTTTGGAGGCGGAGTTGTTTGGAGACAGCAGGCACAAAGTGCAGGAGAGTGCAGCAGTATTTTTAGCTGCTCTGCAATGAAACAGTTTGTGGAGAAAATGTAGTTTATGGATGTTGGAACATTGTGCTTGCAGGGGATTTCCATTAAAATAAAAATGAGATGCTATTTCATACTGGGCAGCAGCAGTGAGATGGCTGATGCCCTATAAAAAACAGCCTTATAGGCAAGTACAGTGTATTTGCAAGCTTCTACATAATAATTTGCATTGAATGCATGTGGTATAGTAATTTAGGAAAAGGCTGGGAATATGGCAGTCTATTAACTGATAAGATAGAATTCATGTTGGGGGCAAAACCAGCCAATATGGTGCTCAAGGACTGTTTGAGACTAAGTTCATGCATTACAGGGATTTTGGTAAAAATGTACATGAGCCACTTGAAATGAAAAAAGGCCACTGTAACCTCATTGAACACCTTTCTTCTCAAATTTTATTTTGAAATGTCCCTTTATACTTTTGCCTATCAGTACTACAGTCTTAGCCATGAGAAATACAAACAGGAACATGCAGATGCAGGGGCCAGCATTGCTTTCCATCCAGTAGTCTACTCACACATTTTCATCACCATCTCTCTATAGCATGGGAGATGATCCTCACCATTGTCTCACTCCTGTAGCCTCTCAAAAGTTTCACTTCTTGTAGGAGAAAAGTCAGTTATTGCATGTCAAAAATTTTCTCCTTCCTTGCTGTGGTCTGTTCTAAGAACTGTTTTATCTCATCAGAAAACAATCACTAGTCTGTATCTGATCCTGAGTACCCTCACCAAACCTCCTGACCTGAAGATTGGCTTCCTGTCTCCACCTGATTCATTTGACTTGACTCCTGGACATGACTTACCTTATAATCTGGACTCACAGTTCAACCTGGTTTCCACCTCAGGGGCTGCCTTGCTCATCTTGCTCAGACAGTGCAGGGGTGTGATCTGGACAGTGAGGCACCAGCCCTGCTGAATCCATTTTCTTCCGCAGCTCATCCTCCCTGAGAAAGGAGCCTATCATTTCTGTTCCCTGACACACATAATATTCATATTGAGGAATGGATTGTATAATTTTGGTTTTAAACAGTGTTTAAAAAAAGAGGAGGAGGAGGAGTGACACTCACACATCTAGGATTTCAGCACTCGGGGATAGCTGTTTAGTTTCAGGAACTAAAAATATCCAAAGATTCTTAGGAAATGGGTGCTGGGTCTGGGGTCTTCCATGCACATGAGTTAGGACACCTTATTTTTGTGCCCATCTTATCCTTACAGGCACTTGGCCAGCTATAATATTGACAGTCTTAAACATGTTTGTACAATGAAAGACAATTCTCACAAAAATATCTTGGCCCAAAATCCTCCCTGACACCCTAGCCTAATGACCACTGTGTAAAAGGAAGAAATTGGTCCAAGGGTACTAGACGTGGGGAAAGCCCACCACCATTTTCCCTGTGACACAAGGTGATAACATACATTAACACATAGCAGATACTCCAAATAAGTAATACTACTTTGCATGCCTTTCCAGTTCATGGACCACCCCACCAGTCATGTAGACCTTCTCTGGCACTCAGAGCGTTCTGGAGCTGGCAGATCTGTCACTGCTGTGAGACTAGCAGCAAAACAGATATTAGTATTCCTGTTACTTGTCAATAATCTTAGAATTGAGGGTGGACTGCGTACAGCATCCTGAATGCTTTTACAACAGTACAAGTCAAACACAAGGTGGATTTAAAAAATACCCTATCAATATTCAGATTAGTGACCCTTTTTAAAAATGTCTCCATGTTCATAGTCCTTAGCTTTATTAGGGGGCAATATAAAAAATTGTACCTCCTGACGACTTCAGGACAGAACCAATTATAGATTCCAAGCTCAAAGATTTGATGCATCCCCCCTATCCCAACCACTTTATAAGCATTGAAACAGTGCCTGACCAAATCTGTATTCTTTTAATTCTTCTTACTGTTCCCTAGCCCTAAATTTCTGAACTGCTAATTCCCACTAACACATATATTCCATACCAGCCATGAGCCGTACTCCCTCCTTCTTTTCTCCTTAATTTTATGTGAGCAGTGAAGCTGGAGTGTATCTGATGGGTCCTTGAGTAACCACCAGAGTTTGACAGCATAATAAGAAAAAATAGATCCAAAAGAGAAATGTGGTGGGATGTGGGAATCTATCAGCCACTACCCTCTGGGCTCAAACTTCCAACCTCTTCTTTACCTCTCAAGACTGTGGGAGAGAGTGTTGAGAGCTTTCCTGAAGTTGTGAGAGATGACATTCGCTGGTTTCCCCTCCCCAGTTCCACACATGCAGTCCTTCAATCACAGTGGGCAAGCTGTGGATAAAGTATAACTAACCCTTGGTAACTAATTCCATGCTCACTGTTTCCAGTGATCTTCTGCATGCTTGGGGAAGTTCCAAGGTGGCCCACTCCATGACTTTTACAAGACCATAAGTGAGGTTCTGTTTCTTTGTGTTGACTTTTTGAGTCTTTTTGAAGTTGGGTGCAACTGTCTTCGGTTATATCAGGAATCTGCCCTGATCCCCTGAGCCTTCAAAACTATGGAGCATGTTGATGCAAAGGCATTGGCCAGTTGTCTTGGTATCTTCAGACAGGGCCCATTAGGGTCCCCTGGACTTGTGGCAGCTGAGTTCTCACATACAATCCCTGATTGAATCCTCATCTACTACTGGAAGTTTCTCTCCTCCTTGAACTCTTTCACTAAGTATAGAGGACTGGCAGACATTTTTGGTGAAAAGTGAGGCTTCAGGTACCTCAGCCTGTGTCTATTTTATTAAAATCACTGACCTAATAAGCAACAAAGTAGGACTAGAAGTTTATGGTATCTCTGATGTCCTTCACCAGTTTTAACTGCAGCTGAGCTTTTACTTTTCTAAACCATCCATGCATTCCTGGGCAATATTTCAAAAGCCATCCTTGGTACCCTGGAGATGCTTCTTCTGCCTATAGATGCCATTTTGCACTGAAGCCTTCAGGTGAGCCTGGTCCTTCTTCTAGTGTTTAAGGATTTTCAAATAGAGAGGAAGAATGATTTTCTTCAGCCTAACAGCTCCTCTCCAGAGGAGTTCCTGCCCTCTGTCAGAGACCACAGATAGCTGGTTTTTGCCACAACACTGATGATGTTGCACCTTGTGTTACCAGTTTTGCACAGCTGTTGCCCAGCCAGTGGGAGCCCAAACTCCTTTGTTCCATGGGATAATACTGTTCCTGGGGCAGGGACCAGCCTTTACCTGTGCAGCTGATGAGGTTCCTGCTAACCCATTCCCCCAGCATCAGGGCAGCCTGCCCTGCAGCATAGCACCTGAGCTCCAGCTGGGTATCATTCAGCAGCTTCCTGTGAGTGCCATCTGTCTCATCATCAGACAATAACTGAGGCTGGAGGAAGAGACTTCCTGGTTCCTGCTGTTGAACCTCCTGCTCAAAGTGGGACAGCCATAAGACCAGGCCGCATTGCCAAGGGTTTGGTCTGGTCTCCCACATGATCTCAAAAACGTCCAGGGATGGAAGCAACAAAGCCTTTCTGGGCTACGTGTTCCACTTATTTTTTGTCCTCCTGATGAAAAAGCTTTTCTTTCTATCCAGCTCTCTCCTTTTAGGGATACTATTTTTAATTAAGCTTTCCTGTACTCAAGTGCAAGCATTTCTGTGATTGTAGGCAATATTGTAACTGGACTAATAATAACCAGTCTGTGCCATTTTCATTAAATTTTTAATTAGAGTAACAAAGAAAGGTGAGCTTGTGTTTGTCTCTAACAACACCTTGAGTGGAACAACAGCTGGGAAGCAGCCAGGCAACCTGTGCTGAAGGAGGGTCAGCATGAGAAGGGTGTTTCACTGCTTCATCTATGGTAGTAGATCAAATTAAGCATCTAATAAGGGTGTTGAACCTCCCTATTTTGCCTTACCCTGCATGAAGAATTAAGAGTGTCTGTCTCACACTTCTGATGCAAACTTCCTCACACAGCATGTGAGAGGAGATGTTTTGGAGCCCAGAGAAGGCTGGCTGAAAAGTGGAGCAAGGGTACTGGTGGGCAGCAGGGGTTTGAAAGACCTGCATAAGGAAAGTGCAGGCCAAAACAGCTGAGGATGCTGCCCAAGGCTGCCTTGGGATGGTGCCAAATCTGCAAGTTGGGTCCTCAATGGGTGTGAGAAGAAGGAGAGGGAGGGTGTTTGCCATGGTAGATCCCCCAGTGGGTGGAAGTAGCTCTGGAAATTATCCACAAAAGTTGCCTCCAGGAGTTCAGGGGTGAACCTTTCCTGTGTGGCCAAGATCCAAACCACCAGTTTTGGTGATTTAACAGTGTCCTGTGTGCTCCAGCAGGAAAGGAGCTGGCTGGAGTCCCTGGGCATGCACAGCCATGTCAGTCTGGTTAGGAAGACAAGCATCTGAGCATCTTTACAGATAAAACATTACCATTTCTCAGGAGGCTGTGCTCTAATCTGTGAGGTAGCTGGTTTTGGTTTATCCATAATCCCCACAGCTGCTGCTATGACTGCTGTGGTTGCCATGGGAGACTGTCATGAGGAGACAGTAGCCCTCCACCACCCACAAAATCAGGTGCCAAGTTTCTGCATATGTTGTCCACTGTGACCAAGCATCTGGTTCATGTTATCCATGTTCTACCCCAAAAGCAAGTGTAAGAACCCCATTTAATGCTCACTGGAGCTCTCTTCTGGCCTCTAACCCAATGAAGGTTGGGGATACAATAGCAGATGGAAAATCACTGATAATCTCTATCTCTAGACTTCATGCTGCCACTTCACATATACTTGGGAAGATTAATTTGATGCTACACACACCTTCACTCCCCCATATATACACACTCCTGGTCCACCTTCCTACACAGGGTCCCACTTAACTCTAAGCTGTTTCTCTTGTCAAAGGCTTTAAAAAACAGCCTCTGATAGTAGGGTTTTCACAACACAATGCAAAGGGTGTTTTTTTCATGACATGCAGATCTACATGGGAACACAAGACCTAATGGGAAAGAGATGGATGACTGAAACAGAGGAAATTTTGCCAAGATGGCATGATGTCATTAATCCTGGGAGCTAGGTACATTTCCTGGGCCAAACCATGTCTGGATATATTTTTAGTCACAGTTTAACTCACTCACACAGTTTAAGCTCATAGTATAGTCACAGCCTGCGTATTTGTCCTCCCAAAATTATATTTATACTCCTAGCAGAAATCAGTAGAGGGACTTATTCTATTCAATATGTTTATAATCAATTTAGAGAAAGAAATCCACAATGAAATCTCTGAGTTTTTGAGTAATGCTAAACTCTTCAGAAGTTCAGAGACTGATCTAAGTGCTCAGGTTGCTCATGCTTGTCCCAAAATAGCCACCTGCCAGGGACTTCACATCCCAAAGTCCTGCACTCACTGCTGTTTATCCCAAGCTCACTGGGTGCTGTCTTGTGCAACTGTAGGGACTGGCCTGCTTGGCACCAAGATTCATCCTCTGCAGATTCAAAGTCACCAGGGACAACCACAGACTGGTGCTGTTCATGGAATTCCTCATCACCTAGAGAGGTTTGTCCATGAGCCCCTTTCCTCTCCACATTTCCCAGTCACAATGGTATGGATATTCACTCACTGTTTTGTGAAGTTGCCTTGGAGTTCCTTGCAATTTAAATAGTCTTTGAATACCAAACCGTGTCACTTGCAAACTTTCACAGTTCGCTGCCATTTCTAAGTCAGTAATGAAGATGATGGACAAATCTCAGATCTTGGTTTAGTAACAACCCCTGGGTAGCCACTGCTCACTGCTGACATTTCTCTATCCTGGAAAATTACCATCAACCCTGCTTTTATCTTTCTTGTTCTTTAAAAGAGGTTTCAAGTCAAAAGGGGACCTTCTTGACAAACCTGTAGCATGATCATCTTGGTCTATATGGGTATCTCATTTATCCCCTACAGATTCATAAAGAAACAATCTTAAAGCAAACCATCAGAGCAGTGTTAGGTTTTAGGTAGCATTCAGAGAGACAGAGAGGATGGAGTGCTGTACCCCTTCTCTATCCTCCAGAGCCAGAGCAGTCACAGTCAGTGACAGAGCATCCTGTTCCAAGTGCTTGCTTTGCCAAAGGTGCAAACCAAAAGCTGGCATGTCCCAGAGAGCCCTGCTAGTTCTGGCTGTGTGAAGAAGGCAGTGAGCAGGACTCTGAAATCTCATGGAGGTGGTGTGTGTGAGGAGCCGTGCCCTGCTCTATTCCAAAGTGCATTTAAATGTAGTTAGTTGCCTCCAGTGAGGGACAGAGAACATGGTTCCATATGAATTGACAACTAAATAAACACTTAATGAGGTACATCAGGATTGACTACTCTATACATCTGTGACCACATTAGAGTCAGCACTAATAATATCTTTTGGAGAAAATGCTCAAAACACTGCATCCCAGAGCATCATGTACCATCCTCCTCTTGACATCATGCCATGAGTCTGTGAGACAGGAGCTTATCCTGGGAATCAAGAGGGCTTTATGAAGGTAGGCAAAGAATGATTTGTACTTTGGTTTCCCAAAGCAGCGCTGGGGAGCAGCATGAGTGGGACTGCTCAGAGAGAAGAACAAACCAGAAAGTGAGGGCAGCTGCAGCCCGGGCAGTGTCCTCACCAATAAGGCACAGTCCCACAGCACCTGCACGCAGTGGACAGGCCAGAATGCTGGTGATGGGCTTTATGAGCAGCCCCAGGAAAAGGAAAGCCATCAGTCAAGTTTGGGGTCCACTTAGGACTGGCAGGGCCACAGGCAGGAGTGGAAATATTACCTGATGCATATGTCCAAGGTCTGTTCTGAGGAGGAGCTGGAGTCCATGACATACCTCAGGCAAGAACTGAGGACCCAAGCCTCAGTTTAAATGAGGGCCTGGGTGCCCTGGTCAAACACATGCGTGGAGTCCCTGGGTGAGGCTGGCAGGGGCCATTAATGCCTAGTGGAGCTCTCAGGGTCTTGAACATCCAAAATATCAGATCTTCCTGTAGCAATGAGAGCACTGTTTTCCCTTCAGGCTTAGGTAACATTTTCAGACAAAACTATTCTACACAATTTTTTGGCTATGTTGAGGTCTCTTACACATGCATATTTTAGCAAGTGAGCTATTTAAAATCATCTTCAAAACTACTCAGTTCTGCCCTCAATACAGACAGAAGGCTTGGATGATGATAGGGTTACCACAAAATTAGCTTGTTTAAATGCAATGAATTTTGACTATGGCTCTTTAGATGCTGAGAGCCATTAGTAAGTGGCTCTATTTCCCTCTTACTTCAAGCTTGTTCCTTATTAGAAGAGGTCTTATCTACTCGTTTGTGAAATCTTTTCAGTGAGGTTCCAGTTTGGTAGTTGGGGGTGATTTTTTGCAGCTCAGTCCCAAATACTTGAAAATTGAAATATTAATTTTTTATTCTCTAGGGCTGTACAGACAGCAACTGGATAATGAAAAAACAAGTATTGCTTCTGACTTAAATTTCCAGGCTTACATATCACCCACAAGGAAGCCTGGAGCTAAGTGCAGTAAGGCAAAGTTATTTGTCTTACTTCAGGGACACACAAACAAACCCACTGTGATTTATTACTGCTGACAAATTAAATGAAATAGGTAGGGAATATCCATTCAAGAGGTACTAACAAGTGCAGGAGCAATGCACCAATGTGCGAATAATACAAATGGTCTATCAAAATTGACTGCATGATGTAAAGGCAATTTTTTATTCAGTAGTTTAAAAATCCAAGTATATTTTCCTTTTTTTTCTCCTAAACTTTTGCAGAATGAAGTATACAAAAAATCAGCAAAAAAATAAGTTTTTGTCCTAATTACTATAATCTACATTTTCAATTAATTCTGTTCTGTCAAGTAATCCCAATTTCAGCAAAAAAAATGTTTAGTTTTTCAAAATCAGAACATTGAACTCCATTGAATGATTTCTCTACTAGTTCTTCACTGCCAATATACTGTGAGTACTTCCATCAGGTATTCATGTCTGTTCACAATTTTCATCTTTATTATCCTAATTTCTTTCTTCTATAGATGTGTACTTTGAAAAATTCACAAGCCCTGGGTGATGCTTGCAAAAAATATTTTTTATGGCTTATTTGGTTCTTCAGTCTTCCTACCTGCCTATATTCAAAATCATCACAACATAAGATTGTCTTTAGAATACACTCTCTTTGTCCAGTAAATTTGGTGATTTTTATCCTTTTATACATCTATTTTTCCTTTTCTAGCACACTCTAGCTGACACATTGATCAAATAAACTCTCTTCTTAATCTTTCTCCATGAAAAGGTGATGACAGAGAAGCAAAGGCACCTGAGAGTCTGGACTGACAAATCTAATTCTTGCTCCAAAGGCTGGTTCCAGTCAACCCAGCCATGCACAGATCTTCTAGACAACATGAAAGGCCACAAGCAGTAAGGCTATGTGTAATGCCATCTAGACTTTCATTACAGAAACTGGATGCAAAGAGCCACCTGAGCTTGAACACCACTGATTTTGTGTTGTGTTTGATCCCTTTTATTTCTTCTTCTGCCTATATTGCCTCTGCCCTCTAATACCGGACTCCACCATCCCAAATTCTATGGGCCTGCCTGTGATGCTTAGCCTTAGACCTGCTGCACTCTTTTTACAAACGACAAGGGATGATTTCCAGGTGATATCACCCAGACATCAATAGAAGGAACAAGGAACTGCTGTATAAAGCTTGAAACCCAAAACATTCATGCAAAATCTATACATCAAATTACTGAATGCATAATAAATTTTTCCTCTGCTTTAAGCCTTACTGTACCTGATGATGATTCTTTTTCCATGCAAAGCTCTGAATGCTACTTAGGCAACCAGAGACTTGATACTCAAAGTCCTGTATCTTCAAATTCACAAGCATTTGGCTGGGTTTTGGGAATCATAATGACTCCCTTATTCCCCCCAGTTAAGAGAAGAGAGTTCTCCCTCCTTTCTGGAAGGGGTAAATATCACTCCCCGTTGCCTTCTTCACAGTCACTGTTTACAGTACCAGTGAATCCATTTTTAATGGCTACCCAGTGTAACCCATAGCAGATACAATCCTGATCCAAGCACTGGTTCTTCACAGCAGCTGTAAAACAGTACAAGAGATGTTATTTGGGATGGGATTTTCACGATGGAATTCAATTCCTCTGGTTTGCAGTTTTTCTTGCTATTTATTTTTAAGGATAATAACCCCTCAATAATAGAACTCAGCTTTTCTTGCCACTTGTACCAACTGGAAATACAACTAGATATTTACCTGGTTTTAGCTCATTAGAGTTCATTTGCAGGTTTTCTTTCCCCCCTCCCATAAGAAGAAGGATGTGATCACTGTAGCTGTTTCTTGAGGGCAAAAACCTTCACAGGAAGTGACTGCAATGTTAAAAATACGTTACGTTTGATTTTGGCAACACTTGACTTCTTTTGTGTGCAATAAATCTGGAATTCAGCAGTAGAACACAATGATTAACACCCAAAAATGCCTGATTTCTGAGTTCTGGTTTGTTGGAAAAGATGTTCTTCAGGATGCATAACTAGTAAATCCCTGGATAAATTGCTGACTCTCCAGGTTTTACAGGATGCCAGTTCAGTATCTTCCCTGTTTGTACACAGCTTTATGTCAGAATGTATGCAGGGGAACAAAATACAGCACGAAATCAGACAAGCCTAACTCTGGTCACTATTAATCTGTAGCTTGTCATGAAAAAGGACACCTGCAATCATGCAAGTTGGAAAATTATTTGTAGATACACAGGTGCCTGGCATGTACATTGGAGAGTGACTGAAGTAAATCAGTAGTTCTTTTTTGTGTTTCTGCCATCTTTCCTTGCTGCAGAGCAAACCCAAAAGCTTGTTGTGGTCCTTAATAAGAAGCAGAAAATTTTGTTTTAAGATTAAATGGTACAGTTTTTCATTTCCCTGCTATTTTAAATGTTTATTACTATACAGTTTTTCATCTCCATCTGAATTTAAATGTACAATCTCTCAGCTGTCCATTAAAATCTTACTTTACTGCCAGCTTATTATATATAATCTCTTCCATTTATGTCATCTTCAGAACTAATAGCATACATTTGGAATCCCTCAGGAAATTTATGGAGAGTGGTCAGAGTAGACACTTAAATATTGTCCTCAAAATGAACCACAGCTTTTGATCAGACCTAAGGAATAATTTGTCCCTTGTGGATAAATAATAAAGAAAGATGGGCAAAGTAAACTTCTGAGCATTTTCTGGTTTTGAGCCGAACAGTTGGACCACAGCAACTGGATAAAGTCATGGTTTAATAAGATATTCCAGCTGTAGTAAATTATTTGGGAGATACACAAAACAGAAAATTGAATAGTAAATGGAAACAGATTCTAAATTCAAAATCCTCAATTGTGGTTTCTTCTGAACTGTGATAAATGCACAAATTCATGTCTACTTTACATTCATATAAAACGTTAAGCTTAGTCTAGGATCTGGTTCCAATTCAGTAGAGGTATTTTTACCAGATTTGCAGTCATTTGACATAAAATCCATAGACATATATTCATGATGTTGTAATTTCCTTTCTTATTTTCCTAAATATAAATGCAAATTCTCTGTATGTACTGAATTTAGGAGGAAAGATAGTTGATTTCTATTTTGTTTTTTGATGGATAACCTTCATGATGGCAAATATGATTTGTGTCTATTTTAAGATGTCTTCAGTCTTCATAGTTTCTAAAGCTACCTTCTCCTCAGGCTTCCTAAGGTCAGCAATTTAAGAGTCTTGATTTTCTAGCCACCATTTGTCAAATTGTTCATTTCTAAGTAGACAAAGAGTTGGTAATACCTTATTCCAGAAACAGACTGCCAAAAAAACTGATGCACCCACAAACCATTGCTGCAGCCTCTCTGCTGTTGATGTTTGCATTTTTGCATGGTGTTTGTTACCTACAGCGCATCACTGAGAGGCCCAGTGTGACACCAGGGGTGGGTTAAGCAGGACAGAGCAGAGACGTGGGAAGATAAAGCCTCTGTTTCAAAGTCATAGAAACACAGAATCATTATGGAGGGAAAAGACCTCTAACATCATCAAATCCAACCATTAACCCAATATTAAAGTCCACTTCTAAAACACATCCCTAAGTGCCACATCTGCTTGTTCTTTAAATGCTTTCAACGATGGTGATGCCACCACTCCCCTGGGCAACTTGTTCCTGTGCCTGGCAACAATATCAGTGAAGAAAAGGTCCAGCCCAATGGTCTTCTCTGCCCAGGCAGGGCACAGAATGGTAGGAATGGTCCTTTCCAACACTCTTTCAACAGGCTCCTGTTGCCCTTGAACTGGCTTTCTGCTAGCTTGGGAAGTTTAATCCTCTAGGTTTTGTGTCATAGAGCAGTGAACAGATTTGTAGCCCCCTATTATATCCCCCCTATATTTGCTAGTCTGTAAAGTTACATGGCAGGTGAATAGAATTATACAGTGGAAGAATGTCATAATTGTTTTCCTAAAAAAAATTCCCATTTGGCTTCTCTTTGGACTGTTACTGGGTGCTGATCCAATGTCTTCATGGAATCATTTAGCACAACCCCACCATCTTGCCTCTGCGTTGTGCAGATCAGCTCTGAGCCCACCAGTTTACAATTGACACGATGTGTCTTCCCCTGAAGCCCATTGCTTCGCACTTGCCTCTGTTGAATTACATCTGGGCAAGCTCATTATGAGACTGAGTGGTTTGGAAGTGTCCTTCAGCTCCTCGCAGCCTGCCCTAAACATTACTGCTATGAGTGGCTGTGCACTATCTGCAATTTTCTTAACCCATCTTTTATCTCATTTCCTGGTGAGCAGCACTCGCAGGCAGGTGGGTGATCCCTCTTCAGCCAGACCCAATCAATCATGCACTCTCTGTTACCTCTGTGACCAGTTATGGACTCATGAATGGACCTGCTGTCCTGTGCCACAGCTACCTAGTGTCCTTTAAAGCTCTGGCAAGGACTTTGCTACTGATTTGTCCAAGCACTGGAAGCCCTGATGGACCAGGTGCCCCGGGATGGGTGGCCCTGCTGACAAGGCTTGCAGCAGGTAGGGAGATGCCTGCTCGAGCACAGGAGCAAACACACCAGTTAAGGAACACCAGCAGCAGCAGCTGATATCAGCAACAAACACAGTAATGAGCTGCTGGCTGCTGCAAAGTGAGGCACAGGAAGGCTGAGCACAGCAAGCACTGCAGACTAGTGGAAAAACAGTGTGCAAAATCCACAGGGCACTCACTGGGGCATGGGTCTCTCTAAGTGCCCCCCTACAGGAAAAGGGCCAGTCATTCATATGGGGAGATTCACTGGGAATTGATCCAAATCATTTTGGCAGAAGCCAGCCTCTGACAAAGGATCACTACCATGTGATATGACAATAACTATGCATACAAGTAGGTATGTATGCATACATATATACAAAACTATAACAGTATGCAGATAAAAATGATGTGCCTTTTAAGAATTTCTTTCAGTATTCTGGTATTGAATAATATTGAATTGTTTCTTATTAATTGACTCTAGCTATTGATTAATAAGTAATGGCTATTAAGTATTTACCTATTTCTTTTAAATTATTCACTTAAAAAAATAATTTTAAAAATTCTCTGTCTGGAACTTCCATACTCTTTCATACCTAACTTTCACCCCTTGTCAAGAATCCAAATATCATATGAATTTTACAGGTGACAAAGCGGAAAGAAAATCTACAATGAGACAGCTGCTTTTCAGATATTACCCAAGAGGTTAATTTCTGCTTTTACCCTTTGAAATCCATGTGCTCCTTAGGAAGTTACGGATTTTGGAATGCGGGGCAGCCACAGGTACCACTGTGATGGATATGATAAAACACCCAGAAAAGAGATATTTGGGCAGGGACATTTCCCAGATCCTCATATATTTGATAATAAAATTATATTTGTTGGAAAAAAGAAATGGCTTGAAAGAAAACGATTTAACAGTGCAGTTCAAGTCACATGATTTATTTCTCCTACATAAGAATTTAGAGGCAAATTTTCTCCTGACTAGCATTTGCAAACTACATTTCAGATTGCTATCCTAGAGTATAGCAATGCATATTGGCACAAGTAAATGCATAAAATTGACAAACTGTACAGAAACTTTTCAAGCAAGATTTAAAATAGAACTCAGAATATTTGAACAAGGAAATATCATCATAATCCTCTCAGATGCAGAATCTCCTCTCTCTTGCAACATATTATTGAAAGATAGAAGAGCTTTTGTTGGCAAAATGCTTCATGTAAGGCTTTCCATTTCACATCCTCTTGTTTTTATGAAAGACAGGAGATGATTTTGGAAGAACTTTGTTGTCAGTACCAACACTGTGAAGAAGCAATGGGTAAAGCCTAGCTTTGAGCATGATCAGTGCAAAGCTTTGCATATCACAGAGCAGGCACAGCTGCTCTGGTTTTATAAGCAGAGAGCCAGCCTCACGTGGGCTTTTCTTTCTACACAGGGCACTAGGACAAGTTGCTCAGGTACGCCCACAGAAATGGCTGGTATAATACAGCGCTTATAAAACCTCAAAACAACAAAGAATAAACCCATAAAATCTACCAGCAGAAGTATTCCCAGTAGACAGAAAACTGTTCTCAGTTGTGGATCCAGGACCAATGACCTATATTCAGAAAAGACATATCCTAAAAGGCACATGGAGAAGGCCTGCCTGAGAGATGAAAGGTGTGTAGGGCTGTTTTAAGAGACACTGTGAGAAAGTATTTGCTGTTGAGTTCCAAGAAATCCTCCTCTAAAAGGCAAAAAGTTATTCTAGCATGTATACCTATACACGCAGTGGCAGATATTTCAGTTAACAGCAGGGAAGGAAATGAACTATTATGCATGAGAACAAATGACTCTTAATGAGCTGTGAATAAATACCCATTTGTAATAAGAGTATGATATCTGCACCTTTGATGCAAACATGTTCTGAAAACAGATTCTTATAAGAGCAGGATCAAAAACCTCAAACGCCTTGACAATGAGTCTTGGTAAGTTCATGCTTGTGGTGCATCTGGACCGGTATGGCCACCCAGGGGCTGCTCACAAGTTCCATTGAACAGGGGCAACCCTCAGTTTGGGTAGGACCATAAGAATATTTCAGGGAGGTTTCCCTATCTGTAAATTACTTCAAAGTTGAAAATGAAATAATTGAAACCCATGAGAATGGACTTTGTGAAGAGGGAAATGAAAGAGCCAAGCTAAAGAAAACTCTCAGAAAATAGTCTTCCATTTGCATTTTAAATTATGTTTAACTACCTTAATATTTAAAGTTTTATTCTATTTATAGATATCTGCATCTAAACTCACATTAAAACTGCATCTTAAACAACCTCTAGAGATAATTTTCTATTCCTATCCAGCCTCATCCTTGCTCTTAAGTGACAGATTTCTATTCAGGTCCACAACTAGATGCAGCAGGCAGTACCAGAGCTTTCCCAGCAGACTCTCCCGAAGGCTATGTCTTTAATGAATGTTAATTGACTGACAAGGTATTGAAACACTCAAAGCCTATCGAAGAATTCCCACGGGAATGGTTCTTCCCTTAGACAAGACAAAGAGTAAATACACAGTGGCTGGAATGTACAGATAATCTGAAAATGCAATCACTAGGTAGCTCACCTGCACTCAACTTCAGCTGGTGTGTTACAAGGGCAAAATGACACCAGAGAGATAGCACAGATCATTTTTCTGACACTAAGAACACTGTGAAACCTTGACCTCAAAAGTAGTAATGCGAAAAGCTTCCCTAGATATAGAGAGGTAAGATGTTCTCCAGCCTGGAGTAGAGAAGAGGCTGAATGAAAAGCACTTCAGGGTGTTTACACAGACCAAGTACAGAAAGCACGGCTACAACTCAAGAACTATTACGCAGGAGAAGAAATGACACTGACATCATTTGCATTGTAAAGATCTACCGCTATAAAATAGACTTTTCCTGGAGCCTGACATCATGGCCATCGAACCAAACAGGCTAGTTCATTATGACAGAAGTAGTGCAGCATCCAAATGTGATGATGTTAGAAGCCAACAAATTACTATATATAGGAAATCTTGTTTCTTATGCATAATTCATGTGGAAGGAACAACAGGTCTGAAGATACTGAGCAAAATCTCAACTTACTGATACAAAGGTAGAAAATCTGGAATAAAATTATTAATAGCTTGATCATATAACTTGTTATACAGTTTTGCCATTGCCACTGACAGGCCACAAGCTTTGTAATGAGTTTAATAGGCACCAGACCATAAGTTTCTCAGATATGTTCTGGCTCAGTTTTCCTGATCTGCCTGTAAGTTTGCTTTATTTGATTGTTCTAAATTAGTTTATGTGGTTACCTTGTGTCCATGGCTAATTTAGTTTTACTTTCTTTTATATTTGTATTTTTACAACCACAGCTTTATATAGCTAGCAGGAGTAGTAAGTCATTCTATGCAGAATGTGATATTTACATCTTTAACATAATGATGAAGTGTGGAGAAATACAGGCCTCAGAAGATAGTAGAACAATAGTACATTAATTAACAGTAACACATAAAAGACAAAAGATGCAGCAAATGTTGACTTAACGCTTGAGCTGGAGACACTTGAAGAGAGAGCAAAGGTGGAGAAGTGTGTTGGAGAGCAAACAGAACTGACCCCAAGTAGTTTCTAGAAGGAGGAAGAAAAAATTATCAACAGGAACATCAACAGCAAAGGATGCCAGGTGCTGACAACTCATCGTAGCCCTCAGCATCATCACCAGGATAAAACTACAGACAGCAGGATCCAGAGGAACAAAGAATAGGTGAGCATAAATGTCAGGAGACTGAAAAATTAATGATCTGGATGGCAGGGCAGAGTGCTCCCTCAGCAAGCTTGCAGATGACTCAAGGCTGGGAGAGGTGGCTGATATGCCAGAGGGTCCAGGTTGTTGTCATCCAAGGGGATATTGACAGGCTAGAGAAGCAGGTGGACAGGAACTCCTTATGAAGCACAACAAGAGGAAATGTAGGATCCATCCAAATATTCCTCAAGCCCTTCCCTATCATTAGCTGGTTTGAAGAGAAAACCACCTGAGTCTCCATGTTCCTGATGCTGAAAACCAGAGATGTGCAATCACTCTTGATACACTCAAGATTTCCCCAGCAGTATTATTGATGCCCACAGGGGAAATTAGCTGGGTGGGAACAGCTTGGGTCTTTCTGTGACATCTTGAATTCAAGCCCCCAGCAAGCAAATCTCCCCAGATAGCAAGGCAGGTTGCAAGTGGGGGTCCCTTTTTCCTGCAGGGGGAGGTCTCCTGCTATTACCCTGCATTGCTTCCCCTTGGTGCTGCCACACGGATCAGGCCTGGCCAGTACCCTGATGAGCACAGGGTCTGGCTGTCCCTGTGTGCAGACAAGAGTCCAGGCTCTCGTTTCTGCAGTGACTGGGTCCTGTCTGGATCCAGCCAATCAGTGTTTCATCATCCCTAATGATGTGGCCTGTGCAACCAGCTTTCTGCAGCTCCTTACCTTGATGACACCTCTTGAACCAGCACTCAACTCCTGGAGGTATGGACACCACCTCCCCTTGCCCCAGGCTTATACCAGCAGCTCCAGGCACTCCCTGCAGCTCCAGACCTAGAGAGTGGCAGCCTCCTCTGGAGCTGCACCTGAGCACAGTCCCCTGCTGTTCCAGGGCAGTATCTAGCTCCAGCACGTGCTGGAAAACAGTGCCCTGTGGCATCAAGCTGTTGTCATATATGACATCTGTTTCTGGGATTAGTGAAATCTATGCCCTTTCAAGGAAAATACATGTCTACTATCATTAAATTCTGGGTTAAAGGTAAGAGTAGTAACAGTGTATCGAACACAGCAACCTAAAAATGAATAGGCAAATTGGGGAAAAAAATAAAACCTCTTTGCTAATATTACTTGAAATCATCATAACAGCCTTCTTTTCTCTCATTTCCTACTAGCCTTTAAATTAAATCCTGAATGGTACTGATAATATTTCATTAGCTTCTTGCTTTTCAATGACTGTTCCTTTCAGAAAGTGTATTTTTCAACTATTCAGTATCTTCTGTAGGTATTCTGGCTATTTAAATATACCATGAGCGGTTAAAGCTGGTCTTTCAGCATACTTTCTCAGCTTAGTCAAACTTAAAACATTAAATTTCCATTTGTAACAAGAAAACCTTTTGTTTAGCCTAAACCTTGAAAATGTAGCTGGCTGATTATCTCCCCCAACTCTTTGCCTGAAACTCCTCTGATACCCACATAGTCTCCAAACTAATAACTTTTCTTGTTTGGCTGTTTTTCTCTCAATTATTATCAATAGCAGAGAGACAGTTCTGAACCTATTTAAACTCTTGACTTCATATCATGGCTGAAGGGAAAATAATTCTACCAGTTAATGACTCAAAAGAAGAATTTCAATCATACCACAGATATAACAAGCAGTCTTCACAAAGTCTTGAGATTTAAGAAAAGGTCCCATCAACTGCTTTTCATCCAGAATAACCACATCAGGATATAAAAAATGACAGCTCTCACCACACCTCAAGAATGCCCAAGGCAGGTGTAGCAGGTTCATATAAAAAAAAGCTAACCTCAAAGAGAAAGCCACAGTCAGCCTCAGAGGCTCTTTCCATATTTAAATGAAGCAAATAAACAAGAAATATGGGGAATATTCCTAATTAGCTAAGTTGACAGCTTCATTTTATGATTTGGGACACACTTGCAAGAGTAGCTGTAGAAGTAAAAAGGCTCTGTAAGGTGTCAGTCTAGAAAGCAGTAAACATTCTTACTAAGAGAAGGAATTATAATAAGAGGATTAAACTTCAGTTTCTTATTCTTACTATGGTTAAATAGCTATTGGTTTAAAGACAAATTATATAAATAAATATTTGAACTGTTAAGTAGGTGGGAACAGAGATGCTTACATCCATTGAAATTCCTTGGAAGCAAAACTGAAATACCAAAGCATAAAAACAGCTTTCTTCAGTTCACCCTGCACAGCCCTATTTTAACAGGAAAGTTTTCCTCACTTCCCTTGACCTGCTAAGGGTGTAGGATGTGGTGAAGGAAGGGCTTCCCCTCCAAATATTATGAGCTTGCTGTGAAGAAGAAAAACAAAATGTATATCTATTTTTATCATAAGCAAAATGAAGGGGCCTTTTTAAAAGGAAAAACAGTCTCTTGTTTATGTAATTCCCTGTATATTCCATGCAGCTATCTCACCAAGGTCAATCAAACTGGGCAGAACAATAGGGTCATAGAACAGCACAGACTGGGAGGGACTTCAGTCTCTGAAGGTCATCTTATGCAACCTCTGATCAACACAGGATCAGCAAAACACTCCACAAGGTTTTCTTCAACCTGGTCTTGAGAATTTCTGATAATGGAGACTACACAACCTCTGTGGGCACCCTTGTCCACTGTTTGTTGTGATGGTTAAGCAGTCTCTCCTTACATGGTGTCAGAGCCTCTCATGTTTCCATTTATACTTGTTGGTTCCTATCATTCCACCAGGCAATATCATGAAAAGCCCAGTTCGACCTTTTCAATAATCTCCTTGTGGGCTCTGGAAATCCATCAGGTCCCCCTGAGCCCTCCTCTCCCCATTGCTGAATGTGTCCCCATTCCTCACATGCTGCACAAGCCCTGAGGGAGCTCTCTTTCTACAGCTTCCCTGAAAATCCACAGGATGAAAGGGAAGCACAAGGACTTGAGTGTCCTGACATCAAACTGCTGTACTAATTCAGAGTGAGCCCTCCATATGCCCATAGTCAGCAGGAAAGCTCCAGCTCCAGGTTAGTCACAGGCCTCTGCTCAGTGGGGATACCACAGCAGACACACGAGGCACTGGGATAGAGGGTAGGAGCCAGAAACAATACAGACAGACTGGAATGGATGAGTTCTACTGCTCATTAAAAAAAAAAAAAAAAAAAAAAAAAAAAGCTTCTATCAGGTTTTGTTTTCTTCAGATACAAAATTAATTCAAACTCATTATGTAAGATCTGTATTTGCCATCACCCTGTGAGCATGTTGCTTCTGCAAAATGTTATATTTAATCACTGTTCACCTCTCTACAGTTAAAATGGAGCACAGAGCAGAGATCAGCTTGAACAATTTTATTCTCCATTGTTCAACTCAAATTATCAATATGTGACTTTCTCAGAATTATGATTGTTTTCCAGCTTTTGAGAGTAAAAGTAACTTCTGCAAACTGAAAAGAATTTATGAGAAAATGAAAATAGCTTCCATTGTTTCCAGTGAAAGGATACACAGTAGTTATTCCTGGTAAATTGCAATCCTGTGTATGGACATTTTACTTTCTATGACTCCCTGAGGTGAGCTATATTTTTTAAGAATATCATATCAAGTAGAGAACAACTTAATTAGCAGCAGGATTTATATTCTAAGTATACATGGAATGTACCTGTGGCAACAAAGGAGAGAAATTATTCTCTGCTTCCAAATCTTGGTGTCCATCACACAAGAAAAACTGCAGTTCAGTGGGATGCAAGACCCCCAAACAGGTCTAAAAGGCTGTATTTTTGGGGGAGTTTCCTAAGAAATCTAAGATATGCAATTCCACTTTCTAGTTGTCCCATTTACGTATCTTCTACTGGATGACCTCATTCTGTTGGCCAGCTTCAGACAGGCTCAAAAGGGGTGAATATCAAGAAGGTGATGGTGTTGCTCAAATTCACAAGAGTGTGAGCAGCCCCACGGCATGACAACAGCCTACTTGGGAAGGGAAAGAGCAGAATTCAGCTTCTACACACACTCCATTTATCAACCGCTGACAAGACACTGGCATTTAAATCTTATTATCACCCTTTCAGATTTTTATAAGGACTTACTAATTATTTCAGTATTTTACACTTCTCAAGACATTTTACAAACATTATATCCTGCATTCAAATTTTTGAGAGCCTTTTCTTAGTTGCTGTAAATCATTTAATTCAACAGTAGCATTCTGTCATGCACCAACAGAGGAAGTACGCCCACAAAAAAAATACTGGGTTGCAGCTAAGGAGAAAAGAATTACCCTGATGCATTAAATAGTCTACCTGATATAATTCTTCTTTCCACACAGGGGTGTACCAAATGTTTTTTTATAATGAAGTAATAAGTCATCTAGATTTCACCCCCAAAGTCCTCATATAGACAAAGTAGTTACGGACTAAAAATGGAGTCATTCCCTGTTTGTGAAATCATTGGAACTGGTTTAGTGTTAGACATTGTTAAGCACAAAGATTAAGAGTATTGCTGCATACTTCAAGTTAACATTGTGTAATATTGACTAAACACATAGAAAGAGGGGACATATTTAGTCTTAAAATCAAAAAACTCTTTAAAAGTATGACCAAGGGATTACCACACAGGTTACAGCAACTCTCAGGCTGCCCAAACCTGTACCAAGTCCACACAGACAACAGCCAGAGGGCAGAGCCAGTAGACAACACTCCAAAATTTGGTACAATTAAAATAATCAGTGATACATTGAAACAATAAGCTACTGACTCATAGAAAAAAGGCTTCAACACACTAAAGAGAGCTTGTTTTCATATTTATAAGTGCATACTCCTTACTAATATTCACCCAGACTACTGGCATCAATCCCACAGGTGGCCAGGAGCAGAGATAAAAAATGTCTCGGTCACCCAAGAGAGTGGTGGCAACTGAGACAAACCAGAGAAGAGATGGATGGCAGAGGAAACAGGAACTGGAGGCTGTAGAACCACACTGCATTTTGTGCTAGGGGGGCAGCTGGGGCACAGCGGACAAACAAAGCATTTAAGCCCCATAAACAACTGCCAGTTCTCTCTCTTTTTATTCTTGTACTTTTCCCTCATCTGCCACAAGTTCCACTTATCTCCCCCCACCTCCACTTGCCCTCTCCAGCGCTTCTGTACAATTAGCTTATTCTTCATTTTCTCTTCTCTCTAAAGCCCTTTACTGCTCTCCACTCTCCTGTGCAGTGGAAGAAGTCAGTATCACCAGACTCCTTTCGTGCAATTTTCTTTAATTTAATCATCTTATGCTTTTTCCCAGATCCATTTCATTGTAGAAATTCCTTTTCTCTTCTGTCCCTTTCCTTCTCCATACAAACTACTTTCAGTTAAATTTTATCTGGAGACAGTTTATGTCAACCTGAAGCCAGCTAAAGCTCTGGAAACTGTCGCCTGCCTCCGGAGGGGGGTGAAAAGAGATGCTTCCATCTGCACCACACAGCTCCTTTTCCAAACCAACTCCTTTGCAGCTCTGGTTGCTGCATCCAGCAGCATTATCTCACATTTAATAGCCCTGAATGGGTTTCTTTGCTTGGGATTTGTCCAACTGGTCTTCAAACTCAAGGTTTCACGTACAAAAATCTTTCAGGAAGAAATTCTGCAATTAAAACAGGAGTTACAAATATTGTTCCTTTTGCTCTTTTTCAACCTGCACCTACGTGATTTGATGATGTTCAACTGTTGCCAGAAGAGAACGGCAACTATTCCCTCACCTGATAGTTTAGACCTTTGTCAAATCCATGTTCATTTATCTTTTGTCATAGGTGAAAAGTCCTATCTGTGTATCCTATGTAGTCTTAAGTGGAAACTATCGTTTACGTAGAAACTAAACAGGGTATTACTTTTAGCATCTTCAAATCCGACCATAGATGTCTTAGATTCTTAAATTCACCTGAATTGAAGCATGCAAGTAATAACTGAGAACTATGTAAAAGTAAATTATAGAGGGGGAAAAAAAAAGACATCTGCTCTGCTGTACTGCTGAAAGCTCTTTTAAAATAGATGTTGAATTCAAAATAAGAAATACAGTAACCAAACCAGAAATCTAAAATATTTTATGAACATTCAGCTCTTACCAAAGTTTGTTAAAATACAGAAGGTTTGATACACAGGACAGACAAACCACAATTTTTTCTAAAGGGCTACTCATTATACAGCATATGAAATAGCAGGAGAGAGAAAGAGGCTCTGGGAAAGATCAAGTCCTTCTGCTATAGCAAAACAAATGCTTGCTTCTGACAGTGAGAGCCAAGCTCTGCAAACCCTCCTCCCACTCCTCAGTTAACATGAAGAGTTAATGGTGTTAACATGAACACAAGGAAATTAAAATCTTAGATGCTCATTCTGAATGTGAGTCTAAATGGAGGCAATACCTCAGCAAATGGTACAGGATGAGAAACAGGTATCAGTACTCTTATCTCTAAAAACTTCCAGGGAGAGGTAGGGTGGGAGCTTTTGGGGTAGGGAACCTTAATATTAAAATCAACACCCAAACCTTGATTGAAATAACTCTGATCATAATCTGCAAGGAAGGACAACCTTGTGAACAAACACAGCTGTGTTTAGAAGTTCTTCAACCAAACCTAAGAGCCCATTTAAGTACAATGCCTACTGATGCAACCCGTTTCACCTGCTATTCCAATTCTTATTTAAAAGCACAAATTTCACTCTTAAACTGATGGTAACACACACTCCCTACATTCAGCCTGAACTGCACAGAAGAACTGAATAAAGTTCTGGGCTGCATATCTTTGCTCTGTATTAGAAGTCTGTAGTGGTTTGGTTCAGATCATCTATTACAGAGGTAAAATAAGTAAGTCTGTCACAGAGGTAAAATAAGTAAGTAATAGATGATCTGAACCAAACCACTACAAAGTCTTATTCCTATTTGTTCTTTGTCATGCACAGTTAGTGAACACAAGCTCATTTGCCATGGTGATTGCTGATATTACATTGCTGAATAATGATTTGGCTCTAACAACTCTAGCCTTTAAAAAATAGTATTAATTGTGAATTGACCATTGAACTAAAGCTGGACAACAAAAGGAACTGTGTTATCTGAACACAAATACCTGTTTGCACAAATCAAAGAATCCCCAAACTGGATGATGCCTGGAGCTGTTTTCAAGAGTGTCTTTTATATCTATGCTGAGTATATTCTATTTTCAGCTAACATCTTAAAGTTGAAGGGGGGGGGGGGAAAGAAACAACCTGAAACAGCCATTTCAGGCTAGTTGGAGAAAATCTGTCAGTTCCATTTCCAAGAGCACTTAGAAGAAAAAAAAAACTCTTCTGCATGCTAAAACAATTAGGAGCTCATGCACCTGAGCTGGATGTGCGTAGTTAAGGGACCGAGAGATCCCTAAGAAGGAAGAAACAATTTAACATCTGGAAGAATTAAACATTTTTCTATTGGTGCAGCTGCACAGCGTGAATCAAACGTGGGCTTCCCAAGTACAATTTTGATAGCTATAAAAACAACGTGCTCAGTCATCCATTACCGATTATAAATAGAGTGTTCTGAGTCTTATCTGTATGAAACAGAACGAAATTACCTCTAAAGCTACCCTATGCCTCAGGAAAGGTTTTCCCATCACGGTAGCACCACCTCCAAACCAGAGGCGGTCGAGCTGTTGCTAGTGCATCGGGAAGTAAGAGTGATGCAAGAGCGCACCCTCCCTGTCGCAGGAGCAAATTGAATTTAACAAATCGCCTTTTCCTGATTAACAACTGCAAAATCTTGCAATAATCTGTATGGAGATAATTTTTTAAAAAAAATAAATCCTATAGTCGAGTTAATTTAAATTCTTATTGCTAGATGAGCAACATTCAGTTCCAAGACTCCACAAGGACTTTCACTTAAACATAAAATAATAGTAATAAAACAACCAAACCTCTGCAAAATGCACAGAAGAAAAAGCTTTTTCTTCTCCAGATTCAATACTCACCTAGAAAGACACAAGGACAAGCTAATTGTGAAGTAACTACTGATAGCAATCTGCTCAAACAATGCTGGAAAATTAATTCATGTTCACCACAATCCTTTTCATAAAACATCTTTAGAAAGATCCTGCTGAGCCTCTTTTTACCTCCTGAATCAAAAGGGTCTCTGAAATTTAAATACATAATGAATAGTGCATTTTGCCTTGGTAATTTAAATAGGATTCATGCTCAGAGTATTACAGTCCTCACAATCAGATGCCTCCCTGCCTCTCTTCCCCCACAGTCCTCTCATCTCTCTCAATTTCACCAGAACCAGGAAGCACAGGGTTTTAGTTCCTACAGAACATAAAGGCTATAGGGAAAAGGAGAAGGAAGCTGTGAGGTGGGTCATTTTGAGAAGTGTTTATAAACATTTTCTGTCTTTAAAGTTTGGCTGCAATAACTGTTTACACCCTCAGATACTCCAGGCAGGACCCAGGGTAGGTCAAATAATGTCATGAAATTCACATCCAATTTTATCCACTGAAGTGGTCAGGGTTATTGGAGTGGTCTGAAATGCTGCCTTCCTTTTTATTCCAGATACCACAAAAGCATCTAACAGGAAACCCAGAATAACACCACAAGTTTCTCCACCAAAATTGAGAAAGGAAGGCTGACTACCTCAGTCATTCCCTAGATAGATTACATCCAGTCAGATCTTCTACTTGTCACCTAGAGATCTGAAGTGACAGCCAGCTAGCATGTTCAGCATCCCCAGGAGGTAAGTCACTCCTACATGAAAGCCAAAGATCAAAAGTTTGTCAATACAAGAACAGTGCAAATCGGTGCAAAAAGCTGGGTGATGGTATCTGTCATCCCTACCACTTCACAGCATTTTGACATGCCATCATAAAAGCTAGCTTGTGCTTTAAATCTCCAGCTGAAGTAGATTCTCAGGTGTCAGAAAATGCTTTAAACCTGTGTCTGTAGCTGCTGCCATCACTGAATAAAGAAAAAAAAAAAAAGAGGATTATGCTTCTTTTCTTTTTTGTTGGTTTCTTTTTTCCTCCCTGAAATGAGGAAAGACACAGGTAATTTAACCAGTAAAACTCTGGACTCGTAATAAAAGGAAATCACTAATGCTAATGGAAACATTTAATCTGTTTGGCTCACTTATCAGCTCTGTGAGACAAGCTGGTGAATTTAATCATACTGCTAACAAATATGCCCAGGTGTCTCTCCTCTATATTATTTCTAACCCATCAGCTTTCACTGTCTGGAAGGAGTTATAAATTCTCATTATCCAGCCCTATGTTTTATATTTCATCCCATATCTATTTACTCAGTACTACAAAACTCCAACTCTGTGTAAAAGCCACGTTTCCCATAATCATCACATCAGGATACTCAGCCCATGCGTGGCAGTTCTTGTGTGACAATCATTAGCAAACACAGATAAAATAATCTGTTTCCAAAGTTAATCTTCAACTAACTGCACCACTTTGGACCAAAAATTTGCACTCAGCGCCATCTATTGATACCATTCTGGTTCAGAACACCCTAGCTCAGTCACCACCCAGCACTGAACCACACCACAGGCTTAACCAACAATTTAAATAAATAGATGTTAATGGCAGCAATACTGGGTTAGGCATTAAAAACATTTGGTAAATTAGTGTTAAAAGTTGCCTCTGTTTCTAATTAGCCCTATTCTGTCGTCTGACAGAAATATAAATGAAATACTGGTATGAGTTTTCCAGATTAGGACTTTTGGCATGTCTTGGCCTTATTACTATCTTAGGGATCCTGGAGCTGTGCTCCATATATCATACTACTAGTAGTAGTAGCAGTAATAGTAGTAGGGGATGATTAAGTCCCTATTAATAGATCTGCAGCTTGGCACGTGACAATTCCCATTCTGCTGGAATGGTTAATTTATATTTCAAGTTCAGATCATTAAGGTCTTGGATACTGCTTCCTTTTTCTCAGTGGAAATTTTCTTTTCTACATATCCACTCTTGATAAACATTCTTCAGTCTCAGATTTCTATGATGCATCCTAAGGAACAACTCTGATCTAGACAGATAGAATCTTGAGTCATTTAGGTAAAACTTAGTAATTTATGATTGGGGACTACTCATTTCCAGGGATTATCAACTTCAGAGATGACTAGGTTCTTACCTGTTTCATTCTATTGGTCCTAGAATTTGCAGATATATTTTACCAAGTGCAGAACAAAGTAAAAAAACCGAACAACATCTCCCTATTAAAAAACTTCATAAACCCAGCAGACATAAAGTAGAATTAAAAAAAAAAAAAAAAAAGTTCTCTTTTTTGTGGTATCATAGAAAAATTTAACAAGGAAAAGCCCTACAGAGGTCAAGTGGTCCAGTAGGCCTGACTGAAATTAGAATGGGTTACCTGGGGCCTTGTCCAGCCAGGTTTTTACAGTTTCAAAGGACAGAAATCTCCCTACCAAACTAGAGCACTTGTATCCCAGTGCTTACCCACTCACAATTCCCAACACTCACACCCACACACCACATGCATCTCCCACAGCCTTGCATTCCTTGATGGTTCCTTTTCAACAGAGGAACAGCAGGAAAGCAGGAAGTCATTTTGTTCAGCCGCTGCATCAGGAACAGGTCAGAAACTGCTGCACAGACCTGCTCTGTTACCCCCAAATCCAAGGGGCAAACGCCTGCCAGGCTGCTTTGGCTCCCTCCAGGGCCCTTGTGAGGACAGAACAAATCCTGCAGTTGCAGCTGGCAACTGCAACACTGCTCTGCTCATCTACAGAAGACTGCATGCTCACGTATGAATGACTAATAGAATAATCCTATTTTCTGTTCCTAAGGCTCCTAAGAAATTTCCCCAAGGGAACAGAGATGATTTGTTCATCTCACCCACAATCATACAGTAAGCAGTACTCAGGTGACTCTTATGACCTGGACATGCAAGCCTTAACAAGGGCGAGATTGCACCTGCTCATTTTGGCTCCTGAAATTAGCCAGATGCATCCAATGACAATCATGAAGGAGGGGATGCCTACAGGCATCAGAAGATTCACCTTTTCTTCTCTGGAAAGAAGGAGCAAGAAGCACGGAATTTTCTTCTAAAGATTTTCTCAACAAAACATCCAGAGGATCAGTGCCAAAGTTTTCACTAGAAAAGAGTGGCAATTTTAGCACAGAGGTGAAGGACTTCCAGTTTAAACATTGCTTTCATCCTCTCACACAGAAAATGCTGTAATAGGAGCTCCTAAATCCTGTTTGGTTTAGGTTTGAAAATGAGCCAGTGAAGCATCTATTTGGAAGGCATGTTTTAGTAAAACCACAAATCAACCTACTGTTCAACTCTCCTAAGTAAATTACTGAAGAATTCACATCAGAAGAACATGTCACATTTTGGTGGATAAGGGGAAAACAGCTGGTGTTGGACGAGATGCTCTTTGTCTTTCCTGACCTCACACACAGACATGCATATCATCAGTATGCACTGCACATGGGCTATTCATAATTTCTTTTTATTCTCAGGTAACAATCTGTCATTGGAAAAGGATTATGAAGAAAGTAAATGGTTGGAGAATCCTTAATTGATATGAAACCAAAAGGCTACTGTGCCACAGGCAGCTCTAAGCTAAAGCTTTTGCAGTAGCTTAACACTCAGAACTGTGACCAGAGTTTTAGACAAGCACTATCAGTTAAGGGTCTGAGGCATCCTCTGGTATTTTTCTTCATACATTTTCCTGATCTCCAAGATGTTTCTTTTCAGACTTTTCTTCTAAGGCTGCTTCCAAAATCCTCCTTTTGTGGCACATCTGCTTTCCACACCACTTCAAGCCCCAATCAAACCAGTGCAAATACATAAGAGCAGCCACCTAATCGATGGCTCTGTCATGTCTTTCAGTTGAAGAATTCAGGTCATAACTTTGGTTTAGTCCAGTATTATTAAATTTATAACCAGACAGTCAGCAAGTAGGCAGCAGTCAGCAAGTAGGCAGCTTCTTGTCCTTGAGAGCACAGAAGTTGACACCTTTACTTCCCCACGTTTACACCGAGTGATCAATTGGCTGTTAGCTCCCAATTTAGGCTTTTCTTTTACCCACAAATGATGAAGAGCTCACATTGCTTGAAGGTGTGCTGCATTCCAATGCTACTCTGACTACTGCTGTGACCATTCTCAAGAGGCTGTTCCCACAGAGAGAAAGAGTGCTGAACCAGCACCATGGTACCAGCAAACACATTTCTGTCTTCTTACCTTGCCCCAGTGCACTGGGATGGAGTTACAGGGAAAGTCCAATGCAACACCAGCGTAGACATCTCTTGTAAGCAGGAATAGATCACAACTGAGCTCTTTCTATGATGGACTCTCTGGGTCCCATCCCTCCATTCAATTTGCAGTCTCTTCCTTCCACATCTTAAGTCCAGGACTTAAGAAGTGTTTTGAAGTTCTGCCTATGAGCAGTGTACAAAATAGTGACTAGGGCTGGGATCAAGGGGGTATCTCAGATTTTTTATCTAAGAACAAGGGTTCAAGGGAGAATCCTAATGCATTAAATGCAGACTGCTAACAAGGATAGATAGTTGAGCAGAATCTGTGGGAAGAATAAAGCAAAATCATCACCTGGACAGAAAGAGGGAAAAGGTGAAGTCTGGGAAAACAGAAGTTACAAAACCAATGCTGCTGCACTTAATCTTTGTGTCTGCAGAGATTATATATCCCTCTTGCAGCCATGTCTCACTGGCAACTGACTTGACAGAAAAAATAATTGTTATTATCACAGCTACTACTGAGTGGTTATTATTTTCCCTTCTCACCACTTCTCTGCTTTTCTCCAGCAGGTACTCATTAAGATTGCCCAAGAACCACAGACCTCTCTGATTGTCACTCCCTAGCCCTGCATTGCGGTCTATTAAAAACACTTCAAGTTCCCTTTCTCAGTGGTCACAGATTTATACTAGCTCCTTCCAAAGACCTATTTTTTAAAATTTTGAACTAGAGTCAGTTGCTGACACTTCAGAGTCCTCTCAGAGGGTTAAGAGAGCTCCACAAAAAAGCCTCCCCAATCTTTGAGGAGGCTGAAACCTAGATGAAGATTTTGAAAGGAATTTATAAACTACAGGGAGCAACTAGAAAAAGAAGAGTTAATGAAAAGTTAAGGCATCCCAAGGAATTAGTCAATCTCCTCTTGAGAATACTGTGGGAACTACCTCCAGCTCCTCTGCTTTCTCATTATCGAGGGATCAAATCCACAACTACAAAATCCATGCTCACTACTCCCTTTAGAAACACATCACCATCATTTGAGGGCATCCATTCATCTTCTAAACTCATTTTGAAGGTGCTTAACATGAACAATTTAAAGCAGGTGTTCAAAGAGTACATCAAAGAATGGGACAATGCCAAGCGTCACTTCATCCATTAAGTTTCCCATTAAAAAAAAGTACAGAAGAGTGACTGGTCTCCAAAGTTTATTAAAAATCAAAGAATAGAAAACTTTACATAAAAATATGTCAATTTTAGCTTCCACATAGTTGTCCACACAAAAAATTTAAACATTTTTTTAAACCTGTAGCACATAACCACAGTGATAGCCAGGCCAATTCATTTGGTTCACCATGACTGAAGTGTTACATGATATCACTTTTCAAATGAGTTTTGCTTTAAAATGGACGCTAGTATAAGACACCAATTAAAGCCTCTGAAGGCTCTTTAATGTAGTTATGCTCAATATTGCTAGTGTGTGAAGACTAAGCAGTACAGGCTCATGTAACAGCCCTTAGATATTATTTATGAATCAGCTCACAATTTTTAGAACTTTTTTTATTGTGATGAGTCTGGAGCATTAAGACAAACTTTCTGCAAACAGATATGCACTACTCTACTTTGGAATGTTGCCCTCTCTCCCCTCAAGGACCTGCTTGTGTTTGACAGATTCAGTAATAACATGAACTACTTCTGCTTCAAAGGCATACAGCATATTAAAAAGCTTCATGCTTGACACCTCATTTCAATATTCAGATACCAGTTTTAAAACCTTCTCTATCTGTACACAGTATAGATGTCCTGTTAACAGGATTCCTCAGCTTTCTCTGCTAGTGGACTTACATAACTTACCTGTAGTTTTCTGTATAGCTTAAGAACTCTCACTTAAAAAAAGGGAAGTCAGAGGGCATGAGATGTGACCTACTCCCAGGACAACTGTGGTGCTTTAAAAACTCAGGGTTAGGCAGGATGTACATTTTTCAAAAAGTTAAAGACAGTGTTTGTCATGGCAATACACACTTGCATAGTATACCTGTATGCATCTGTAAATTAAGTGCCAGCCACTCATACTGTGTACAACACTGGGCTGTGCTCTCCTGCAACACATTAAAAGATACTTCTTGTAATGCTTAGAGCAGCTGAAGTACTTTTTATATATTTGCTCTTAACAGAACTAATGCATACTACTATACAGATTCCTTAATGGAATCAACATATTTCCTTTCTCCACATTCCTTAAGCCGGGTACCTCTGTTTAATTAGTGTTGTTTCAACCCAAACATTAACAGGTTACATTACTAAAATGCATCAAAGCATGTAGTTCACAGCTTTTTAATTTCCTATCAGGACTTGAACCAACCTTTTCCCCATTCCTCTCAAAAGGTTTACTTCTGGTACTACAAATGTTGGATTTGTTGTCTAGTTAAAGAAAATTAAAACTCATTGGTCAGAGCAAGACGACTGATAGAGGCCAGACAATGAGCTAAAAAACACAGGGTCAAAATGCTTTGGAGCTTCATCAATTCTTAAAACTGTAAGCCAAATCGAACTTTCATTGTGAATCAAGAAGCCTCAAATGTTACCAAATGTCATGTTTATAACACTGCTCAGACAACCTGCCAAAACTATGACCCCAACTTAGATAATGCAACCTGGGAAAGGATCTGTAAATTAAAAAACCTCTTCCCCTTAAATATAACTTATGTGATAATATGAAATTAAATTAAAAATTCCAAGTTATTGCACAAATAAACTTCCAATATTTACAGAGAAAAAAATTGAGCTTTGAAAAAAAAAAAAAAAGACCAGAGAGGAGAGCAGCAAATTTACTCTTATGAATTCCCAACTTGATCTGCTGCAAAGAAGAAGAAAAAATAATAATTCCAAGGGGCTGAAGTTTCCTTCACTTCTAAAATAAAAGAAAAGGAACAGATACAGCCACAGCAAAAAAGCTACAGCATTTGTAAATGTCCTTGCAGTTCTACTGTCAGAGCTGCTTCGGCACTGAATGAACCATTGTGGGAAGGCAGAAAACAAACTTCCACATTTAATAAGGCTTCACAGATAAGCACAACTACTTCTTGAAGATGGACTGAACCACCACACAAAGAAACATGCAAAGAAGTCAGCTGCAGATATTTGGCAACACCAATAAAACGATGTGCTGGACGCTGGTCTCCATCCCTCAAGTCGAGTGGCACTCACTCAGTTTGTCTGAACAGGGGAGGTCATTTTGGCATCTGCCATTATCTGCTCAGACTGATGGGCAAACTGTCTCTGTGTTTTTTCCTTCTCCATATATTACGATTGTACTGGTGGTGTCCTCGGTTACCAACTGGTTGCCTCATGCCTCCACTGCTGACGGGGCTGTAGCTGTTGCCTTGGTTATGAGTTCCTTTCATGGAAAACTTCATTCCACTGTGCTGCTTAAAAAAAAATAAAATAGGATAAGCATTCATTTAAGCATAAAAACAACAAACAAAACATATATTGCCAGTTGTATTTCCTCAACATATAAGTCACTTCCACAAAACACTGCTTGAAGCAACTGGTCTTTTCACGTTTGGTTAACTGTAGCTGAGCAAGTCCCAAGGCACTAACAGCTTACTACAGTGTTTTCTGAAGAAGATGTCCTGCAACGAAATTGTGTAGATTTCAAAGCATCCTTAAACCCCTCGGATCTCAGTAGGAAATACTCACTGTACAACTTCTTTATAAAACCAGAGAACCTCCACATTAAATACTAATTGAGACAGATGTGTCTATTTTGGAGTATCTTAGCAAAAGCATGACCAAGTGAGATACCTAAGTCTTTCAGAAACATCATGGACAAACGTAAGGGCATGATCACAGGAGCTGATGCATGGGGGTACAAGTCTGCTTTTGCCATAATCTCAAGTCAGTGACAGGCAAACTAAGTATGGATTGTGAGGAGCTTGTAAATCCTACTGGTGTGATCATCAGGTTACACAGCTCCTAGACTGTACCTCACATGCAGACCAAGGCAAAACAATCAGGTACCACAGGCATCACTATCAGTATAGATGTATACACCAAGTTGGCATACAGTAAGTTGGTATGTACTTAAAATAGGTACAAGAGTTTCAGAAGATGAAACCGAAAGACTTCCTAAATACTGAGAACATCAATGCAAGCAACATTTCCTGATGTCTGACAGCAATAACTCAAGAGATAATTGACTACCTGTAGCAAAAGCTAATTTTAACCTTAAGTGATTAAACAGGAACACAAAGCTAATATTTGAGACAACTGCTTAGAACACTAAAGTAGCTACAGGTATTTCATATTCTGTATTTCCAAACAAGTGTGAAGTAGAAAGAAACAACACCACCAAGCCACCATTACAATTGTGTGGACAAAAAACCCACATATTGAACACATAATTCCATAAGCAACATTTTACTGTCAAACTGTAATTGAAGAGACACTGAGCATCCAGAAAGACAAAGTGTTGAAGACTAGTGCTGAGGAACAACCACAGTTAACTGCAGGATGGCAAAAAACCTTTAAAACTATTTTGGATTTGTACAGTTTCCTGTAGCAACCTAATTAACCTTCAACATGCAACTTCTAAACTCTCAAGATAGATGCACCAAGTATTATCCTCAGACTACCAGCAGCAAAATACTTCAAGGACAAACAGAAAGAGGAAATGCAGACAGACTTTTTCATTAAGACACACAACTTCCCAAACGTAATTTACTGATGTACATTTCATAAATAGCTTCTAGTAGATGTTTCAGCAAGTCAACATGAAACAACCAACCAAAAAGATTAGAATATTTTGTATTTTTGGCAAACAGTCATTCAAGCAAACACACCATCTTGTCACCATTCTCCTGCAAAGTTTTCTAGTTCAGTAAGTATAACTGTGACTCAATTATATATAAACATTTACTTGAAATGACATCAAAATACTAAAAATGAGCCTACAAATAGTCAAAATACTAAAAGTAGCCAGTCATCACAGTTACCCTCAACTATACACTGAAGAAATATGGAGGAAAACTTTAGTATTGCTACTGAACAACTAGAACAAAAGTCTGATCAAGCAGCCAACAAACTTCCAGGAAGCTTATCCATTCACTTCAGCTGAAAATTTGAAAAAACAGGCAATTTCTTCCTTAATATGAGTGAGGATTCACCAAAAAAAATACTGGGGGCAGGATGGCAGGTGACCCCAAGACCACACAAGGAGCACAGCAAGTATGACAATTAAGTGCATCTGTATGCTGAAAGATGTCATACCCCTTGTTTGCTCAAAAGGTAAACAAACTTTCAAAGAATGATTAATAACCTAGACAATGTGAACTCCAGCTTGTGATGAAGCACTTTGTATTGTTCTTAGGCCATCAAGATAAAAGACTGTCAATCTATTGGACCAGGATCTCAATCTATCAGTCTTATGACTCATCAGCTGAGAGAGGTACTTCAGGAAATTGACACAGGGACCACTTCAGTCACAGATGATACCTTTATATTTATTAGTTCTCAGCCACATGTTGTTCACTAGTTTGCTTGGTTTTTTGAAACCATCAGCTTTTAGCATCTTGCATCCTGTGCTATGGCATTTCACAGCTTAAATGAGCACCACATTTAATTTGAGCCTACTACAGGATGATCTATCAGTTCTCGGAGTAAATAATTTCTTGTCTACACAGACCTAGATCATATCTCATCTTGTCGAGGTTAAACAATCATTCTTTCTTCACACAGAAGCAATTCCATATGTTTGATTACTATTACATCTTTCCCTATTCCGCTTCCATTTGTGTTTTGACTTTCCGCTGATAAGGAAAGAGGCAGCAAAATTACACCCACTGTTGGTGTTCTGCAAAAACATCACAATGTCATCTTTACAAGGCTCAGGGCCTACCACTCTCTACAAAGTTGAAATTATTTTTCACCCTCCTGATGCATCACCTTTAAGGGTCCTTCTGCACCTCTTCTTAGGCAGACCTTAAGGCACTTCACACCACCAGCAAACTTCACCAGGCTTCATCCACTGCCTTTTAGACATGAGGCAGCACAAACTCCTGCAGGGCTATCCTGGTGACCTCCATTTCTTACAAAAACTGAATTTTAGTTCATCATCTTCCCATTAGTTAACTGTTTAAAAGGGGATACATATCATTTATTAAGTTTCTTTCAGGATCTTTTATAACAGAAATTTGTTTCATGGTTTTTGTAAATGTCAAGAGGCTGTATCACAGCTTTCCCTTGTGCACTAACTTCTGGACATTCAGATGCTCAGGAGTCAGACAATCACAGAGATGACATGCCTGTAAGCAGATGTTGGCTAGAGAGAGATCAGGTTATCCAAAAAGAAAGTCCTTTGTCTGTAATACGACAGATAAATCTTCAATATAGAAGTTTAACTTCTTTGAATCTACTTCTCTAGATAAAACAATCTCTCCCATTTTAGGGCTATTTATTCAACAAATGAATGATAGAATTGGTTTGGTTTTTAGCTCTGTTGAATAATCTGCTAGATCTGGAAGGAAAACTAAAAAATTAAGACAAGCCTGGGGATGGGGTAAGGTGAAATTCTGTATCACATACCAGGTTAAACAAGTTTCTAGGAAAAAAAAACCAACAGAAAATATAAAAAAATATAAACAAATAAACAGAAAACCTCAGAACAGAGAAAAAAACCAACAAAACAGGAGGGAAAGAGAAAGCCCCAGAAAAATCTCAAGAAAATAAATTTGATTGCAATAGAAATATCAAGTAACTGTTTGCTAAGGAAACCAAACTTCTATTCTTACTGGCAAACTTACTATACAAAACTGCTAACACTTAAAGGTTGCCATTATTTAAAAAGAAAATTTATAGCCAGAAATCAACCCCCTATAATTTGAAATAACACAAGTAACATAACAGAGCTGAACTCTAAACAGAAACAGGCTTCTAAATAATTTTGGTCTTTTGTTGTTGTTTGTTTGTTTGCCTGATAGCATTTCTAAAGTAAGGAGGTAAAAAAAAATGGCAGAGAAAGGTTGATAATAAAGTATCTCTACTCAGCTTCAAAAGAGCTTATACATACAGTGCTCCAAAACGATTGGTAAGTACTTACAGAGGGAAAGAAAAAGCTTAGAAAAGGCATAAGACAGTTTTGAAAAATCACATATTTACTATTTTGTTGTTAAGAGTACAGGATTAAAGGCCATGACAGAATCAAGTCTGCCGTTGATCACACTTTTTATCAAATTCATACACCTCAAAATCATTTCATGTGAAATATCAGAGTAGTATTCAGAGCTACCTTAATGTACCATTAATATTGTTGGTAGCCCTTAAATAACCTAACATGCAGCCTTAAAATATTTCACAAAGTTTGCAGTATTTCCAAATTCTCCATTATAGGCATGTGGCACTCACTTGCTCACTTTCTAAACATAATGTCTGTAAACACACTAAAAAACTTTATCTTCTTGTACTTTATGAAATTAATTCATTGTTTTGCAGAGAAATAATGGACAATGACCTAACCCAACATTTTAGTCACAACTGCATAAGCAATAAGCCAAGTATTAGGCAATCTAGCCTCATTACTTTAGATTAGTTAACAGGATTCTACAAGGTATTTGCACATGCTACCTGGGTGTACTCTTAACCTGGTAAGATTTCTGTATGGTTTAGATTTCTAAGCCGAAGAATAAAAACCAACCAAACAAGTTCTTCCAAAAGTTGTTTAGTACCAGCAATCTAGGGAAATAAGGCCCAAAGCACTACAAACAAAGACACTCCTCTTTTGGGGACCTACAGGCTACTTTGAGCTACAACTGATTAGATCTTGAGTCCTGAACAGATTTTATAAAATGAACCCAAACTCTTTACTGCTGTTATTAAAAGGGGAAAACAGCATTTATGGATCCAACCATGGAGAACAGCAAAGAAAAGAAAAATCAACATGGATACTAGAAAGAGCTCAAAACCAAGAAAAATTGTACACAATTCCAACATGAGAATGGAAAACTTAAAGTTGCAAGGGAGCAGATTATATCAATCCTTCATATCTTATTTCACTTCATTATAGGCTACTGGCAGAGTTACCACACAAAGGTCAAGGTTCTCTTCACCTTTCTCAACAGGTTAGGCAAGACTAGTATGAGCAGCTCCAAGACAAACTAGTACTTGAGAGAGCAGAGGGTCTAGTCGCCAAAATGAGTGACTGACAGTAGAGACTACTGCCAGCATCACGGTAAATACTGAACTACCTAATGGCAAAGAAAGTAGAATGACACATGAAATAAATGCCCTTTTTGATCTTGTCACTACCCAAGTTTTAAAACTGAGGGGCAGGAGTCAAAACAATGCTATCAGAAGACAGAACTCATACTGCAACCTTGCTGCTGTTGTGACAGGGGCCATGAAATATATCTGCATACTTGTCACTACAGGGAACAAGAGCTTTTTTAGCACAAAGTTGACAATTTCAGACCTTAAAGAGAAATCTTACCTCACTGAGAATTCCCACTTTTTATTTGGAACAGAAAAACTACTACTACAGTAAGAAAACCTCTTTCTAAAGGATGAGAAGACAGCAATACGGTACATGAGAAGAAGTCTGCAGAGGAAATGAATGTGTGATCATTCAAATCCATCTCTGTGAACAAAAATCTGATTACAATGACACCAGAAGATAAAGGAGTACTATGCAAACAAAAGGAAGGTATGACTTCTACACTTCCATCAGCCTTTTATTTATGGTGAGTTTGTTTATGTTTCTAAGAAACTACTACTTAGACTTTACTTTGTCTTTCCTGCAACTCAACAAGTGCTCAGGAAGCAACTGCCAATGTGGCCAATGAGGCTCTCATACAGTCCTATAAACATCTAGACTGTATGTTTACACAGAGACCTCCGGAGACCACTTAAGTCTCCATTCTGCTGTAAGCAGAGTCAGATCAGGTTATCCAGAGCCTGGTCAGGCTAAGTCAGTTTCCATACATGGAAGGATAACACCACATAAAGACTGTCCATATAAATATAGGACAATCTAAATGAAAAATCTCTTGTACTGTTCTCAGCTGAACAACCTCTGAAACACAGATGCAGTTTTTCCTCTTCTTAGGAAAGGAAATAAAACATCATATTCTCCTAAGTTTTGCATGTGTTAAAAACCAAACAATGTTCTGTCATACATGGAAGATGGGAGTCTGACACTGAGAATCAGAACTGTTTCCGAAATATACAACTGTAGCCTCTTTCCTATGAAAACACATGGGCTCTGAAAAATTAATCCACCCTAAATGAGAGTATTCTCAATAAAAAAAAATAACAAAAATGTCATTTGGTTGAATGAAGAAATCTTCAGTACCTAAACAGCTTATAAATGCCATTGGACAAATCAGGTCATTTCTAAATTGAAGGTGACATACCAAAAACCATGGAGAATCGCAATATACAAAGGGAATTCAGTATATTTATACACTGGTTAGCTGATGACACCTGCCTTCTCAGAAATATTTGGTAAAGTTCTGCAGTGACATGAATTAAAATATGTCTTTACACACTTATCTTTCATCCAAGTGAACTACACTTAACTGTTTCCACTCATCTAAAAGAAATACATTTTTGACTCAAGTCCCTGACCAATTTTGTTTGCAATGCTGCTAACCTTTCAGCAATCACTTCAGAGATACTAGCAGTATCAGCAGTACTAGTGACAAGGCAACACCATTAACAGTTGTTCTGAATAAAAGCAAACTCTGAAGCAAAGTATGTTGACCACAAAAGTGCCTGTAACACAATATAAAAAAGCAGTTTATAAGTTTAAATGTTCTGCCTTATTTGGCCAAACCCAAAAGAATCTGAAAAAACAAAAATCTACTCCTGCAAGTCCTTTTACAAGTTTTGAGTGTGGTATTACAGCATTGACATTAAGGTTTCATTTCCTGATTGTCTCCATAACGACAAACATATTCCCAATCAGACACCACTCATCTTTAGTGGAGGTTTTCTCAGACACACTAGAAGCCAGCCAGTGCAGCAGCTGGCTTCTAGTGCTTACTGGCTTTAGATACTTTGGAATCAAGACACAACCCTTTGGGGAAAAAAGAAAGCACCTCAAATGAAAGAGTTCTTCTGGCCTAAGAAAAAGGAACTTCCTTCTGTCTTCATTTTGGTAACCTAGCAAACAGCAATCCAGCATGAATTAAACTTATCTCAAAGGAACAGGGAATGTAGTCCCCTCCTCACCTTGGGAAGTTACCAAGCAAGCAATTTCTGCCCCCTCTACTCATCTGGACATGCATGTCAACATCTGTTTTTCTGTTTATTTTTAGTGGGCAGCTTTATAAACTGTTCTGCTCCCCAAAGTGAAATTTCAAACTGCTGTCAGCAGAGTAGAAGAATAATTACCTTGGAAAAATGATGGATGATGATGATCGTGAAAAGCACACAGACCCGTGCCAGAAGCTTCATCAGTCCCTGAACTATCTGGAAATTCTCCAATTAATTATGCAGTACATAAATAGAATGGGTAATCACATCAAACATGTTTCAAAAATGAAAATACCAGGAAGACTTAGCAGCAAACTTGCCTAGGAGGCATTAATTTGTTCAAAATACAGTTAGTGCTCTTGGCACCTCCTGCTTTTGAGAGTTGTACTTGACACCTAGGTACAGCTTCCCAAGCTGAACTGAGGTAGAAAAAGTTGCAAGGGAAAAAGCTGAAGACAAATTAATCCCTTTCAAAACTTCCTGAATATGAAAGAAGACTTGCTTTTAAGAAAGTCTTGCACAAGTTCAGATTTATCAGGGCAGGAGTCCTCTAAGATAGCCGAATGTGCCTATTGAGAGTTATAAGCTAGCTGGGTCTCAAGTTACATCAACTCAAAAGAAAAGCCTAATCTAGGTAAGTCATGCTCCAGCAAGTTGGAAGTGGAAAGATAGTTACAGTATTTTGAGTAAAATGATTTCATTTCCTATTTCTGACTCAAACTTTATAAAAAAAGAACACTTCTACTTCACCAAATATAAGCTTTCGGTAAATTCAATGCAAAATTCCCATTATCCCACTTCTAAACTATAAGTAGCAAGAAATTATTCTGATTTAATATGATTCTCAAAGGCACATCTTTGTTAAGCAAAGCCACAGAAAAATTCCCACTTTTAAAGATGTAAGTACTATAAAACTACTAACAGAACAGTTAACAATCACTTGAAAGGACAGCCAAGGAACAGAAAGCCAGAAAAAGTGCTACAAAGCAGTTGTCTTCCAAGTGTCAAAACTCCAACAGAGATCCAAAATTCACACAACACACTGCCTCTTCACAACGGTGGCAAACACTCTGAATGCCAACTTGTTTTCTACTAACAACTGCATGCCTCCTAACTAGCTCCAGGGTACTTCTTTAGAAAAGCAGAGCTGTTAGGGAAAGAGTAATCTACACTAGGTTTGTATTTAAATGAAGTTTAACTTAAAATAACTCTCCAGTTTTATTCTAAAAAAACTTTGCAAAAACTTTTACTGTATTCAGTAGCCAGTGAATATTCACTAGTAAACACTAAAATAGAAATACATTATTCTATCAGCTTCTCACTAATACAACATTTCCTTTGCAGGTAAGCTAGTATTGCCTAGGTGGGACTGAGCAGTTGGGAAAGTAAGGAGGGGAAGTATCTGTGTAATCAGTTAGAAGATTAAAACCGAAGGCAAGTCAGGGGAAGTGATCATTTCCCCTCTACACAGCACAGGTGAGGCCACACACAGAGTGCTGGGCCCCCATCTGGGCTCTCCAGAAACTGAGATACAGACAAATGGGAGAGAGTTCAGTGAAGGTCCGTGAAGATAAGTAAGTGCTGAATCAAATAAAAAATGGCAAAGTCATCAAGTTGAAAATGTCTTGGCCCTAGATTCCCATGAACTCTAATACAAGGTCTTGGAGAAGAAGGAAAACCTTACAAGAACTTGACCAAAACTAAATTTCAAAGGAACCAGCTCATTGTTTTGTTACCCTACAATCCACAATTTGCATTAGGCCTCATGTGAGGCATGTTTAACTAACAGCTGTAATTATCAAGACTGAGCGAATGTTTCAGAAATCAGAAAGATGCACTGAGGTTGTACCAGAATAGATACATTAGCCAAAAAAAATTCAAGTCCCAGCACATTTATGCAAACATTTAGTTTTTTGGTAAAAATTCTTGCACACTTGTGCACAGACATGTTCTCTACCTTTAAAATGTAATACAGAAAATCGTAAGTATAACTAAATCTGTTCTAATAATTCAAAATCAAGACAACTAAATAACCCCAGAAAGGTCAGTACTATTCCCTAAAATTCAAAAACTATCTTACAGCTCCACCACATATAAGGTGGTGGGAATTAAAAAGCCTAAAAATCTACAAATATCCCACTAGCTGGCCACCAGGATGCTCAAACACAGAGTCAGACACCTGACTCTCACTCCTTAGCTTACTCCCACGTGTCGATGTTGTTGAGGGGCTCTTGTACCCTACACCCTTTCCCACCCTTTGCTCTCCCCGCACCTCTGACACAGCAGGTAAGTACTTTTATGACCACATGAAGCTTAGCACATGCTACCTGAGGTTATCCTCAGAGGCTTTCAGACTGACAGCACAGCGCACATGACCTACGCTTGCGATGTGATCGCTTGCTCGTGACAGAGTTGCTGGCTCATACCTGATTACTGGCGGCCATTATCAAGGTTCTCGGAGGCGCAGATTGGGGTTTACCACTTGGCAGGGGCAATGCGGGTGCTAAACTGGCCATAAGCTGAGTCGGTGCTTGAAGACTGAACTGGTAAACATTAGGAGCTGTGCAAGGTGCTGTATCTGATTCCTTTTGGCAGAAAAAAAGGGGAAAAGAAAAGCAGCTTTACAGAAAGTACAGTATATTCAGACTATGCACGTGAAAATGCACCCAAATATCAACTCGAGTGATTACTACAAAACAATGATTTTTTCAATAGTAAAAAGAAATAAAATAAAAGCCAGAACTATGGGTGCTTTATACATCTAGCAAAAGTTTAACTGAACCTCTATTATGAAGACAATGTCAACAGGTCTATGGCAATCACAGGTCAGTTCCAGTCAGCACAAACCTGTAACCAGAGTTATGTCTCTACCAAATTCAAATTAAAAGATGAGAACTAAGGCTGGGAAAAAAACAGAACAAGAACAGCAACACTGTATGTGATAGAAGGGCAAGAATTTTAGGTGTTATGACAGATTCAGTCCTGTGAACCATGTTCTGGATTGTACTGATTTATATGGCAAAGTTGCTCACTGTAATTGCTATATTCTTCTCCCACTCTACCCAGCAACAGCAAAGTTAGGGCTCCACCTACCAAGAAACAAGCTGATGCTCTGCCAGTCAACACCAGTATACACGGCACCAGTCACACACACCACTGCTCACAGGGAGTTCTGCTCCCCCCACTTTCCATCTGAAATCTCAGGGATAATTCTTCAGGGAAAGCAAGATGGATGCAGGATAACAGAAAGGATACTGCAAATGGAACTGACATCCCTAATTACTGTTCTTCCTCCTTCCAGCCTCATCACCAGCAATTTCAGATGCATCCTAAGCAGACATACTGGTGATGCTAAAGTACTGCATGTCTGGAGCACTCAACAACAAGGAGGCAAGCATGGATTCAGGGGTTTGCAGAAATTACTTAAGTGTGAGAACACCTGACTACCTCAGTTCTTAAATGACCAATTATTTCCAAGTTGAGAGAGGCAGAAAACAAGCTACAGCCCTTTAAAACAACTTTGAACACAAAAAATCTCATAAAACTTATTTTTCAGCCATAACATAATGGCAGAAGTAGCTTTCCCTACATTTCACTGCTGCTTTTTACCACGTTCTTAACTCCAAAGAATTCTGAACTTAAAAACAGTGGAAAAACCTATTCTTTATCCCAAACCACTAGTGTTTTTTCCACTCTCAGCTGCCTAGTTCAAAATATAGCAAGAGATGGGGCTTGGCCAATCAGTAGTTGAGAAGTTATCATATCAATAGGCATTATTGGCTCAGGTCTTCACAGATCTTTACTGTTAAGTTACTGAAGTATTCTATTGCTCTGTCTCTAAAGAGTAATTGCCTGGAAGCAAAGACTCTTCACTTAAATCACACGAACTTTAAATAGATCTCCAGCACTACAACTTGCCCTCACATGGCCTTGTTTTCCAAATTAGATTCTTCAGTTAGAGAATAGGCTGCTCAAGAACAGAAACAAGAAAATATTTCAAAGCTTTTCCTGGGTAAAAAGACTACATAGGTGAGATAGACAGCAGTGAATACTAAGCAGCCTAAGCAGCAAGCGACTACAAAGCAAAATTTGCATCCCAGTGGAACTGAATACTCATAGTAGAAAGAATCCTCAATAAAACCAGTTTGTTAGAAAAACAAATCTTTTATTGGTCTCTATAAAATTGTGCTTACTAAAAAATAAGTTCTAGAAAGAAAGGAGATGTTCTCCTATTAGTTCAACTAGTGATAAAAGTTACAGTATGCCTTTGTGAAGCAGAGAACTACATCATGAATTCACTAGAGACATATCACACTCATAAAAAGAATCTGTGCAGAAAGTTCTTAATTTATGAGATCAGATGTTTATTCTTTAATAAATATGTTCATCATAGTGGGAAACTACATGCTGTAGCACTGACCAAAAGTTAATCTTAGTTGATGTCTGGATTAGGTGGCATTTTTCTCCTTTTCCCAATCCTACAGTATCAACACAGTGGGAACAGGCTAAGGTCTCCACAAAGACTGGACACTTTTGGTCATGGAATTGTTAAAAAGCTTATGAGAAGAGGGGGAAATGAACAGACAAGTTCTAAGCATGCTCACAAGTACCCACAAGCTAGCAGATGGGATGGAAAAAGGAATCTTATTGTCTAGCCAAACCAATGTGCAATTCTACTGCAATGCAGCCTTCACAAACCTGACCAAAGAACAATTTTTATGCCTCCATTCAAGGGATCTCCCCACCTTTCTCTTCTGCTTAGATACAATTAGATCCCCAAAGGTTAACATACCTAACCCAGATGGGACACTTCTCATTAATGAGATTTCTAAGGGGCTTTTGAGCAACGGAATAATGCTCAAAAGGGAAAGAATAGCAGACAGAAGAGAAAAGAGTGTCATAGCATTTAACTGAGATTAGATTTCACCACAAATGAAGCTTGTGGTGCTTTAATTCTGTAATAGGTATGTTCTTCTGCCTCAAGGGTAATTTACTGAAACACATCTCATACAAGCAGGTTATTTCTTTCTTCTAAGGCATTCCTGGATTGCTAATAGGATTACTGTATGGAGTTCATATTGTGACTTCTCAAGAGCAACAAAATCTTTCCATTAAGAGAAGCATTACCCTTCATAAACTGAAAGATTAACCTCTGATCAGAAAATTGAGCCCAACGTTAACAAATCTGATTTTCCATAAGCACTGCCTACACTGAAGGATTAAATCTTTCTTGGTCTTCTGGACCAGATTCCAAAGTGTAACGTGCAAATTTGAATCACTGCAGAAGTTCAGATGACCTACAAGTAAATACATGGGAGGTAACGCTCTCGACACTTTAGGTACACATCTGGAAAACAAAAGCTCTGACCACTACTAGGGTGAGGGCTACAGAGGTCACATTAAAAAAGATAAATATTCAGTAAAGGAGCTACAAGACTGCACCTAGAGCCAAGATAAGTTCCTGACCTCTTGAATGGTACTACTGCAAATGCTGTCAGAGTACCTCATCCTGCAAGGAAAGTATCTTCTACAGATATGCTTCTGGAAACCAAGAAAGACTACCAGATGCAGGTTTATCCTCCTGAAATATTTCCATTTTAAATCTTACTCTTTAACCAGTTTCAATTTCCTGATTAAGAACTTAGTACCCAGAAGGAAGATTTCTACTCCTCATAGCCCTGATTACTGAGAACACTAATTTACTTTAATGCCAGAAAAACAAAGTATGGAAGATACCTAGAAACTCAAGAGTTACTGATGAACTTCTGCCTAGACAGAAACAGCAAAACGCTACAGTCATATGACAGATGAAGAACTGAAGCGATCTTAAAATGCAGACTTCTCTTCCTGACACAGGATGAGAACAAAATAAAATCCTTTATTCTTCTGCAGAATGCATCTGGCATTATAAAAAACCCCAGAACCTCATCACCAAGAGAATATTTACTTGCCAAAAACTCATTATTAACTAGGTCTGGCCATAAGAGGTTATTTCAATTCCATTAGTAACTCAAGGCTTAAGATACCTGGTAAACTTTTTAGTCAACAACAGCTACCATTTCAGAGCTTTCCATTTCCAAGACAGTATGCTTTCTTAAAAGCTGAGGTCACCTAAGATTAATTCATGACCTCAGTTTAAGTATGGCTAAATGCTAAAGGAGTCTAACTATCCTAAAGTCAGTATTCAGAAATAAAAACTTAAACAATAGAATGCAAGTCTCCTGATAATGTGATGCATTTGGGTTTTCAGCCCCCTGTCTCCAAGAATAAACTACAGAAGCCTTGGCAAAAAGATCCTTATTGTTTCCACTCTCAAAATTTCTTCCACTAATTAAACATTTTTTTTTTCTTTTTCACGTAACATTCAGGAGCTGGAAGCTGTGAGAGAAAAATGACCAGTTCAGTAAATATCATGTTCCATCTCTGAAATGAAAGATCTAAAAATTGTTGTTTACAGTTAACACTTTACACTGTACATTTTCAAGTGTTCCTCTCTTTTCTTATAATTACAGTGATTTAACAGATTACTGCAGCCAGTCTGACTCCTCCTGCCTCCTTTCCCATTCTGGCATTCTCCATTACACCTGCATTAGTATCTTATTATGAGCAAATCCACAGAGGTGAACCACAGAAATAGTAATTCCCTTCTTACTAGTTTTACTTTCTGAATCAGCTCACCACAAGATTAGGTGAACACCAGTGCAGAAAAGCTGGAGCAGCTAATGAAAGGAAATTTGGCTAGCAAATACATCCTGTTACTGAGTTGGCTTAGTAAAGTGTAAAACCACACTGCTTTGAACATAAAGCAACATCAGGGAATGTCAGACATGTCATAGTTTGGGGCCAGGTGCAGGAGAAGAACTTCAGTGCATGCTCTCACCTGAATGGTTTTAGCCCCAGCATACTTAACCCTGCTTGATAAAAGACTCTGCTTCCAAAGGGACTTTATGATCAATCCCCACCCTCAACCAATTTCTTCCACATTGTGTGCCATTTTCCTTCTTGGTAGCCGGAGCCATAACTTCAACTATGGTGTAAATAAAGTAGAATTGAGATAAACAAAATTTCTACTTCTGTGGAAGGTCACAAGATAATTTGCATCAATACAGCTGCTCCACTTCCACTGGTCAGCCTATAAACAATACAAGTCTTGAGTTAAAGTGAAATTGTTTGCTTTTTCTGCCTTTCACTGCAAAAAGAAATTGGTCATTGTTACTACAGAAGAAGAAAAGTGAAAGAATATAGGACACACAAGCAAACTGAAAAATATGCATCCTCTAAAAATATTCATGTTTGTTTTACAGAAAGACAACTGAAAAAATTATCTAATTAGTATCTACCAGATTAAACACAAATACAGTACCCCTTCAACCACATCTCATTATATCCTGAGAGACCTGACTGCAAGCTTTTTCCATGTTTTATCAATACTCACTGTATTTCAGATAAGCCATCTTAAATAAAAAAGCCCCAAGAGTGTGTAATTTGAAACTTCCTTTGTTGCCCCAATACTTTCATTTCACAGGCTTTCAACTGGTCTGTATTGTTAACAATATAAAAATATTCCCAGTTTCATTTTCAAGTTATGCAATAAATTATAGGACTCATTATGAAAGCTGAATATGCACCATACTAGACTATAAATACTGAAGTTAGGTTTTCTTCCATCCTAAAATGACTTAGGTACCTCTGTGGGTTTTTTTTTTTCATGGGAGGGAATGGTAACATATGGCAAGATTACAACTTAGACTTTGGTACCAGAAACTACTCTGAAGTTGACTCTTCCAAAATTATGTGATTCTCTCCTTATTTCACTGACCTCACAGCAGAAAAATCCCACTTTACTTGCTGAATTACAAATTCCCTCTGTATCCTCTACTGCTTAGAACAACTTATTAAATAAAATTACTTTAGAATTTTGTATTCAAAATTGTGCCTCCCACAGCTTTGCAGAAATTTACTCTTACTTCAAGTGGATATGGAGAAGAAACTGCTCAAGGAACTGATACAGAAGAACCAATGAAGAGAATGAGACCATATAAAACACCACACTGTCAGAGATACAGGTTAAAAAACCTCAAAAACAAACACAGGGCCATACAGTGAAAAATAGGCAAAAGCAGCTCTAGAAAAATTTGTTCCCTTCTGGTCCACAGGAACTGTTAGTAATCTGCATAGCAAGAATAAGAAAAAAGAATGCAGTTTTAAAGGATTTGGGGGCTTACACTCTTAAATGCCCCAAATCAAATGTCAATTAAATGCTTTTCTCCACTAACACCAGGCTGTCCTGCACTTAGGGTTGCCACTGCTTTACTTGGAGACAACCTATCTGCAAGTCAGCACTTGCATCCCTCTGAAGACTAAACAGTAAGAGGATTTTTAGAAATTTGCCTCTATTTGTTCAGGAAGGGGAGCTTAAGACAAAACCTACATTATTCTACACAAAGATGATCAACTATTCATACATATTTGAATAGTTACTTTGGTTAGGATACAAGAATATTCATACATATAGAAAAAAGAAAGAAAAATGTGCATAGCTCCTGCTCTCAGGATGAGAATTTTATTAGGCAACCTCCTTCTGCCCCCACTCCTTACACATACAATTTCAACTACAACTCTACAAATTAATCATTAAGATGGATTTAACATGACTACAAGAAGAGCTGTTACATATTCTGAGGTGTCTGTCCCACTAATGCAGATAAGCATGCCTTATGCCTGCAAATTTAATCACTTTAAAAAAACACATTTACCAGACAAGGTATGTCATATACTCTATTACCTCTCTCTGTGAATGTGGAAGCACAATAGTTCCTGCTAATAAACTGAAATTTAATCTGGCTAACAGGAAGGAAGGCGAGATGGTTGATAACTTCATTAAGCATGTTGAGTTCAAGTACTAAGCTGCAATTACTGCAAAGCAAGTAAGAGTTCCAAAAATAGGTGTGGATCTTGTATGCATTCAGCAGAACTGCAATAATAATGAGTCTTATTCTTATCAGTCATATTTACATATTAGTCTCAGAATGTAAGCATCCAATCAAGGTACTGAGCACATAATGCAATACAGTGAAAAGACACATTCACAAAACACTGAAGCTCAGCATATTCTCTAGCTGATGGGGCTGAACAGTGGGTAGATCACTCACTGACATTCTGATGAAAGGTTTTAATAACCCTGCAAGGGTTACAGTTAAAATTTCAAAAACAGTCTGAAAGAAGATATTGTAAATGTTAAGAAGTTAAAAAGAGGCAAGGATTGTGTCATCTCTAAAGCTAGACTACAGGGGCACCTTGTCCACTGAAACTACAACTACCTTGGCAGGACTGCATGATCTTGAGAACTCAGAAATCTTCACAAAATGATCTCATCTTAGAAGCCCACACAACATTATCACCACAAACACTAAGAAGGAGTATGAAATTTGTCAGAACCATACTTGTAGCAGACAACTTGGAGTTTCTGTGATGGACTGGATATGACATTGCATATCCATAAGGTAACAGAAAAGAGCTTTAAAGAATTTCCCATGAGCCATTTTATCTGCTACTGATATGTAGGCATCATTGTCACATAAAACACTAAGCTTTATTTGGCATCACATCATCAAAACTGCAGAGCATACTTAGCACTAGAAATCAAACCAGACCAAAATGAGACTGCAAAAACATACCTAGAATTATTTCTTACTTGGCAGAGACTGTTGATCAAGCAGTAGATTCTCTAGCACTACTCTAGGACTTCCCAATCAAATGAAAAGCATTTTTCCACAATGCTTAAGCAACAAGAAATCCTGGTCACCAGTTATAGAGTGCAGGTCCAGAATGAAAAAAATAGCACCCAGAAAAAAAAAGAAAAAAAAAAAAAAAACACCAAGCAAGCCACCAACACAAACAGCATTTCCAAGAGGAATTTGGTCACTGCTTGGATTTTGAGACTGACATCTGCAACTAACCAAAACAAGCAGAGAGCTGGGGCTGAACACAGCTCATTTCATCTGGTTTCAGATTCTCATAGCAATCACTTAACTCAGTGTGAAGGTGAGATTTTTTTAATACCAGAGGCTTGTTTTCTGTTGTAGAACAGTTTCATTCTTGCTTTCACACAGTAAAAATTCATGTACTTTGCACTGTCCTTGATGGCAAAGACATTTCCTTTATTCACTTCAACATTTGTTGGATCATGTGGGAATGTACTGTACAACTTACCTGTCTGCAGGAGTGAGGAATATACACTGCTTTTTTTTCAGGCCAGCACTGGGTATTTGAAATCAGCAGAAAGCTTCATTGAGAGAAGACTTACTACATAGATCAGTTTGATAATTAACATAATTGAGAAAAATATATGAACAAACTAATACGTTCTGATAACCAGATTCTTTGTAGCCATAAGATTTTTTAACATGAGTTCTTTAGTTTGCTCCTGATCACTAATATTTACATTCTTCATAAATCCAAGGTAACAAGGCACGAATTTTAATACTCAGTATCTTGAGAAGAACTATATATTAGAAGTACTGGTGAGTGAGTCAGAGCTCTGTATTGACATGTGCAGTAAGGCAACCCCATAAACTGAACAGCTCTCCCACTAATGGTTATAGTGATACCTGAAGACAGGCTTCTCTTGCACAAGGGTCTTTGATCCAAAATTTACTGGCCCTTTGAAAAGCTGTCCTTTGTGATTAAGATTTTGCAGTTGGCTAAGACACCTGCTAAAGACAGCATGGCTAGAATTTCATTGGCCAGGGAGTACTAGACTAAGGTATTTTGTAAATAGCTTTGCTACTCTGGGAAATTCATAAAAGGATACCTTCTGTTCAAATTATGATTTGGTCTCATTAGATCCAGTTCTTAATTTTGGGCTGTGTAGACGGGGGCCCAAAAGTGTTTTCTCCTGCAAACTAATCCTAGATGTGCAAAGTTGAAAGCAAACATCCTCCTGAGTTTCAGACGGTATGTTGAGAAAAAGCATATAAATCTAAAATGTATGGGGAAAGAGAAAACTGTCTTTGAAAGAGGCAGTTCTCTTGTTCCCCAGTGACATCCAAGTTCTCATCTTCAAAAGGTTGCCACCAGTATGGAGAACTCAAGGTAGTAACTGGAGGCTTTCATATCCCTACACTTCCATTTTTCTGAGCATACACAGCCACTGAGAGGCTGGCTTCTGAATCTTAGCTCTGGTTTATGCCAATCCAGTCTTGAGAAAAACACGCTCCTTGTTATTGTTGAGACCTGTTCTCCTGCTGCTGGAATTCATCTATAATCATTGCTTTAGCTGACAGACCCGTAAATCTAAGACACCAGAACCCTTATCTATCCAGCTGCTGAGTCATATTTACAGATTATTAGTGCAAAATCTGTAATGCTGTCAGAACTCCAAGGAAGCAAATCTTTAAAAACCATTGAGCATGCTGTATTGCAACCAACTATCAAATTATATAGGGTTTAACAAAAATTCAAGGATCCCTATGAGCAATACTGCACTGCTCTGATAATGCCTGCATACTCAATATATGCTGCCAATATTGTTTCCAGGACATGTTGACAAACATACACAAGACCTCCAGACTTATCACCAGTGAACAGTGATGTGATGACATCAGAATACTTGTGTGCTAGAGTGGGTGGCTGGAGAGGGACAATGTGACAAAGTAATGTCACAGGTTTCCAAGCCTGTTACCTCTGCCTCAACACCAGTAAGCTGACTTCTATTGTATTAGTAGGAGAACTCAGAAAGGACCAGATGCAGCAGATCACTATTACCAGTGAAACTTTAGCAGTAAATAGAAAAGCAAATACACTTATCTAGTCCCTCCAATATATCAGATAGGATCTTGCACCTCAAACAGCAAAAGATATCTGCAGTCATGAAAAATGCACCTCCTGAAACAATGTCTTAAAGTAGACTTTGTGCTTAAGGTTAATAGTGCCATGGGGAGTAACATCTTGCTATTAAAATAAAACTTTAATTATTGGGAAGAGGTTAGCAGTCTGTAGCTCTATGGTCTCCTCGTCACCTGCATTTTCTTTATAATCTGTAACTTGCTTTCAGTCTTCCAGTATCGGAAAAGTTCAGATGACTTAACTTTAAATAAAAACAGAATCCTTCCCAAAGAACAAGGCTTCCACAAGATCAGAGGTAACGCTACAGGTTAACTTCAAAGTGATGAGATGCACCATATTCATAATTACTGTACTGATTTGGCCAAAATGTCACCCCAAGACAATTACCTTCTTCTGAGGCTGATAGCAAAGCTCACCACATCACACACACTAATACTGCACCAGAAGTTTTGGTGCAAATACCAAGTTGGCACACATGCCAGATGTTCCTCTGCTGCAACCTGGGCACAGCATTATGCCAGATCATGGCATGGATCACCCGACTACAGCAGAATAGGCTTCTCTTCCTGAATCAGGTGCAGCTGAGGACTGCTCAGCCAGAACTTGCTCCTCCTCACATGCCCAAGTAAGAGTAGGATGAACTCATCAGACATTTGTCAGAAACCTTTCATGCCATTCAAAATTAAGTTAACATGCTATCATTCTGCTAAGGACATATGACCTGGCCTTTCTCACAAGGACATGGTTTTTTATTTTGTTAGAAAATGTAGCATTTCTTTTTACTTTGTTTTGCCCAAGTTCTATCGTGTTGAGAGCTTCCTTTTCACTTTTCATTAATTTCTTTGGCATCAAGCAATGAAGTTTCACCTTCAACATCAGGTTGAACAGGACTAAGGGGAGTTCATAACGACTCGCCACACAATACTGTGCACTCCCAATGTAATAAGGAAATACTTGCATTTTTTAATAAAATTTATTACAGCAAAATCTTTCCCACTGATATACTTAAACCAGGAGCATGGCTAATAGTGTCACTGGCAAGTATCATGCTGTTCTTTGTTCATTAGCCAGATGGTACAAGTAAAACTTTTGTCCTGTTTACTGAAGGTGGCATAAAAAGGCAATTCAACACCAAAAAAACAGTAGTGTAAAGTAATTACAGGAAGTAACCAGAACATATAAAGGCAGTGCTTGTCCCTTAAAGGTTACTAAATTTTTGTTGGATACAATTCCCTGTTTTTAATTCCATATTTGACTAGTTTTTGAAAGCAGTCAAGAAACGGGTATTCGGACCTCTCTTGGCATCACCCAGTTATTCCCTATCATAGTTCACTGCATATTGCATCTTGTTCCATCAATGCCTCTACCCATGACAAAATGCTTCAGAAGATGTACAATGAGCCACTCATGCCTTGTAATGCTGTGCTTTATAATGTGCACTGTTCAATTCTGCACTCATTTAATTTTATACCAAAACAAAACCACCTGGCAGAACCTTAAAGAGTCTGGGAACATACCTCAAGAGACTGCAGCCTCCTCTTCCAGGAAGTTATAATAAAGCCCAGCAATTACTTTCAAATAAGGAAGCTGACAAGAAGAATTTACACAAGTGCCCTGTCACCATTAAAACATGAACTTGCTTGGCTGAAAATAATGAGTATTATTCACCTTCACAGCAAAATATAATGCTCATGTTCAATTTCAGGTATGGGGAACAAGGATCAGAATTTGACAATGGAAGATTTTGCTTAATGAAAGGATATATGAAGACATTTCTACTCTTCTGCCTAATTAGCTACTGTTAAATTGGGTTGTTATATTTCATTACATCTAACTACTACCACATAAAGGGTACCAAGGTTTTAGGATGGAAATAAGAGCCATTTTATTTAATTTAAAAAATATTTGATTTCAGTAATTTTTCTGAGCAGGAGACATTACTGATTTGCTGTAGCAGCTTAGGGATAGTATCACACTGCCTGCTATCTTATCGATTGAGGCTTTGAGGATGAACTCTGCTACTTCCTAGTTTAACCCATTAAAAGAAAAAGCTTACAATGTCACTGCTGGAGAGTGATGACACAGAAGAGGCAGATGAACCAGAGGATAACTGTTGTGTACTGGCCAATGACAACGCCAAGTGTTGATTGTAAGGTGGTTCAGAGTCTCTGTTCTGCTGCTGTTCTCCATTGCAGAGAGCTATCTGGTCTCTTATTTTCAGCCTATTATCTGTTAACAGAAAATATAAGTATCATTTAAGAGCACAGAATACAAACACATGGGCCTTGAAGTCTAAGAAGAGCTGCAGTTTAACAAGCTAATTGAAAAACAGGCTCAGAGAAAACTAATCTTGGGTTAGAAAGTTACAAGTTCCTTTTATTTTTTTCCTGTATATCTGAATGATTAATTTCAAGGTATGAGTATTTTGAATTACATCAAATTCAAGAAAAAAATTTTAAGTTGGTTTCCTGCTATACCTACCAAGTTCAGGTGATAAATTAATTTTGCTCCCCCACTTCTTTTTAATCCAGGCCCTGTAGTCAATCACTTCTTGGGTCACTTTGATGATTCTACCTAATGTGCTAAAAAAATTTTTCAATTAAGTATTAAACAAAGACTGTTGGTTACATATTTGCAAGCATTTTAACAAGCTACCAAATTATGCTAAAAGTCAGTTTAAGATATCCCTAAGCAAAGAATTTTTGAACCTTTTTTTCAGCACACCATTTAATCCACTGAAGCACCACTTATATTCATATTATTTTTCTTCTACCATACTAACATGCAAGCAGTTACACATAGGTAAGATTTTTACTCTGTATTTCTCAATGGAGAGCATATTAACTATAAAGAATGGACATGCTGGTAACAGTGTACTTGATAAAATCAATTTATGGTTCTTGCATTTCTCCATACAGAAAGTTTTTCCACAGAGTCTGGATTATAAACAGGCATGGGACGCACGGAAGACACGAACATCCCAGCACCACAACTGACTGTCTGGAGAGAGACCTTCACTAATCCTTGTTTCCAGATTTACAAAACAACTTCAAAGGTGTTAAGACCCCCACAATTATAAAGGAAGTACCATGGATCGTGAGGTACTGCAACAAGAAACAGACTGGCTCCAAAACAAGTTAGAATTTTAATAAATTTGTAACAGTAAGAGGCTCAGAGAAAAAGCTTACCTGGTCCTGCTGTACAGTGACCAGTTATCAACAAAGTAGTGTTTTTCAAACCCACTTTCCCAACATTCATTCAGCTATTTGAATTGCACTTCTTGAGCAGGAGTGAGCTGTCCTCTTGTTTGAGAGATAAAATTTCAAGCTTTCTTTTCATCAGAGACTAGTCACTGAAACACTAACTATAAACTCCATGCTCAAGACACATGAAGGAATTACAATTGCACAAAAATGGGCTGTGCAAAGTTACCACTTTGGAACAGGTAATGTTAATTTTTTTAATTTCCCATGTTTATATCAAAGTTCATTTTGTGTTTCGCATCACAAAGGTACCTGGTGCGTGTACTGGAATTTTGTTTTGGTTTTTGTGGACAACAGGAAGGTAGGACATACAAAACCCTAATACAGTTAGACTACCTTTACTAGGTTTCATAGTAACACTTGAAGTAGCAATACTTCTGCTATCCTAGGGATTACTATTTCATGCAAGACCAGATACCACATGTTCCATGTAAGTCTTCCAACTTTAAAGACACATTACTAAAATAGTCACCCCAGTATTTTAAGCAAACATTGAACTAAATAATGTCATCTAAATTACAAGTCCAATAGCTGCAGATGGGCCACTAGGACAGAAGGTATGTCATCCACCATTCTATTTATGTAATGTAGATAAAATGATACATGCTGGAAAACAATCTTGAATTTTACACGCAGATTAAAGATGTGGTTGTCACCATTTAGAAATTAAAGATCTAGGTTATAACACATGATTCTTTGGGAACATTCAGTAGCTAAGCAGAGCACACTAAGAAAAAAACAAATAAACCAGAGGATCACATTTTGTTAATGTATGTATGCTACCATGATGTAGCAGCATTTTAAATGCTCAGGGCAGTTCGGGTTCCTCAAAAACTAAGTTGAGCAAGAGGAGGCAGAATGAAAACAGGGATGACCATGCAGAGCTGTGGCCCTTGCGGTTCCCAAGACAGGAATGCCAGTATGAGACTCAAACATGCACCGACTAGGTCTCTTCAGCACCAGGACAGAGAAGGAAATCTTGCAGTCAAAAAGTTTTATCTGAGAATGTCCTCAGAAAGAGTTGGGCATTTACTCCAGGATAATGCATAAATTTCACAACTACCACCAGCTGTGGTCTTAGAACCAGAAAGTGAACACGGGCTGAGTAACATAAGCTATTACATATAAAGAGTTTGTCAAGCTTGATGCTTCTTGGAGAACTTTCCTGGAAATAAATCAAGAGTCACGATTTTATATGCCAGAAGCAAAATGAACAATACAGGTTGGTATTTTTATCAGACTGGGTGACTGATACACTAAAAATGCCTGCTATCAAATAGGCCTAATGGGTGAAGTGACTGCTACACCAACAATTGTGGCAGAGCTGCATGCACAGAATGAAAGAATACATTCTCCCACCAGTTCCTTTCAAAGAGCATGGAAATCAAAGACAAACTCTCTTTTTGGTATAAAGGTAGAAAAAAGGAAATTCACCCAGTTATAAGGTCAGAAGTCCAAAGGCAGATCCACGCTACATTGCTCATGCAGCAAAATTAAAAGTATTCATTATGAGACATCAGAAACTGAAAGGTGATTAAGGTTATACTCACATATACTTAATACAGCAGCAAAGAAAGAAGAAGCAAGTGTGATCAAATCAGATACTGATCTCAAAGAATACCATTTCCTATATATGGGACTCAAGCATATCCATGGGCTCAAAGAACAATTTTGTAAAACAAGTATTTGGAAATTGTACTTAAATCTATTTTCAACACTGAAAATACTTAGGAACAAAAAGCTTATTCATCTACCCTGCCTTCATTACGAGAATTTCATGCATTTGGGGCTTTTGACTGAGGCCAAAATTTCTACCAGTGTCTGAGACAAACAATTCTTCAAAGATGCTTGTTTGGATGACATGAAAAAATAGTTAACTGGTTAGTAAAATTAGATAGCTCTCCTGAGAAAGATGCCCCTTGAAGTTTTTTCCCTTAATATTATCATACAGTAAGACCAAGAATAAGCTATTTACAGGTCTAGCTTATTTTATAGTAAGAACTCAGACACTCCTCCTTTTACACACTGCAAGACCTTGGTTCACAGAGACACTTTCTAACTCTCATTACAGCACAACTACTGTGCAAATCAGTCTCAAGATCACTCTTAAAAGGATCAGAGTGATGAAATCACATTCAGCAAAATCAAATATGGAAAGCTCCAGCCAAGCTCCACATGAACAAGTAAAAGTGAAAGCATAAGGGGAAATGCCCTCAGGCTGTACCACAGAAGGTTTTGATTGGATATTAGGAAAAATTTCATCAGCAAACAGGTTGTCCAGCACTGAAACAAGGTGTCCAGGGAAGTGATGAAGTTACTGTCCCTGGGTGTATTTAAAAGCCATGTAAATATGGCACTGAGGGAGAGGGTTTAGTGGTGAACACAGTAGTGGCTGGGTTAACAGCTGAACCCGATTATCTTAGGGGTCTTTTCCAACCTGAATGATTCTATGAAAATATCATTCCTCACAGACTAAAGAAGTAAGCTCACTTAAGATGGCACACTCTTTCCCAGAGACAGGCTAGGACCAAAGATGGTATGAAAGCTGTTCAAAGCATATACTGACACCAATCCTTAAGCAGGAGATAGCCTGTCCATAAATGTTATTTCATAGCTAGACTCATGTCTCTGTGGTCTTAAATATTAAGAAATCAATCATGATTTTTCAATCACCTTGCCTGAAGACAAACCTTACCTTGCATACAAGTTGTGCAAGTTCAAAACGGATCGGTCTCTTTGTTTTCCTAAAAGGAAACTTCTTTTTTCCAAGATGACAGGAAGCTGTAAGCTCTAATAAAATCAATCAAACTGTCCATCAAGCTCTCCTGAACTGTTCTTGGAAGGGGTCAGGTGGGATTGACTGGGGACAAAATAGTGTTAAAGTAATTTCTGTAGCTGTAAGAATTACCTTCAGGATTCAGCTGATAACTGTTTCCACTGAGAAGAAAGCTTCTCCACAACAGAAGACAGCTTTTAATTCCCACTACACCTCAGATGTTCTATTTGGAGGCCTGAATGAAGATGGTGGTAAGAGTGATGTGAATCTATCCCTTATTATTCTGTGGGACTTGCTACTACAGAACATGAAGAAGAAAAAGGCCTATGCTGCTGAAGGAATAAAATCTGACTTTTTTTTCCCCCACTGGGAACATCAGAAGCAGCAGTTATCTAGAAAGCCTTAAATTAACAGACATTTGGTCATCTGTGCAGGTCAGACCCTGAAAAAGAATTACAACAATCACCAGGAAAGATGTGAAATCTACCGAGAGTGACATCTACGAAACAGAACTCTGTACACAGAAATCTTCCCTGGAAAGAGGAAATATGAATTCAAACCCATCCCATAGTTCAAGCACAAACCATCCCACTTAAGAAAATGCTAGCCTCAATTAGGACAAAACTGAATAAACTCAGCCTGGGGAGTTCAACCTCTTACAACTTCCTATCCTTTTAAGTATTCTTCATTTAGTGTCGATCCCTCTAGTAGAATGTCATGTAGCCAGTGCCTGGTCTCAAACGGAGCCCATTGTTTATAGTTACAGTAATGCTATAGTTTAACCTACCTACTAACAAGACTAGAAAAGGAAAAAAAAATGAACCAGGACAAAAGGCTCCCAGATGGCCAGGCTTTAGGTCAGGCCACCAGAAAGGTCTTTATACAGAGCATGGACCACTCTGCCTTACAGCAGGAAGAGGGATGTTTGTGGAAACATACCTGGATCACCCAAGCACATCAAGTTTAACTGAGACCAAACATGGACTGTTGATTTCTGCAACAAACTTGTTACCAAACAGCTCATCATTCACTTACAAGCCCTTTGGCACTGGCAACACTGGTGCTAGGGGAAGTATCTGTGTAGAGAACTTTGTTGAATGCTGTTCCTCTTGCAAGCCAGTGGCATGATGGGCTCTGACATTCAGATGACACTGGCACAGACAGCGGAGAACGTCAGACATAACACCTGAACACCACTGCTCAGACTGCTCCACAGGTTTGCAGTTGAGACAAAATTCAAACATTTCCCCAGATACAGTAACAAGTACAAGTCCATGGAAAGTGCACATATTGATGACACCTGAGGCTCCCATTAAATGCTTTACAAATACACTTTTTGATGTCTGTAGTAAACACAGATACGTCATAAGAGAATGACTGTATCCTTCAGAAAAAAACAGAAGTTAATGGAGGCCAGGACCCAAGACAAGAAAACTTCAGGAATCCCTAAGTTACTCTATCTGTACTTAGGTAAGAACAAAGTTTCATTCAGTACCAAGAATTGTCAGACAATACACATTTAACAGTGACCTTTAATATCTTAAGCCAGCAGTCTCAAATATCAACATGTAACACTCTGTACCACTCCTTCTGAACCTCCATCATAGTGCAGTCTCAACCTTTGTGAATTTAACACCACTGAAAACCTAAAGGATTTACAGGCACTATTAGAGTACTGTCAGTTTTAAACTCACAAGTGAAAGGCTGCACCCACTTTGATGTAAACTTACTAGAGGAAAACTATTTCACTTTCCATTTACATTAATCCTGGAAGTTTACATCATAACTAGAGTTTGCAATTGTATCAAGATGGTTTATGCAACATGTTACAGCCATCCTTCCCTGTGATTTGTAGGTAGCTCAAAGCCACTGGGATTTTAGGGAAGTCTTGGGGGAAGAGACATCCTCTGATCTAGCCCAAATTCACACTGAGGCTTAGAACAAAAGGTGCTAGAGCAGATACATGAAGGGAAATATGACACTGCTGCCATGCCTTCATTGTCTTTCTCCTGTTCCTTTCAAAAAGCAGAAATTGCAAAGGTGAGAGCTCAGAAAGTACTAGTTGTGTTTCTATGAAAGACACTAAGAACTGCATTAAAAATGGCATGTCTAGAAGTATGCTACCTTTAATGGCAGTTCTGGCATTATGATCAAACTGACTGATTCTATTTTTCTTTTATATAGTATTTTAATTATTTTTTTAATTTGCAAATACATATCAAGCCTTTTAAAACAGCTTATGGGGGCAGGTATTATTTATATAATTCTTTGCCTTCTGGTCTAGTTTTCTAATTGTCTAAAAAAACAATTTGATCACACACATTTCTTTCTGCCACAATAAAGACATGCATCATACTAAACCACCAAACCCTCCTTTGAAATACTTCAAGCAGAATGTTTGAGGAAAGACCAATTATGTTCTGGCTCCCTTCCACTCTAACAGAATCTCACGTTGGACTCATCCTGGATTCTCTCTTCATTTCAGTGCTGCACATTGAGGCATTGCCCTCTCATACCCCTGGGCAGCTTAAATTTCTGTGCAGATTTCAATACAACCACAGTTAAAAAATAAATAACAATAGTCCTTTTATGAATCCAGACCCAAACATTCCTAACTGCTTACACAGAAAAATGGATATTGAAAAAGTGAACTAATTACCTCTCAGAATCTCTATTTGGATATGATCTTGCAAGTGGTGATACTGCATGGCTAAGAACAATGTAGGCATAATCAAAAACTTGTTTCACTTGCATGGCACCGTAAGAACTTCTGCCAACGTCGTTTCCTGAAATAATGTGACAGTCATCAGATCATCTTTTTTTAATATCAGTTACCAAAAAATTATTCAGATTTAAAGCTCAAAAGCCTTAACAATACAGCTTAACTCTATTTAAACTGGTTATCCCATCCTAGCCACATCAGGATCACCTAAGTGTGCCTATCTCAACAAAAGAAGCTGACCTTAGGAATAACATTATGCATTCAATTTACCACTTTTAAAATACTCACATATAGCACTTGAGAGTCTAGAGAACAGCTTAAAGCTCTTAGAGCTGTCTTCAAGAGGGAACCTACCAAGCTTAAAGCATCATGTCTCACTTACCAGTAGAGTTCCTGCAGGCCAAATTCAGTTTAAAATTTCACTTGTGTAACCACATTATCTTCATTAGGTCAAACAGACTCACATCAAACCCTATTTAACCTTATCAAAACAACAGATTAATAAACCAGCACATACAGATATTTATCGCCACAGGATAAGCCAGTTTCTCAAAAATCTATCATAGAAGATACCAGAAGCTTTTACAGCATTGTTTTTTGATCAAGTTTGTGGCACTCTCAACTGCCTTTTTTTAGGCATTTTAACTGGAACTCTTTCCAAATTTAGTGCCATGTGAGGAACTGCAGAGGTTAGAATTATGCTACACCTTCTGTATCAGTGACAATGTACAAGAACAGATCTCTCCTCATGTGATACCTAGAACAATCTTGCTATTAGTAGCAAAAAGCATTAGGGGGCTTTCTGTAGATGTATTTAGCACCAAACACCAAAATTCACTGTCAACACTCAATTTAAGAAGCTATAAAATTGCTTTCAAGTCGCATAAAATACAGACTAGGTCTTGAGTGGGTAGAGAACTGCTTACAGTGAAAGGTTTCCTCCTTCAGAATGATGTGTGAAATGCTGTGAGAACACTAGAAATGGATGAACCACCAAATATGAAAATCAGATTAGGGCCCATGAATAAAAGAAATCAATGAAAAATCTGCTTTGAAAAACTGATGGGTAAAGGACAAAATCCATCCTTTGGAGGACTAAATAAAACAAGGCTGAATTTGACTTTACAGGAACCTTTCACTCCCCTAAGTGTTTTGTACAGCAAGCCATTATGGACAAACATGCTGAGATCTGCCATCCAGGGGAAAAAAACACAGCCTTGGTTTTTACACATTTTAATCCCTTCAAAATTCTCCAACCATAATGCCACTCTAACAGAAAAGCACAATCAATGGAAATTAACCGAAAACATTACAGCATTTTGGGAAACCAGATTTTGTCCAGTAATTCACATGGTAAAATAAAAACTGATCAAGAAATACTTCCTGTTTACTGACATAACTGAGTATCTTGCTCTGAATGCACCACTGCAGCCTCCAGCAGCCACTAGGCTCAAAGTTACAGAAGCCTCTCTAAATGGATTTTTTACTACTGTACTATTCTGAAATAAAAGCAGAGACCACTGTCCAGCCTAGGACAGTGAATCTAGGAGGAAACACATGGTAATGTTCTTCACAGAGGACTTCATGAAGGACGTAGGCCAAAGGTAGCTGAAAAGTGACCAAGATATTTCAGTGGTCACAAAATCAGAATACAATGTTAATTCTACTAGAAAAGTAATGATTAATTCAGTATAGGTTTTGCAGAGGCAGGACACTTGTGTCCAGCCATATAATGATATTCTAAACATATACATGTTTAGAAATGCTTAAACATGTAAGAGAATTAAATTGAGAAGCAATACAAAATGGAAAACATACAAGTGGCTAAACAGACATAATTGCACCTACCACTAAATTCAAGTCCATCTATGGTTGGACTTGATGTTAGGGCTCTTTTACAATGTAAATGATTCTATAAATTCACATAAAATCAATTAAGAATACACACTCAATACACACTCTCTATTAGTTTAGTCTTACCTAATGCTAGACAGGTACATTTGACATATATCCTGCATAAAGTTACACCAAAATGAAGACAGGGCTGCCATAAAAATATTGGTTATTCTGTTCATCAGTTGTCACTACCTCCTCTGTTGCGCCAGCAAAGAAATCATAAGCCTTCCCTAAACCACTTACAGTAAACTTGGGCAGTTTATTTAAACAAGTGAAGTTGTATTTTGAGCTTTGATTGAAGCAGATCTGAGAAAAGAGGCAGAATACCTCATGCCATGCATGCTTAGGTTCCTGGATGGCCTCATTCCCCATTTGTAACTACTTCATAAAAATATCTGAATTAACAGGTCTTAATCAGTTATACAGTCTGCAGAGCTTCTGACTTGGGCTGCAGCTGGAGCTACTGTGAAGTGCACCTGTCAAGTCTGCATAGAGACGACCCTACCCGATCCAGGAAGCAACATGTTAAAGAAGTTAGAAGATCCAATATTTGCATTTGTTGTCCTGAATGGATTTTCTTCTGAGAGATCACTCTCATTAGAGAGCCATGTCTTACATAACTGAGCATCCCTCTTCCGTCACAATCTAGACTGATCAGTTAAAGCACGCAACCCAAATGCTGTCACTCTTTAAAAAAATCATACATACTTCAATCCTCAGATGTACATTAGCAGATAACAATGGTGTGTGATTTCATGTATAATTCAATCCTTATTCTTTCTTACAAAGCCTTCATCCCTAAAGGAGAATGTCCAAAATTTCCATCACTTGCTATCAGTTTTACCACTCCATCAGGTAGCCTTCCTTTACCTGAAGCAGTTTTAAGAACACGGCCTGAAAAGGTAAAGGTAAGACCATGAGCTAGGACTGAAGCAGACCCATTCATGCTAAGCCATTAGCTAGTAAACAGCCTTTTGCAACATTCAGCATCAAAGAGATTCTTTCAAATGCTAACTTCAATGTATCTGTGTACTTTTATAAACACATATGTTTTAAGCACACACACAAACATATATTTGCAGGTTCTAATGACAAATAGCTGATACTGAAAAGCTGCAATGAATAATTTTGGGCAGCCACTAAGGCTAGAAGAGAATTTCAACAGATGCTGCCAATCTCAGATCTATTTACTTCCTGTACTTGTGACCTATCAAGATGCGGAAGCAAGCAACATGAAGCACAACAAACTCTTCAAGTTAAAGAGTCTCTTTTCAAAGAAAACACATTGAATGTAAGGTTTAGAACTTTCATCAGTGCCTGCAACAATTAAGAATTAAGAAAAAATTGTCTCATGAAGGGAGCAGCAAAGCTGGAACTCCAAGTTTTAAACTTGGTGTTAAAAAGTAGCAATTTAGCTACTCTAGCCACTACCAGTCTGAAATGCGATCAAAATCATTTCCGTTCTGAGCATCAGAAATAACTGGAGGACCTTGATAATCACCTGATTCACAAAGGTATAAAATAACAGGCCTCCCTAACAGTCTGCTAAGTGACAAGCTTGTTTTACAACTGCAGATTAAAAGATTTGTCGATTGCAAACAGTTATGTCTTCCAATAGAGGATACCACCAGACACACGTTATACAAACGTCTTCTAAGATGACATCATCCACCCTGCTCCAACATATTCTTGTGAACAAACTTGTGAGTGCCTGGCTTTCAGTTCTCCTTAATAAATTCTTTTACTTTTTACACATTTTACAAAAAGGATAAGTGCTTTCAGAAACTGAAATCACGCAGCCACAAGAAGTTTATGGCAACTCCGTCCTTTAGATAATGCTAAAAGAATAATTTTCATCTCATTACCCTGTCCTAGGACACTAACTCAAGATGAAAGATCTTAGACTATGTACAAAGGTGAAATATAAACCATTACGTCAAAATACCTCACCCCTACATTAGCCTGATAACTCAAATCCAGACTTCAACAAACTTCCCACTTGGAGACTTCTAACATCTTTGTTGGAATCTTGGTTCTTAAATCACAGAAATTATCTTCTGGCACACAATGATCAGTCTCAGAGAATCTCTGAGGAAACCCTACAGCACCTACCAGAATCTAAGCAAAACCCACTATAACCAAAACAACAACCCAATAGTTTGCTGCCTGTTCCTTCCAAATGCAGGAACTAACGGAAGGTAATAAGCAGGCAGAACTAAGTATCACATCCTTCTGATGACATCTTTCATCTCTTAGCCAGACATCACTCACCACTTCATGCTGAATAAAAATCAGTTCCTCCAATTTAAAGAAATTAATCCCACTAAACATATTCCTGTTCCCTACAAGACTGCTTTAAAGCTATTCTTATGAGTTATACCCTTCAGTACCCCATTGCTGAACTAGTGCTTACATTTACAAGAGTGACTTCTACCCTACTTTGATAATCTTTGATAAATTAAAAATAAGGGATTTTTTAATCTCTGTGTTGTCTCATTTTTGGATTAAGAAGCCATCTTTGCAAGTATTCTTCCAAGGCTTAACAGGAACTTTAGAGATAGGTGTGATCAGGCTAAAAAAAAGGCTGAAAAACAAAATTAAAAACTTGGGCACACAGTGCAAATACAGGTTTGCAGGGGTAAAACTCTGCAGTAGTTTATGCTAATTTAAGTTGAGACATCTGTGCCCACGCTTTATCAAAATAACTTGTTCCCATCTACTTCACAGTACTGCCAGCAATCCTCAGAGTCAGACACTGAGTGGGTCTGAACACAAACTAATCAGAGCTTGTCACCTGGGCAAGGACCTGAACCCTTGGAAAAAGATTTTTATACTGGGACAGAAGAAATAACAGAACTAAACTAATTAATACAGTTCTAGATGTTACTAACACATACTTGATAGGTAATTTCAGATACTGCAGGAATATGTGATTAAGTCTGGATCTAAAGAAGCTGTACTCATCAGAACTGATTCAAAGAGTCGTCCTAGGTGTGCTGCCTAATTTTCCTCCTAGCTTCATCAGGCAAGCTCTGAAGGTTTGTGGTAGCTGCTAGAAAATATCCCTATGAGATACAGTGGTCAGATAACTTCAAAATATTGTAGGCTTTCATTTCCATTGCCAAAACACTATCTCCTGCAAGAATTACATTATCTGAGCTCATACAAACGCTTCTAGAATTTAATTCTTATCAACTCTTTGACAGCATACAGCTATTCTAAACTACAGTTCTTTGTTTCTGCAATATTAATGCTAGGAGGAACAATTCAGTTTCCCTACCGGACTTGAAAGTTGTCTTTTTTCCTTCTCCAGAGTACTATTAGCAGTGATTAAAAAATTGCATTAACACACCCAATTTGTTCTCCTTCAGTCCTCAGCAGACAGGAACAGAACTGGAGGGCAGTAAAGATGTTTGACTCTAAACAATTGTGGCTCATGCTGCTATTCACATAGGTCTTCAGGCAAGTAAGCGCATAGCTCCTAAAGGAAATCTCAATGACAGTGACAGTTCTGCAAAATCACACCTATGCCTGGCCAAGTGGAAGAGTCATGATGGATACAAACTCAATTACAAACATATCAGAGACATGCTTAGACAAATAAGTACCAAGAGTACCAAAAGAGCCTGCAACCTCTTCTAGGGAACTGTGAACATTCAGCATATTGAGTATTTAGAAAAGTGCCAGACTTCAGCTCCTGATCCATGGTATTTGCTTTAGAAGTGCTGTATATAAGCAGTCAACACACAAGATGTGACAGAATGGACTTTGACTGCCAATTACATTCTAGAAATGCTAGTGCTGAAGTCCAAATTAACTGAAAATTGACTTTGTTGAAAAGCTGGTTTGGAATTTCAGCTACTTGTGACAGTCTAAATAGAATACAAACTGAGTACTATAAAGCTGGAAATTTTCCTGAGGCACTTAGCCAAAATTAAACTTGATTATTTTGAGGGTTACTGAATCAAAACCAAATCTAAAAAAAAAAATAAAAAACAAAGTTAGGTACTTTCAAAAGAACATGCATCTCTAAAGCTCTAGCTGCCATTCTCTAAAGATCCCTGCGCAGCACAGAAGCCAATTATTCAAAGCGCTCTCCACACCACCACCACAGTGCAGCTGGATTTCACAGATATTCACCCCTGTTCCTGTGCAGTCTCTGTGGCACTGCCCTGCAGGACAGGTTCTGCATCTGGGGCCTTTCTTTCCCATATGGCGTGATTTATCTGAAATATGGCACCACACCTGTGGCCCTAAAAGCTACACCTTCCAATCTCATTCTCACAGTCAACAACGGAGAACTGTTCTGCTAACAACCCCCCTTCCAGGATTTCCTGGAATTCTTTCTTTCACTACCCTCTCAGTGCTGTCAGACAATCTTATTGTGTACTCAGCACAGCTCTGGCTCTCCAAAGCATTATGCAACTCCGCTGTTTGCACATAATCCAATTTACACAGACTAAGAATCCTGGGAGACCTCAGGTCCATATCCCTTAGCCCTCCTACCTGACTGCACAGCCTCTTCCCAGTGCAGCTTCCTAACTCGATGACAGACTAAGGCAAGCTGAGAGCACAAGCTGAGCCAGAGCTCTGGAATACTGCAAGAAGTACACAGTCTTACCAGGCAAGAGAGGATCTTCAATACATAGCATGGATGGTCTGTATCCATTAGTCATGACTTTCATGATTTCTTCTTTGGCAATATAGGCACCTCCATTTTTTATTCTAATACCAGTTTTCAAGTAGTTAAAATTCCTTCCATAGAGTTCAAAAAATTCTATTAGAAGCATTCCAAGGTTTTCATCAGCTCTTCTGGCATCAATTCTTGGATGTAGCTGTAACAAAAAACAGTTTTGCTTATTAAAAATTAGTATTTTTCAGACCATAACACAGGGCAACAAAAAGCTCTCATTTAAACATCTAACCATTTCTTCACTCAACTGAGTCACTCACTCTTCATGTACTTAAACCACACTCACATAACCGAGAGGGGGCAGCGCTTCAGCAGTATCTGGAAGCCAAAGAATTCCTTCATCTTTCCTCATGAAGCTTTTTTGAGGATTAGGGAATTCTTTTCCCTAAGTCAAAATCAATAAAGAAGTACTCCATACTAAGTTATAGCCTAGTCAGTAACAAAGTACCCAAATTTTCACAGAAAATCCAAAACTTTTTCAGAAAGTGGGGGGCAATCTAGTTGCCCCAACTGAAATACAGTTTGTGTCTGTATCTCCACCTATTATGTTTGGTATATAAAATCTATAGTAATATTTCAGTCAACACCACCAGCAGCAGAATTTCTAAGTTTTCCAGCACAGCTGCAGAGAGATGCCAACCCCATACTTCATGATACCTGTACAAGGCTTACTGTCACAAAAATATTTTAAAAGTTGTAACTTATTTGTAACATTTTAACTTGGTATTTCATCAGTCAAGTACAGCATCTGCCAGTCTTAAGCATGTCAAAACCTAACCAACATATGAGTAAAAAACCAACTTGACTGTTGGATTTCATCCTTTTAATAAACACAGAAATCAAGCACCCTGCACATGCAATGCCAGTAGTCTGGGGAGCAAGAGAAACTGCAGGCTGCAGATTTATGAAACACCATTAAGATGATTCAGGTACAGGCCCTGGTGTAGAGCACAATGCACAGCCTCTATGCCTTTTACAAGGCTCCTGCTGCTGCTCCAGTTCACACTGAAAAGATCCTGCATGTTTGAGAGGTAGTCCACAGGATCTTTTGAGAGTCAAACACTCTAAGCCGTAACAGTAATGCTGCACATTGCAAGGGGCGTCTGAAGAAACAGTACAATAAAAGGGCATAGGTACAAAACCCAGAACATTTCAAAGAACAGAAACAAATGGGGAACAGACCTACCTGCAGGAAACTAATTGCCATTAAAATTAGGCTGTAAGAGCTAATTCCACCAGTAAAAACTTCATTCAAATCCCTCTGAAGGAGGAACTGTTTCAATACTAAAATCAAGTAAGGTAGCAAAGAATATTTCTGCAAAGCAAAGTAAGTATAATCAATGACAATGTCAACATTCCAAAACAAATAAAGAACTACACAATCTCAACACACAAAGATTCATCTAACACCAAAATATTTTCAGTGGTGTGCTATACAGTGTTTCCACAGAAAGAACTAAAACATGGGGTTTTTTTATTCTAGAAATGTATGAATAGACTTCAATTCTTATTTGATCTAAGATCATACATATCAGATTTATTACCCACCTAAACAGTAAGATTTTTATATCCTTCTCTGAATGTCAGTGTCACTTACTATACTCAAAGCTTTCTTTCTAAATAGTAGTTTTACTACAGAGCATAAAAGGAAACTTTTAGGTGTGTAGCTACACAAGAATTGTTTTTTTGACAGTTTAGCAAAACAGTATTCCTAATGCAGCATCTCTTAAATTCAAGGTAAGCAAAACTTAAAACGAGACTTGCTTTAGACGCAAAGTTTAGTATCTATCTCCAAATCTAGACATGACTGTAGAAGTCCTTTCACAGTGTACAGGTTTATTCACTCCAACACCTGGCAAAGGGAACACTGCATGGACACCATTAAATAACAAATTAAAGCATCCACGTTTCATAAGTATTAAAGAAAATAGTCTTCAGCAATAAATTTTGAAGCTATACCAAAAAAGGCTAGCTAAGCATCTAGCACATCCTTGGTAAGCAGCTTCACATTCACTATATGGCTGATACCTTCATGTATTCCTTGATAAATCGAGCTGCCTTCACACCAGTCTCTACATTAAAACTGATGTCAACTTTCACTTCTGTCTCCTGGTCAGTGAGTTTTATTATTGGTACCTGAAAAGATTAAGACAAGATTGTGAATCCCCAGAAATACAGCACTGATGATATTCCCTAGCTTACTCAAGAGCCATGGATATTAGCAGTCCAATGAACACATCTACCAAGTCTGTCTGAGAGGAGGTAACAATCCTAACCTGACTGACAAGTGAATGCTTACTAGGGAGGTGATAAATACACAACCACATTAACTTACCATCACCCTGATACTCTCCCATTGCCATTGGCTATCTGCCTTCATAGCTGCAATAGCAGTGTTATTCATATGACAATTTACTTAATTTAATGACTCATTCCAGTTAATAGGAGATCTTCTAATCTTATAACCTGTGGGAACTGCATTCCTCTGACCCAGCACTGCACCACTCACTTGCTAAACTGACAGAAAAGCAGCCTAGCAGAAAGCAATGCCTGTTGGCTTATCAAGATGAACTGGCTCAATGCAGAGTCAAATGAAAGCCAAAAGAGATAAAGCAAAGCAGCCGTAGCAGTATGGCAGGAATAAATTATTATAAAATGACTGAATACGTAGTTCAGCTTCACACCACCACCTGGAAGGCAATGCCTTACAAAATAATTTTACAATCATAACCTAAACGTCAGCTGACAACATTTATTTTTATATTGAACTCCTCATATTTTTAATCTGAAACAGAAAACAAAAAAGAGCAGAAGTATAGCATCATTTTATAGCAACATTAGAAAACAAAAAAGGAGTAGTAGTAGAATTTTAAGACTAGCATAGTGCCATTTTTCATCATTAAATAGTAATACAGATTCTGAAAATCCCATCAGTTCTCAGGTAAACCAAAGGCCACCAAAGCTACTGTTACGTACTGCTACTCTAATGAAAGCCACAGGAATATTACGAGCCTACAAGAGGAAGACTGTTTTAGGGACCACAAAACAGAAGTTTGGAATACTCACCTTAGTCCCCTGGAGAAAACAACACTTGCTCAGTAACATAAAATTTGCATGCATTAAGTTTTTAACATAGTCAACATGATTCAGGCTAAGATGACAGATGGAAGGGATAATACACATCAGAGTCACAATGAAATAAAGGTCTCAAGTAAGTGTATTTTGAAAGGGAAAACCCAGTGCTAGGTTTGGAACACTTCACTATGCCATATGAAACAAGACCACCTGAAAACCCTGTTGAAAGCCAGACAGCTCTTGTTACTGGCCCCTGGCTAAGTCAATTCCCCTCAAAAGACCAGCGGAAAAACATAATGCAAATAGCTAACTTATTTTACTGGATATTTTGCAAATACTAACTTTCAGCTCTTTATTGACAATGTAAGTATGAAGTACAGCCTTCAGCAAACACAGCACACAGAATTACCAAAGTCAGTGTAAAAGACACCGTGCTACTGCTAAGCACACACAGACTACTGAAATGTTGCACAGAGAGCTTAAGACAATATAATTTGCTTCATGAATTAAGAACACTATTTATCACCAACATCTTAAGGGGTCTGAAAGTTTTCCGTTCAGTATTCCAAAGCTATTACTTACCGTAGCTTTGTCAAGTACTTTAATGGAATATGGCTCAGCCACACTGTGTTTTCTCAGTGCTTGCTCCAACAGCTGTAATGGGGGTCGTTCCCATTTCCCAAAAACAACTAGATCAATATCACTAGACAAAAAGAACACAGCATGAAATCCATTAAGTCTAAAGCATAATACACTACCAAAAATATGGTAAAATTGCCATTCCACATATAACAAATCGTACAAGATGATCATTCTGCAGCTCGCAATGTAGGTTCCCAATAAGCTTCTTCGAGAAACACTAAGCAAGAGAGTCCATGGTGCTTTAGGACTCAAAGCAGCATTCTAGCTTCCTGCTTCCAGTACTCTGATGAGTTCTTTGAGCTCCTTTCCCTGTTACCTTCCATGATCCCTCCTCCCTGACTTCCACGACCCAATTCCATGCCTCTCTATCTACTCATGTTGACAGCCATTTTAACAATCCAAAAAATTTTATCAGTGATTGGCATTCATAGAAATGAAATTTGCAGTGCTTTCCTACTGAAAATTTACTTGCTGTAAAGACAACATAGTCTTTAAGACAGTGCTACATGGGTTTCCACATCCAATTGAAGCATTAAGTGATATAAAATGCCAAATTAAGTAAGACATTTTGCTCTCCAAAAAGATGGGAATTCAGCACTGAGCTGATTCTTTTGACTTTACAGAGTAACTCTGTGATAAGTGACAAATCCTCAGTAATTTATCTTACTTAGCAAAACACAACCTTTACAAGGGAAATAGTAAACATACAATTTCACTGTATGTTCAAAAAAAAAAGCGCAAAAGACTAACCCCAGACTCAAGGAAGAAAAGGCAATTCTCCAAATGGTCAATAAACAGAGCAGAGCAGTAAGATTATACATCAAATACTTACTGCAAATCTTGAAGTTCAAAAGCCCTTCCCTTTGCACATGAAATATTAGATAAAAGTTTTACTGAAAGTTTGACAGGTTTTCACATTCCAGTCTACACTGGAATGTCTACAGTCCTTGTTGAAATTTACCATTTCTCTAAAAGAAGACAAACTTTTAAATGAGAATAAACTGTTACTTACCTAGTTGGAAGATAAAGCCCTGTACTAAAGCTGCCAAATATCTGGACCTGAAAAGAACACAGTAGGAAAATAACTCGCAATTATGAATGTTCACTTACCTTTACTTTCACAAAACTTAATACTTCTCTTAACTTGTAAGGGATATAGCCAAGTTAAAAAAGTTACTTTACCATATATCTGTACAAACACACTCTTTCTTACAGATGCAGCTTTAGAAGAAATTGGGCTTTAACATTAAATAACTACCAATTCAGCTAGCAGAGAATAAATTTAAGCAAGGTCTGTTCATTATTTATTTCCAGTTTGACAGACTTACAGGCTTTTATCAATTTCCTTCCCTCCTAACTCCTTCCTTCCCTTACAGTACAGCTTTATTTAAATTGCAAGAGTTTAAGGGAAAATTTTCCTAATTTTTACGTTTAAAAACCATCAAGTACATCTAAACATACAATTCAGGTATATATAAATACTCCAGATTTTACTGTTAAGAACTATCAAGTAGCAGCAGGTGTTTGTGTGTAGAAAATGCATGATGAGGATATACCCACAGGCCACATCAAATACATTCAGTGAGCTTCCCATCTAAAGAATTGAGATGCTCTTCCCTCTCTGTTACAGCAGAGCCCAATTTACAAGCTCACTTAGTTTTTTCCTGGGAAACACGGGCTTTTCAGTGTTTCTATCGATTTCTACAAGGTAGAAAAATCTCACTATGAAGGAAAAACATGGGTGAGGATGAAACAGATGAGCTTTACAGTATTTTTAGCTCAGTGGTGTGGCCTGAGCCCTCACTCTCTGCCATGGAAGGCTAAGAAATCACAGTGGTCTGAAACCACTGGTTGTTAATGACAATGCTGCAATCTGGTAATCACAAAGGTGATGCTAGAAATACAGTTTAGAATACATTCTTTATGGATGAGAAGATATATTCTTTGGGTAACAAAGTGTTTGAAATTACACCAGCTTAGATTACAACATATCTCAGGGAGTGCAATTTTCCCACTACAGTAGGGGTAAAGTAATTCAAGTAATTCCTTGAATGTCAAATTCAATAAGAATACCAAAAAAAAAAAAAAATAAAAAAAATATTTACAAATATCCAGAGTCAGGACTCCTTGCAGAAATGGATACATAGGTAGGAAGTCTCACTTTAACATTCAAAATTAAATTACACAGAGACAACCACTTTAGTAAGCTCTTAAGAAATGCACTACTAAAAGCTGACAATTCTTCACATTCCCAGTTCTCAAAATGAAAAAATATTCAGTTCATTAATACAAAATCCAGGTCTGAAATTTCCCCGCGTTTTAAAATAAATTTCCAAATACTGCAAGAGCTGTGATATTAAGTCGATTGAGTTAAACTTAAAGAGTTACCTGTTCATTTCTAAAACAAAGAAAGATAAGAGCAAGGTTAAGTGAACCAAGCTCCAAAATTTACTAGAGAAGCAAATCCCAAGTCACACTCACGTCAGCGGTAGGCCAAAGATCTTTGATGACTGTTTCTATCCTTTTTACCACTTCTCTTCTCATAGCTGCTTCTTCAGGACGAGGGGACATGAAGTCATAGAAGTCAATTATTTCTTCATGTAGTCTAATGGAGAAAGTAGGACCAGTTATAGTGACAATTTAACTATGAAAATAAATTTTACAAGAAACAGGCCATAGGCTTTATTTAATACACTAACTCTGGTAGACTTTTACTAATTTTTACTGGCTCAACAGTGAAGACTAAATTCAATTCCTGATGGTTATTTTCTTTAAAAAATCAAAGCTGAGTCTAAAAAACTACATGATAATGCAAATGTGAAGCAGCACAAGACCAACTGAAGTCTTCAAGCAGGTTTATTCTTCCAGCAGTTCTTACTTCTGTGTATGTGGCAGTTTACACAGACTGCAAACAGGACACTGGCATTAATGAGTTTTTGCAGAGGACAATAAAAAGGACATTTAAGTATTTCTTGATGTAAAAACGTCCACTTTGACAAATGGAGATTCCTTTGACACTCAAGCCCTTCATTAGCCATTCATTTATATAGAAAGTGACCTTCCAATTGAAGTCAAAGTGAGAAATGTTAAATATATTCTCAAGTGTGAAGTATTTTTATACCAGTGTTACATGATGAGTCCTGACACTGGAACCTTATACACCTATTAAGACATTTTGTTTCACATCTACCAATACTATAGAACTCCTACTGCCAAATTTGAGTTTTCAGGTGAATGTTGTGTTTGCCCTCAATGGAAAAACATCCAGCAATGCCAAACAAAAAATGCAAATAACTACTGCTGTGACATTTTTCCAAAACATCTTTTTGAAGTTGACATATTTCTAAGATTTCTGTCTAACTCACAAAACATATCTAGTCAACATCATAGTGAAATCCAAATACTGACCTAAACCTAAAAATTAATCTATAGTTTATATACTTAAGACTTCCCAAATGAAAATTTAATACATGTCTAGAAGAACTCAACGCTTCATCTGAGACTTTTGCAATTCATTTCACTAGGTAATTCCCCTGCTAGCAGGCAACTTCCAGTAGACCACGTGCCTAATTTTTAAGGGTCAGTATTCCTTTCTATACTCAGAGATTTTAGCAGCAAAGCACAAAGATACTTCCAAAAAGCATACATATTTTGAATTACTGTTTGCCCTTTCTCTTACCTTAAACTGAGTCTGGACTCACAACTGAACATTTAACTACACAGCAGATTTAACCAACATTTCAATTTGCTGATGAATCTACTTGATTCCAAAATTTTACAGCAAGGCAGAAAATACAAACTAACTAGCTCTTATTTTGCTTTGTTTATAGAAAGTATGTTTTTTTCTACCTTTCCGAGACAAAAAGACCAATGAATAAAATACTTGAATACACCTAAAAGCAATGGGGACAAACTAAAAACTTTTCTGTTCTTCTGCCTACAATAATCTACCATAGGCAGATACAGGGTGAAAGCAAGAAAAAGCAGGAAAAACAAAGAGGCAGCCATCCTTCCAAGCCACCAGTAATTTCACCTGGCATTTTTTCAGGTCTTTTAGTCCATTTCTGCTTTGTTATTCATGGCATTCCATGAGAATTTAAGAATGCATCAGAATAAAGAGTGCTTTATTTTAAACTGCTGCATGGTAATGATGTTATCTGATGTTCTTTCTTGGGGCAAAAAAAAAAGTTGTTACATCTCAAAACATAAGACTTTTCAGGCTCTCAATTCATATCCATTTGTCTCTATCCACCAGCAGTTTTCTGAGCTACTAATCCTCATGGGTTTCTGTCCCCTTCCACAACAGCAATTCCAAAGTTTGATCACTGCTAACCTTCCTTGGCTTGTTTTCAATTTGCACCATGTTTTCTGACAGGTGGGCAGAAACACACACGCAGTCAACACTTAATTCTGCCATTCAGTCCAGGACACACACCTGTTTCCATTTTATTGTCCCTACACTTGTGAATATTGCTGATACTTGAGGGTATCTGAGCACACAGCTGCTCTTTAAGAGACCATTATGAAGGAGCTTCAATGTGTTTTCTGAACAAAATCACCAACATAAAGCCCACCCACAGGGTATATTCAGACAATTATTTTTCTTCAGTCATGATTCTATATTTACTAGAATTTAATTTTACCAGCAATTTTATAATCTAATGAACAATGAAATCCCACTGTGTCTGCAGTCAGCTCTAGCTTTCTATTATCCTTTCTAGCCTTTTCTCACTTATTTCTTCCCTCCAGGTATTTATGAATATATTGAGCAACAGTCTTGAATAATTCTATTTGTAACCTTCCTTTATTATAAAGTAAATAATTTATTCTTTCCTTTGGTTATTTCTAAGCAGCTAACCCAGCAAACCAGTAAATGTTTGGTTTTTACAAAGTCTTCAAAAAGAATCTCAAACATCCTTCTAAAAAAATTCAGCAGTTGTGTTATCAAACTGAACACAGGAATTTGGATCAAGAATGAATCCTTCAAGAAAACGAGCCCTGTGAGATACAACTACCTTTATCAAAACATGCAATAGACCCTTTCTTTATGTTTGCTCATGCAAGAAGTTTTGTTTTGTTATAGTATCTGCCCCATCCAACCACTCCAGGAGATCGAGACATTCCTGGATAAAATGCATTTCCAGTAGCCATCCTGTATTAGGGAAGGAGCAGAATAAAGGGGTCCCTGTCCCCATCCACATCACAGCCTCCACCACACAGCACAGCCTTTCAAAAGCAGCCTCAGTGCATCAGCAAGCTCAGAAAAAGAGCAAACACACAAGTACCCTCACTTTGATGCCCTACTGAGCTTCTCTTCAGATGATTAACACCATCACAATGGTTAACCACGTCATGAAATACTCAGAAGAATATCATCACTAGTCTACACTTCCTTCCTGATCTGCTTTTTAATATGAATTCAGGTTCATGTTTTCTATTTTGCACTGGCAAGGCAGAAGTTGGTTCAATGCTTCGATCTGCACAGGACAACAGCAAAGGCCTGGATATCAAAGCTCTTTTAGAGTTCAAGCCATACTCATGGCTAATTCCTCTGAAATTCTTTGGCATATATGACAAGACATGGGTGTACAACAGGTGTCATTCTGCTGACTAGATTTACTCCTACTGAAGTAAATTACTTCAGACTCTTACTGAAATTTAAAATTGCAGTTGCCTGGAGTCAAAGAAAGTTGTGCAGAAAAGTCTCCTAATCCTTCTCCAACAGAAAGCATTTAGTTCACTTAGCTCTTACTACATGATCTGTCTTCCCTAAGGTGTCCTTTCATGTCTCTCTGCAAGCCCTACTGACTCCGGCAAGTTTCTTGCTTTCGATGTCCAAGACTTTCAAGTCTTAATGCATTTAGCAAACCAGTTCTAAACCCTTTGTCTTAACAGACTTCTATTTTGTTTACTCTTTCCAGATTTCCTTAACTCAATATTTTCTACTTCTTAGAGATCATCTTCTTGGTCTATGTCCTTCTCAATAAGAATCAATGCTACACTCACAGTCAGCATGACAACACAACCACAGTAGCATTTTATCCTTTTGGGTTTCACCTGAAGCAGCTTCTCAAAACAGAGACACTTTTTTAAAATTTAATGTTACAGTGGTTTGCAGTTTTGTAAACATCTTTGCTCAGATAAGGTTACTAGAACAGTCACAAAACCCCAGCTCTTATACACATAAAATAAGATCCTGCATGCTATTCAGGACTAATCCCAGAGTAACTTCTCCATTAGTTGAAGGAATAATATGGTATCTGAAAAAAACAGATAACAGTGGAATATTCAGCCAGCCAATACAGGGATAGTTTTTATTTAAGTATTTTGTCCACATAGCCTCTACAATTTTTATAAGCACTTCTTAAGTCAGGACTGTGACAGTATTTTAAGCATTAGGAAGAGGATTTCCATTTGCAGCATATGATATACATGCAGATACAAGTTAACAACCTAACTCTTCTTTTTTTTTATAGAACTTCCTTCAACATATAGACAAGTCAATCTTCTCAATTCCCTTCTGGCTTCTTCAAGAATCTGGACTCCCAGCAGCATCCCAGCACCTAGCTATCTCCTATAACATTTTAAGATGCCTACTGTATTACTTTGCTAGCAAATGTAGGCCTTTTAATCAACTTTTTCACAAGACAGTTTTACTCTATTTATAGAAATACTGGGAAAGAAACTTGTTGGTAAGCTGTACTCTTACCTAATATAAGATTGCAAAGATTAGAACACAGGGATGCAAAAGAGAGGCTACTTGTACTTGCTATATTATTCAGGTTGCTAATTTTAACAGCCTGGAGGAACCTACCATTCACTGATGTTATTAGTGCTAAGCACAGCAAGCATCTGCTGCTTACGGGCTGAACTACGCAACAGAATTAACATCTTCTGTTTATCAAAAAATTACCCCTTTTACTGTTTTAGGAAAGGCAGACACACTTCTGGGTTAAAATAACACTCAATTGACATTCTCAGACTTTTCCAATATTTTTGGTTAAAGGTAGGTCTCTAAGAAAGGAGATCATCCACTTCACTCATTTACTGCAAATATTATTATATATAAGATTAACTTATTACTTCAAGGGCTAACTTTGATGCAGTGAAAAGAAATTCTCAAACATCATCAACAAATTAGAAGGTAAATTAAAAGCTACAGAGACTTTGTTCCCTCAAGTAAGCATTTGGTTCCTTTTCAAAATGACTACACCACTAAGAACATTAATTTATTCTAAAGGAACAGATAGAAACATGATTGCATCTTTTATGTGGAACAACTAATGCTTTTTAAAAACATATTCTTTACTTACTAGAGTGAGTATTTTTTTAACTGAAGTCTAACACATCATCCAAGAATCCTTGTAAAAGGAAAGAACAGATGCCACAGTTAAAGCATGGGGGTCTAACCCTAAGGGTGTGTAGAAAAGGGAAGTAAAGAAATGAAGAGGCATAGGTAGCATCTCAAAAGAATCTCTGCTGAAATAAAGGTTACAAGTCATGGAATACATTCCTTCAATGAAGCATGAACTCCAAAACACGTATGAGGACTTCACTGTCTCGAGAGTAAATGATGAAAAGCACAGCAGTCACTGCACATATCTTGGAAATCTGTTGAACTGTACCTTTCCCTATGACTAGGGCAAAGCACAATTGCATTATCATGGAAATGCAGGTGAAATCTCACCCTAAAACAATCAAATGCATTCAGTAGTTTAAATCCATCTTAAAGTCTAAAACTAACTAAGGAACACAGTTGAGTGAAATAGAGGAGAATATATATATGTGAAAGCAATAACATTCTGAGACAGAGTTTTCCCAGTATCATCTAAGATTAAGACATCTGCAAAAGGGACGAAAATATAACTATGACCAAGAAAAGATGAACTACAATTCTTCTCTTCCCATTCCCACTCACATCACCCATCAGATGCCTTTACCTTTGTATACTAGTCCTCCTCTACACCAGTAAGGCTCAGGCACTACTACTCTATGCCCTAAAGCAATGCTCTAAGCTTACAGAGGAGAAAAACTATGAAAACACAGTGCTACACTCACAGACTGTACTGCTGCACCAAATCAGTCTCACACTACTACATTATTCAGACAGCAATTATCTTCATCACTGTAATTGTATGGAAGGCAGCAAACTACAAAGACTGGCAGAATAAAAAAAAACTCAACTATATAGAACTTACGAATCAGAGGTGTGAAATTTTTTACAGACAGGCACCCCAAATACAAACTCAAGTAAGAATCGAGCTTACTTTGCAAGTTAGCTACAAAGGAGAGAATGGTAGAAAAAAGTACTTCTGTTCTCATACACAGAACAAAGAGTAGTTTATAAAATGTGCTGTACCTTTCCACAAGAGATGACATTGTTCTTATTTCCTCTCTGAGCTTTCTCTTTGTCCCACAGTCATGCAAGCCAAAGCCCATCCTGACTTTAGACCAAGTTTCTTGCCATTAGATTTTACCACTTAGGAACACCTTGACAGTTGATGCACTCAAGAAAGTAAGTTTGCTGGATTGATTCAAACTGCAAATTTCCAGACCTAAGTAATAGAGTTTGTCTGCATTTTGAAAAATAATCAGAAACTAATCTATTTTTGCAAAGTACGTCAATCCAATAAAACTCGACCAATTACCTTATTAATGGCTGGAGGTACTTTGAAAAAGCTGCATCATAAAAATTTTTTAAATAAGCAGATCTCCAATTTAATACATGGCAAAGTCGATCCACTACACAAGTTTCTGAAGTACATTACTCCTGACTTGGAGTGATGGACTTTCCTACACCACCAAGAAAGCATCACAATTATTTTGTTGCACCAGTGAAGGAGAATGCCATATGTTAAACCTTGAGACTGAATCTGAAAGTTTGCTATGCCAATAAATAGAACCACTAAAGCTCAAAATTCCTGCCTTAATACCATTCTTTTCCAAATGCCCAAAGATAGCAAGCGATTAACATCCCACACAAGTCAGACTGCAACAGGAGAAACATATTAGTGACGAGAGACCACGCCCATAGATCAGGATTCATTACACCAGGTTAGCCACTGAAACCTTAAAAAGAAACAACTCTTGACATAATCCTGAGCAGCAGACTACCTCAAAATGCACCCATCAAAGCACTACTGGCAGCAAACCCTTCACATTTGCAGTGAGCATCTCTACAAGGCAACAAAAGCTAGAAAAGTCTTTTCTGGATTTAAGTACTGCTGCAGTTTGCCATATAAAAGAGGAAGCTCCTTTAAAATCCAATAGAACAATGTGTTTCAGAAACTTTCAAAGGTATCACACTGGTTGTTTAGCGTGTATCACTAATTAGGTTTTAGGGGGGAAAAAACAGCTTTTACTACCTTGTCATAGGATTCCATCAGAAGATGTCTTCAGAAACCCTGAAGTCGTGTACAAAGCAGGAAAAGAGGATTGGAAGATTAAGGATATCAAAAACGATTATGAGGAACAACTTAACAAGATGCGAAGCTATGACTGAGAAAGGCTAAACAAGTTCAAGAGCCCAAAAACCTTCTTCTGTTAAGTGTATTAAGTGATCAGCACAGAGAAAGTTAGGTGATTCCAAAGCATGATATGTAGAGAAGTTAATATATTTTTTTTTTAAATTCTCCAGAGACTTCCCTGATCCACAACTACAAAGGGAGAACTTGTCCTAAACTTTTTAATAGAAAATACTTCACAGCAAAAGCTATTCCTGGTAAGTCAGTATTCACCAAAAGTCACACTCACTTGATACTGCATTTGTACCAGAACAGTAAGTAATCTTTCTTTTTTTAATTTAAAAGGATTAGCTTTGACATTCAAAATACTCAAAGTAGCCTAAAAGTAGAATCAATGCAACAAATGAATAGCTAAAACTGTATCAAGATGCTAACATAACTATCATAAATGGAAGTAGTGTCTTAGAAAAAAACCCAAACATTCAGAGCTACTTGGAAGAATCAGAGAACCACAAAGAAAAATCTGTTATTTTCTTGGATTTCCAAACGGCATTTGACAATGGCCCCACATCATTATGCAGGTTTATGAAGAAACTAAGCTGACATGGGATATGGGGCAAGACCCTTCACGTTGATAAAGAATTGTTTTAGAAAGGAAACAAGCAGCTGGAACTCTTAGTTTCCATATAAAAGGAAGATCACTAGTGGAGCCTCAAAGCACAGGAACATCAGGCAAGTCCCATGTTAGTAATCAGGAGACAAAATACAAGATGGAACGAGATAGCCCAAGATGCAGGAATACTGTGACACTATCACACAGGTCTGGTTCATGTGAGTTCCAAAGATAAAACAGGACTGCAAAGCATACAAACATCTAGAGGCAGGAAACTGTTTCAATACAAGGAATGATTAAACAGACTAGAAAACAACTGTCAGGTGAAACAATCTTTCTCCTCCTCCTTTTTCAAGTCCCATGCAAAAAAGCACTCACAGTCTGCCTCTGTAATACACAGACCTGCAACTGGCAGCCACTACAACCCTAGTGACAGCCTCAGGATAAAAAAAAATAAAATAAAGATTTTTACATAATGCATGGCTTTACTGAGGAACATCTTCCCACAGGTCATTGCTGATCCCAGACCATAAAAGATCAAGACAAATTCATACACAAAATCTACAGTAAGTATACCAATGCCCTGCCTATAGCCCAGGTAAAACTGGGAGATGCTTTCAGGGAATATCACTTCAAGCTCACGTTGATATATTATTTTCCTATTTGGCACTGGCCTCTAACAGTCTCCCCTAGTACAGCTGTTGATGTTCTTAGTGCCAACTGTCACTACTGCCAAAGCCTAACAACTGGCAAAACCACCACAAAGCTGATGCCAGGATTAAACTGCTCCAAACATGGCCCATTCTCCTTTACACACAGATGTGAGCACCTGTCATGCAAGGCCTTCTCGTGTTTTACTACTGCAGCTCAGCCTTTCTGACCTCTAGTACCTCTAGTGACTCTGGAGCCTACTGCTGCCAGAACATTCCTTTCATTCCACTCCCCACAGCATCAGTCTCTAATGCTACACTAGGTACCCACTTTGCACGGAAACTTTGTGCTTTACTGAGGCAACTTACTGGACCACAGGAAAAAAAGGGATGTTGTGTTCTTCTGACAATTCATCCAGCAGCTATCCTGAAACTTTCCTTCATACCAACCTTCAGGCATGAAAACAATCCATTTAACTACATCCTGATGCTCTCTCCAAAAATGTACTATGACTAACAGGTAACTACTTTCATGCTTCTCCTTGCATACACTCCAGCATATACACTGCCTAGTTCTACCCTGACCCTACAGCCAAGCAAAACAAGAATTGAGTGTACAATGCCAGCACTACCTGCCTCCTACATTACTACCCCCACTAAAGGTCTCCACCTAGCACTACACACAGCAGACACCAAGGATTGGACAGCAGTGCGGATGAAGCACAGTCCACTGTGTTGAATCTTAACTAAGTGTTGGAGCAAGGCAGCACTGTTAAGTACAGGCAGGAGTTAAGAATAATCACTCTTGGGAGGCTCCTAAAGCCCTTAAAAAAGCTGGACATTTCACTGCAGACAGTAAAGGCTTCAGAGCACCTCCAAAGTCTACATTCTTTCAGCTCAAAGTAGAAGAAAAAAAAATTTTTGCAGAAGAAGCTGACAATGTGGCATCCCCACACATTCATTTGTATCTGACAGCTCTGACAGCAGTATAATAAAAAGCAAGGGTTGACAAACATGCAATTGGAGCTATGCACAGTCCTGGATGCAATGGATTTTTAATAGTGCATTGCACTAAACTTATCTTAGTCAAAGTTCTGAAAAATATCAAAAACACACCAAAAAAAAATCTGTAAGACTGGAATCAGAAACATTACATATAGGTGAAGAAATAAAGATGGCCTAATACAGCCTTAGCATACAGGAGCACCACCACATCCCTGGACATCACTTTTTGTTTGCAGTATCACTCAGCTGCAAACTGGTGAACACTGAAGCAAGCCTTCTGGGGAAGCACTGTCATAAGCTTACCTTGCTTATGAGAACTCTGCCCAAGGACCTGCTGTGGGAGTGCTGCCCTGAACCCTCCTTCAGCAGAAGGAAATGCAGAGGTCTTGGTGCTCTTGTACTCTACGGCAGAACTTGTGTGTCATTATCAAGACAGAGTTAAAGAAAACAGCTATATGGGGGAAAATTGAATGCAGGAAGTCATCAGACACTATGCAACACTAATTAGTCCAGGCAGAGCCCCATTCCAATGTATCATAACATTTCTGGTATCCAAACTAATCCTCAACAAGCCAGTTCTGTTATTTCTGCACAGCACTGTAATGTGCCAAGCAGAGATGCCAGGTATTTCAGCACTAAGCTCATTCAACATCTACAATTAGACTGAACACTTAGTTGAAAGTATTAAGCAGAACAGACTCTTACTGCTAAAAATGCTTTCATTCTTTACTTACTTTGTTAAGTTTATATTAAGAAGCAAAATTATTAAATCTGGTATGATTTTATACTACTCACAAGCTAGGAGCTACATCTTCAGAGAAAGCACTCCATTAGCTGTGCATCCAAACAAAAGCCGTAAGTCCTTGGCAAAAAGTTTAGAATAGCTTGATGCCATATTTTGAAATAGTATTTGAGCTCTTTTAAACTCTCTGGATGCTTAAACTACTGAGATATACTTAAGATACTGACTTTACAAAAACAGAAGGTATTTGCTGAACAGACAATGCACATACTAAGAGGTTAGGTGTAGTTTTAAACTACACAAGAGGATACTTTACAGTACCAAGAAATAAGTTCTGAACATCAGTCACAACAGTCTGAATTAACCTCATAATATTAAGACACTTCTCTGCCTTGCATCTGAAACCAATCATCTTGTCATCTGCAGTCCTAAATGCAGGCATATAAGAATTTACACTGCTGCTATATTAATCACTCTGCTGAAGCACTGGAATAAATATGGCTTCAATCTCCTCACTCCCTACCTTCCAAAATTCTGTAAAAGCATAACACGGGACAATCTAGGGCATCCAAAAGCACAGCTTTAGGATGAAATCTAACCACGCACAGCTATTCACTCTTGTGTTTTATGAGAAAAATTTTCTTTACAGAGATTGTTATGCTGCCATCAAAGTGGTGAAAGCATGAGTCCACTGGGAAAAAAAGGAATGCTGTATATAAAGCAGAGGAAAACACAGCTTTCATAACATGCAGTATTCCTAAACATCACCACACCTACTATCACAAAGCCACTGACTATGAGCAGTGTGAATAAAACAATGACTTGCAGTGCTACAGACCATCTTCAGCTCTAAATGAGAAAGTAAAGAGCACAATACTGTCTCAAAGCACGCAGGCAATTCATCAGCAGCCTGGGAGAGCACTAACAGAGATTACCCTTCCTAATGTGTTACCAAAAGACAATACAGTAACACTGTGAGCCACTGCGTATCACTTGGAAATTTCAGCATGCTGTAGAAAAACATTCTTTTAGGAACAATATTCACAGCAGAGTAAACTCTACCATTCACGTACAGGGTAAGCATAAGAGCATCTGTGACCAAGTCCTTCTTCCTATAATCAATGCCCAAACCAGATTGCAGCTGAGGATTTTCAGGATCACATTTTTCAACAGTTGCATATACCACTACACAACGCTGAAGATGCTCTGTCAACAGATGACGAGTTATCAAAGTGATACTTGAGGACCAGGCTGACAGCTCCAGGGAACAGCAGGCAACTAAAGGAACATAAGGGATCCACAAGAAACTCCTGCAGGGATCTGTCCCTATCCCAGCCTTTTCAGTGCATTTTTATTTGATTTGCCAAATAACACACCAGCCAGGCGGAACAAAAAGTTAAGCTCACCACTAAACAGGAATTACTGCAGAAGACAGATACCTAAATCCACTCCAGCAGTGACAGTATTCTTATTTCAATCATGCAAGCACTTCATAAAAAAATCACTAACACTAAACAGAACATTGTTTAAGAATACACACTTGTCCAATACACACTTGGGTAACAGAATTCAAACTTTAAAGCAAAAACTGCTTGTCATATTTAGGTCTACAGTTTCAAGCTTCATGCTCTCCTTCAGCACTACTTAGTTCCCTGCTACTTTAAGGAATGCTCTGGAACTACAGGATCACACATGCTGTAGCTACTAGTATCTCACTCCCAGAATCAGGTCCTGCTTTTGTAACAGAGATCCTTGACAGAAGATCAGGAAAGGCAGCTTCCACTTCCAAAGATATTTTGCAAAAAACTTGTCGTTAACACATCAGCAAAAGAACTACCTACATTATGGAATTCAACAGTGCAAATGAATCTCAGCTGAACAATTTTGTTGTGTACGGATTCACTATAAACTCATACTTCAAGAGTGACATAGCTACTATTAAAGGAAAGCCAAAAGAAATCAGAAGGACAAAACATGAAAAATAAAGATATCTGAAAGGCATAGGTGGTGCTGCATAACAGCTACAGAATAGAACCTGCAATACCTGGATTTGATTTGCCATAGACCTGCTGGGTGAACTCAGGCTGCTCCTTTCCACACCTGCCTGGAGATCTGCCTCACTTACACTGAATTGACTTAGATTAAAAAGTTAACTCAGTGCTCTACCACATCTCTAATGAAGTAAAACAAAAACTTCACACTATTTTAAAGATACTATTGGAACTTTAGACATACAAATTTCTTAGTATAAGACTCAAAGCTCCTAGCACAAGATGCCTCTTAAAGATTTAAATTCCAGCTTCCTGTAAGAAATTTGAATTTTCAGTGTCAGTCTGGAACTGAAAAGCAGAAGTCACGTCTTGTCCTCCCCTTCTTGAGGTTATGGTTTACAAAAATAGAACTTTAAAAATATCTTTTAATACTTCTTAATAACTTGTAACATACTCAGCACCTGACAGTAATACACAAAAGATAAGACACTGTCCTTAAGTTAAATCTCTCACTTAAGAATCCCCAGCTCATACCCTGTTATCTTTAGCTATTTCCCCTCTACAAATATGCTGTGCCTTTACTCCACAGGCATCCAAAGGTCCTGATGTTAGGATGTTCCAAGAAACTATTTTTGAAGTGACATCAGAAATCTGCCACAGTCAGTCAATGTAGCTAGCACTTTTTCCAATAATAAAATAACCTTTAGAAAGTAACATTTTCCCTTAATTAAATGAAATTTGACAGGTGAAATACAGCAATCTCATAGAGCATCCCAGATATGCTTTGTTCAATTTCAGTCCCTATTCCATGCCAATTAGGTGAAACCAAATACTTGGCCTTACTAACTACCCATTTATATGAGAAAGGTATGGTTTACAAAATGGAGTAAGCTTCATAAAAGTGTTCTCTTCAAAAAGACACGATTTCTGCACAGGTATTGGCTAGCTCAACCTATTTTAGAGCCAAAACACACTCGAGAGAAACATTCTAAGACCACACTGACTTTCATGCCCATCTCAGAGAACTCGGCACCTCCCTTTCAAGTGATATTCCTAACACTCCTGAAACCAACCAGCTTGCTGCAGCCTAAGCAGAAGCATTTAAAAATTAGCACAAGGGTTCTGAGTTCCTCTGAACGGAAGCCTTCCACTTCCCCCTTACAATCTGAATTGACACCTGGTAGCTCTGGCAAGCATCCTCCACCATCCTTGCTTTAATTACTGTAGGTGACCTCTGATAATGGTCTGACAACTTCACCTCCCAACCTACTACAAGGTAAGGCCTAATCCCCGGTATCTAAGGGTTCCCTGGCCCTGCGTGAATCGCTGCTTCGGCCAGGAGCCACTCAGCTGGCACAGACCAAGGTGATTTACAAAAAGGCACGGGTTAGTGCCCCGCCATCCCCTACCATCGGCCTCCCCGCCGCGGCCGGCTCCAGAGGAGTTCGTGTGACCCCAGCCCACCGCCCCCCGTCCGGAGGGGCCGCAGGAGAGGCGGCCGAGGCCCCCCTTCCCTCTGGGGCTGCAGCAGCCCCCGGGGCCCCGGCTGCTCACCCCTGCACGCCCGGGCTGTATTTCCTGGTCTTCCAGGGGGTGCCGGGGCTCTGCAGCGCTGGCTGAGGCGGCTGCCGCTGCTGGTGGGGGGAGTTGTTGACGGCGACGCCGCGGCTGCCGGAGAGCAGGTAATTCATCCCATAGGTGCTGGCTTTATTCTCCCGTTTCCTGCGGCCCGGGTGGTACTGGTGCTGCTGGGGAGACGCCGGGGGCGGGTGCGGGCTGCGCGCCGGGTGCGGCGGCTGGTGGTGCCCATTCACAGCGTTCACTTTGTTCTCGTGGAAGTTAAAAAACTCCCCGGGTCCGGCCCCGCTGCCCAGCAGCCCAGGAGGAGCCACCGCCACCGCCCGGGGGCCGCCGGAGGAAGAGGAGGAGCCGCCACCTCCGCCGCCGCTGCACGATCCCGAGGAGGAGAAGCCGGGGCTCTCGGTGCCGGACTCCACCGAAGAGCAGGAGGACGAGGAAGACACGGAAGGCGACTTCTGCAGCCGCCGCCCTCCCTCGCCGCCGCCGTTCACCGCCGCGGGGCCGGCGGAAACAGCGGGAACCAGTCCGGTCAGCAGGGCCGGCGGGGAAGGAGAAGGCGAAGGCGGCGAGGAAGAGGAGCAGCAGGCGCCGGGCGCCCCGAGCCGCACGCAGCCGTGCCCGCGGGGCGGAGAGGCGGCAGAGTCCAGCGCCGGGGAGTTGAGGCAGAGGTAGTGCGGGAAGCTGGCGCCGCCCCGGCCCCCCACGCCCTGCGAGGTCTCCCAGATCTGCATCCACAGCGCATTCGCGGGTCCTTTCTGCTCAGGCTGGATCCAGGCCACGCGGGGATCCATCCACGCCCGCCCGCCGCCGTCCCTCACTGCCCGGCCAGAGCTCCGCGCCGCCGCCTGCTCACCGCCCGCTCCCTCGCTCGCTCGGCCCGGCAGCGGCGCTAGGAGCGGCCCGGCAGCAGCGGCATGTGTCGCGGGGAGGAGGGAGCGACAGAGGGCGGCAGGGCGGCCGGAGGCAGAGCCGGGCGAGGCGAGCGCGGCTCAGGAGGGAGCGGAGGCGGCGCAAACTGTACCCGGCGCTGCCCGGAGCGCTCCGCTCGCCGTTCCAATGTGGCGTGTCCCCCTCGCCAGGGCCAGAACCGGCACTGCGCATGTCCCGCAGATTTTAAACCTTCACCGGAGACGGCCGCCCTGGCAACCGCACATGCGCGGGAAGCGGGAGGGGAAGGGAGCCGGGAATGCTCCCCCGCCCCGGCGCTCCCCTGGCTGCGCCGGCGCGGAGCGGCACGGCCGTGCCTCAGCCCCGGCGGCGGGCGGGGGAAGTCCGAGCGCGGTGCCGGCAGCTCTGTAACTCCTGGGGTCACGGGATAGGTCAGCCTGGAAGGGACCACAGTGCTCCAACCTCCCTGCTCAAGCAGAGTCATCCCAGAGCACATGGCACGCGGTTGCATCCAGACAGTTCTTGACTATCTCCTGTGAGGGAGGCTCGACGACCTCACTGGGCAACCTGTTCCAGTGTGTAGTCACTCCCACAGGAAAGAAGCTCTTCCTCGTGTTTAGGTGGAACTTCCTTTGCATCAATTCTTGCCCTTTGTTTCTTATCCTATTGCTTGGCATTACCGAGAAGAGCCTGGCTTCATCCTCTTGACACCTTTCCTTCAGATAAATTACAGACACTGATGGGATTCCTTCTCACTTGTCTTCCTTTGGTGCAGCCTCGACCCTGCCTCTTGTGTTGGTTTCTCACAAACACTGCATTGTCTGACCCCTCTATGCCACAGCTCATCCCTTTGGAGAAGAGTAGCCTAGTTCCCACAAAATAAAAGGGTGGATTTTGAGGACTGTTTCAGAGAAGAAGCAAGTGCAGGCAGACCTCCTTTGGAGTACCTGAGCGGCGGAAAGTGTGGGGCTGAGCAGGGCCACTCACTCCCTGGGGGAAAGGGGAGGTGCAGCTGATGTGTCCAGGCAGCACCATGCAATTCATAACCAAGGGAAGGCTTTCCTTGGATTGATAGTGCCAAGACAGCACCATAAGGCACATTTGCACTGGGTACTTCAGTTTTTATTGAGCTTGAGTCTCAGGGAGACAGTGCTTGTTCCAAGGGATGTCTCTAATGGATGGGTTTTGCATGCAGTGATCACAAGGTAAAATGCATACTGGAGTGGGATCAGACACACACACCGTGCTCTAAAGATGGGCTTTAACAGCCAGCCCCCAGAATCAATGTCCATAATCGTTCTCTTTCTAATCCAGTGATTTGGCCTTTTCCTTGAGTAGCTTCAGCACGCATATGGATAAAGTGTCCCCCCTGGAGGTACCCCTAGAAACCAGCAGTCCAGGACTCCCCAGACTGTTCAACAGAGCCCTTAGCGTGACTGCAGAACAGCACAGAGAAGAGTTGTACGTGCATGAAGACAAATACTATGAGGGAACCCTAGTTAGAGCAGCCCTTCACTGCAGTTGTGTGGTGTATCTTGAATGATCTAGCAGAATGATCACCACAAAAGGTGAGAAAAGGAGAGGTTCCACTCTCCATAAGCCTGCTAATTCCTTTCCCTGCTGTCCTGCACAATCCCTGATATTGATCAATGAGACTATTTAAGTTGTTAATTCAGAAAAGACTGCACTTGGAAGAAAAGTAATAGTTTTCAGCAGTTCGTTTTGAATTAGCTTTCTTTGTGATCAGAGCTGGTGCTAAGGAGGGGTAGAGAGAGCATGAGAGAACAAGACTGTCATTTGTTAGCAGAGGGCAGTTGTGTTTGATGCAGTTGTATTCTCTAACGATACCCTTAGACTTCAGAACAAGGGAAACTTATTTGAGGGTGACAGCCTAATTTTTATTATCAGAAGTCATTTAGAAAAAGCAGGTCATTAATTTGTTTTTGTAAAGGAATAGGCCCGTTTTGAGGACTAACAGCCAAAGTACACAATAAAGTAACCAAAACCAAACCACATGAAAGTGGTATTAATTATGTCTCTCATAAAAGTATGCTCACCACAATTTCTTACATGGTCAATGAAGCATTAAGATCTTCAGCAGAGATTTCATCTGGAGTTACTGATAGCAGTCCTTAGTTTTATGATTCATCTTCCAAAGGATTTTGGATTGTTTTGGTTGGGTTTTAACTGAACTTGAAGGAAGGCAAACAAACAAGGCCCCTCAATTCTGTTCTTTTTGTATAAATGCTATAAGAAAGAAACCAGAGAATTACACTGTCTCTTTCTCCTTTTAGCCCTGAATGCTTTGCATCCTTGCCTCTATGATGGCCTGTGTACAGCAAGGAGAGGTGAGGATAGACAGTATTTCTGCAAGCTTAACTGCTGTGGTATGCTAATGGTTGGATGAGTTACTTTGTAGATTGAGTGTAAGTACTGGGAAGTCTGAGGCAGCTACAGAGCCCACATCTCAACCCTTTTAGTTCCATGTTTTTACTTCTCATGCATCCAGTAAAGATCAAATCTTCAACCTGCTGAGATAAAACTCTTAAAAAAAAGGAATATTGATCAGTGTTTTTATAGAATCATAGAATCACAGCGTGGTTTGTATTGGAAGGAACCTTAAAGATCACATTGTTCCAACCCTCCTGCTATAGGCAGGGACACCTTCTGCTAGACCAGGTTGCTCAAAGAGGTGAAGAGGGAAACCAAAGAGACACAATGGCCAATCTTATGGAGACTTTTACAAGCTCAGCAGTTTCATGACCTGTTTTCTATATTTCCTTCCCTGCCCTGCTGCCATCTTTTAAAAGAAGTCAGCACTTTCAAGAGGGCCTGATTTCCCACTTTCCTAAAATTATCTCCAACTTCATTTTGAGGTCTATGTGGTAGAGACATGCCTTGTAAGAGGCAGTAACTCAAAAGCAACTTTTGAATGAACAGAGACTCTCAGCAATCCCAAGACTCTCTTGGAAGAGGCTAGGCAGTTTCCTGAAGTAGCCACAGAGAGACTTGTCTCTCAATGGCTTAAGCTGTGTTAGATAGAATTTCTGAAGCTACAAGAGTGCTTTGTCAGTTCTTTGAATGGGTTCAAGGCAGCAAATACCATGTAAGTGTAATAGAGAACATGGGGTAGATGGGTGGCACAATGTGCTTGAAGGTCCACATTTCAAGAACTTGGAGAAGAAGGAAATCTCTGAGAAATCTATAAGCAACGGTTTGATAATACACCAATTAGTTCATCTGTCTCATGATGATTTGTCAAAGCTTGTGGCACATCACTGAAATATCTCTGCAGAAAAGGAAATATTACATGTTTCCTACATAAATATGTACAATATGAAGAAATAATACCCAATGGTCTGTTGTGGCGTGAAGACAAGGAAAATTATCTTCTTCTCACATCAGGTTTTACTCTTCTCTGTTTTCAGCCTCTCCAGTGAGAAATCTAAATAAAGCATGTTTCTATCTTGTCTCCTTAAAGTGAGAGTTTCCCTCTAAAAGTAGCAAGTGAGAACTTCCTTTGCAAGGATTAATTTTTTTAAAAGTCTGGTTGATTTTAATTCAGCTGTCCTTTACTGAATGAAACACCACAGTGAAGGTAAGATTCTCAGAATGTTTGAAAATCAAATACAGTTTGGATCATATGAAGAATTTCTTTTAAATAAAGCTTCCTTCCCACTGTTGAATTTGTGAGGATGCAGGTAATGAAAAGTCTCCCCCTACACTTGTCATTGATGAGGCTGCACCTTAAATCCTGTGTCCAATTCTGAGCCCTTCAGATCAGGAAGGACATTGAGGTGCTGGAGTGAGTTTGGAAAACGACAGCAAAACTGATGAAAGGTCTTGAGCACAAATTCCATGAGGAATGGCTGAGGCAGCGGGGGTTGTTTAGCTTGGAGAAAAGGAGGCTTAGTGGCGACCTTATCACTTTCTGCAGCTGCCTGAAAGGAGACTGTAGCCAGGTGGGGGTTGGTCTCTTCTCCCAGCCAACCAGTGGCAGAATGAAAGGAAACAGCCTCAAGCTGCACCAGAGGAGGTTTAGATTGGACATTAGGGGGAATTACTTCACAGAAGGGATGATTAGACATTGGGATGGGCTGCCCAGGGAAGGGTGGCGTTGCCATCCCTAGAGATAGATGTTTGAGGAAAGACTGGATGTGGGGTTTGGATTTTGACCCATATGACCTTGTTTCTGACAACCTGAAATCACACTGCAAGCCTCTGATGGATCACCTCCACCATGCTCACCATCTCTGGTCTCCTTTGTAGCCTTTGTGGCCCTTAGCCACTCGCTTAAGAGCTGGATTCAATGATCTTTGAGGGTCCCTTTCAACTCAGAATATTCTGTGGTTCTGTGGTGGGGTGGATGGAGAAGGCACAGAGAGTAGGGCTCAGCAGTATATCTGACCAGACTTGTACCTGATGAAGGCGGGAAGACAAAAGAACTAAACAGGTCAAGGTCTCAAGCTGGATGAGGGTATGAGAGAAAGGCTGTCCTACCGAAGGAGGTGCATCTCTAACAAGTGACCTTCAGAGTGTGCTAGTCACCAGGAGATAGTGTTAGGGAGGAGGTAACAGGGAAACAGTGTCCTTAGCTGTACTGTCATCACTTTTTTTTTTCTCAGTAAATACATTCCTGAATGGGGGAGTGGATATACAATTTTCATGTCTCAAGTGTAGTTGATCACAATAGAGAGACAAGGAGAAATCCAGAACACAAGTTTCTGGTTATTATAAGGTATGATTTGGGGCATTCTTTTAATTTGTCATCTGGAAATACAAGCTTTTACCTTCTCTAAAATGGCTTGTGTCTCCCTTAAAGAAGGCCTGGCATGAGTAACCCTGAACAGGCTTAAATCGCGTTGTATTTTCTCCCTTAGATTTTCTACTTGGCTCAGTCCTTCCTCTCATCAAGGTTCTATGTCCTCTTCTGATGAACAGTAAGCATCAGCCAAATTTAGGTTGTTGAGGTATATTCAGAGCCAATTAAAGTACACAGCCTGAAGCAGCTGTCAACCACCAGCCATCTCTTCCCACCCTGTCTTCCCTGTTCTTACAATGACTGCCAGCCCTGTGTCAGAGAAGCTGAACACATGATAAATCAGCAGTTGAACAGCTGCAGCTTCCATCCAGGCATGTTCATGCACATGAAAATACTTTTCGAGCTGCGTACATAAAATAGCTGTGTGGTAAATGGAGAAAGCGTGGGAGGTGGTTCACAAGCCGCTCCGTTCTGTGTGCATTCAGGGTGGCATCAGTGGGAGAGGGTGCACAGCCAGCCAGGTGTGATTCTTGCCTCACACTGCTGGGTGTGTGTCAACGCTTCTGGCAGGAACTCTGCCTTGGAGACCTTTCATCACTGTGTGCATGGTATGGATGAGCAATACTACAACAGGTAGTTGTAAGGTAAGGGTGCCACCTTGACACTCCCACGTTCTATTTCCATTGCTATATTCAGGACTCTGATAGGGATTACTTTTAAAGTCTCCCTTATTATGAATGTTTATCTTAGCTTATTACACGAAAATTAAATGCTTAACACAGTGTATTTTTACCGTATTCAGTGACGTTTCATTATTCTGTATCAAGGATGTTCTATGAAAGTTTTAGAGTTATTCTTGTGTTCTATTTTGTTTCTATCATTTAGAGAAGGTTTGGGAGCATGAAAGTTTTGGAAGGTTTGTTTTTTAACTCGGGCATTAGGAATTCTGCCTTTGAGACTTGTCACTTTTCATAAGAGAGGATGTTCTGCCAGCAGTAACACTTAATTGAAGACAAATCTTACAGACTTTCTTTCTTCAAAGCTTTATTTAAACATGAAATTAAATTGTGATAACAAGCACAAAGAGGGTTTTAAGAATAATTTTAGCTGTAGAAAATACTCTGTGAGAGAGATGATAAACAAATGAAGTTTATGCTAAATATCTATAAAGCTTTTGAAAGTATTTTCCTAAGTGGAATCTGAAGAGTTGTATGAAATCAGATGCTCTGTCTTCCTGTCCTGATTAACACAGAGCCCTGCAAAGAGTTGCTTTTGTCAGAAAGGTCACTTGCCTTTGAATGGCAGGTTGAGAGAATGTATTAAGGAGACTCTCATGAAAGTTCATGGGAATAAACTGGCCAAGATTCCTCCCTTATTTGTTTTTGTAGTCTGTGAGGTCCCGGGATCATCTTTAAGTTGTCACTCTGCAGGCTGTGGAGGACAGCTGAGGCCATGCAGAACATGTTGTGTGAATCCTGGCAGAGGGGAGGGCACTAGCACTAATATGGAGGGAAAAAGTAGGTCTGGCTAGACTGTCTTCTAGGACAAGAATCTATAAGTAATGCATTGTTCCTCCAGGAGCAATATTAGAATAAAAATGCGTTCTTCAGATCTGCTGGGTGTAAGCTTTCTGCTGGGGAGAGAAAGAGGGGACAAGCTGTGAGAAAGCTGATGTTGTTCAAGTCGCTTAGTGAGGATGTGCCCTGGAGCCTTGATCTGCCATGTTAACATGGTATCAGATGGGCCACCAACTGCTTCTGTACTAAAGCTGGAAGGATCCTTTATGTATAGCAGAACAACTATGGTTAGAATTAAAGTTATGTCAGGTGTCAGCAAAAATTGTCTTTGTGGAAGATGTGGCTCACTTTTATTAGATTCCACACTAGATCAAAGCCATATTTGATCTTGTACAGATTTCTAGAAGATAATTTATCTTGCATGGTCAACTGGCTAAGTATTTATCACTGGCTCATCCTGCCCACTGGTCCTCATCTATAGGCAGCACAGGCACATACCTACACGGATTCGCTCTTTAAATAGAAACTGCTCTATTGCAATGCACCTCCCTCTCCTCAAAAATATCTATGTCCTGCATCTCCACCTTCAAAGCTATTATTTTTAACTGTTCTTGGGCCACAACTAAATCACTTGGACATCTCAGGAAGGAGATTTCCAGAAGAGAAGCAGCTTGATGCCGGTATAAAAGTCCGGAGCCATATTTACATTGGGCTATGGATAAGTTAGCAGAGAAGTACAGAAGATCAAAGGAGAGTAAGATTTTTTGGCAGGGTTTTTAGGTAAAGCTGATGTGCAGCAGCTGTAGGATAGATTAGATAGAGACTGATAAGAAAGAATAACATGGTTTAGCTGGTCCTTTAGAATGAGAATAGGAACAAAGATAGGAAAAGCAGGCATTGGTAAGAGAACATGGCTGACAATTTCATTTGATGTAAAGAAAGACCTGGACTAGGAATAAGGGAAGCAAAAGAGGTGGAGTGGACAGATGCAGATGTTGGCCAGAGGGGCAGGAAAACTGTCAGAGTGAAGCCTCCTTAGTCAGCACACAGATGTCCATTTGCTCTTTGAAGGACCTAAAATCAAGGCCAGGAACCAGAAGGGTATTCAGGCAGCTCTTCCCCAGACTCTCTATCAGCACTCCAAGTTTCTTGCACCAAATCCTCCTATGGTTCCTATCCTGTGGTTCAGTACTGGAAATGTATAGCACTTTACAATTTTCTCTGTCTTCCCTGAGAAATAAAAACCAGCCTCTCGATCAGTTCTTTCCAGTGCGTGGACAGACTCTGGACAGACAGACAGACACTGGGACTTCTCCAGGACTTCTTCAGTTTGTCAGTACCATTTCACACATGCAGTCCAACAAACATGCCTTTGGGATCCTGAAGGCTGTAGATGAACAAGCAGAACATGCCTGGGCATTCCAACCCCACCTTGTGATGCCAGTGCCAGTATCTGCTGCCTGTGAGTATCAGCAGTCAATCATAGACTTGTTTAGATTGGAAAAGACCTGGTAGAACATGAAGTCTGACCTTTAACCCAGCACTGCCAGGTCCACCACTAAACTGTGTCCCTAAGTGCCACACCTACATATCTTTTAAATACTTCCAGTATCCCTTCAGGGAATCAACCCTTGGTCACTCTACCACTTCCCCAGGCAGCCTATTCCCGGGCTTGACAACCCTTTCAGTGAAGAAATTTTTTATATTGCCAAACTAAACCTCCCCTAGCACAACATAAGGCCATTTCCTCTCATTCTATCACTTGCTTTTTGGGAGGAGAGACAACTCCCATCGGGCTACAGCCTCCTTTCAGGCAGCTGTAGAGAGTGGTAAGGCTTACCCCGAGCCTCTTCTTCTCCAGGCTAAACAACTTCAGCTGTTTCTCATATGCTCCTCATCACACTGGTGCTCCAGACCCTTCCCCAGCTCTGCTGCCCTTCTCTGGACTCACTCCAGCATCTCAATGTCCTTCTTGTAGTGAGGGGCCCAGAACTGAACACAGGATTTGAGTACTCACCAGTGCCAAGTGCAGAGGGACCATCACTGATACAGGCCAGGATGCCATTTGCCTTCTTGGCCACCTGGCACATGCTAGATCATGTTCAGCTGACAGCACCCCCAGAGCCTTTCCCAATGGACAGCTTTCCAGCCACTCTTCCCACAGTCTGTAGTGCTGCAGGGGATTGTTGTGATCCAAGGGCAGAACTCAGCACAGAGAACATGATAGTTACCTGCAATGACAGTTTCCATTCCACAGCCATGCAAACTGAGCTAAGGAGTCTGTTCATAATATCAGTCTCTAATCTCAGCAAGCATGGGCTTCACAGTAAGTCTATGCCTTTGAGCTCCAGGGCTCATGATCTCTATGAACATGCAGGTAACATTGAGGAAACAGCATTCATTTATTGTGGTGAAAGCAGAAAAGGAATGAGGAAGGAGGAGTGAAATTGAAAAAGATTCTGAAACTGAATTTGAAACAGAATCTGTAATTGAAATTGAAACAGATGCTGAAATTTGAGTGTTGACACAGATTAGGATTTCTGATTGACTGTGTTTACTGTGCCTAGGTTAAGATAGCAGAATATTTGGTGCTCCCTCAAGGCACGTCATGGACTGGAGCAAGGAGAGGCTGCCATTCCTGCTGCCATGTGCCATGCTGAAGATCCCATGTAGCTTTGTGATGGGGCAGCTTTATTTTTTCCCATGCCTCAAATTCACCACTTACTCAAAGAATCCAGAAGCCTGAAAACAGCTGCAGGTTCCTGCAGTGAGTCCTGCTCTCCAGGCAGTTCCTTGATGATTCTCACGCTTCGTAGCTGAGTGAGAGGTCTGACAGCCCTGCAGCTGGGAGCCTGCCTCAGAACAATCTGGCCTCCAGTGCTACAGCTCAAACTGAAGATCTTTGCCATGGTTGCTGACAGATGATGCTTGCAGTGGGATAGGCTTTACTTGCAGAGTTTCCGGCAGAGCTCACGGTATGGTGTGGACTGATGCCATCAAACATATAGAGTGTTCATTCTGCCCACAGAAACACAAAACTTCAGCTGTCTTTTAATATGGTAGCAAGGATGCATGGACCTCCTTCTCGCTGGAAACAAGTTAATTTGGACACAAGACAGGTGTGCTTGTGGCTCCATGCCTAGCTGGTGGGACCTGGAAAGGCTCTTTTCATCACCAGGCTGTTGCTGTTTTCTCATTCAGAGTTGCCTGGTGACAGCTGCAAAGTTCATCCCAGCTGGGTCCTCATAAGGCAGTGACAGACATGGTCCACGAGACTTATTTTGTTGGATGGAAATAATCTTGAGCATGTATTTAGAAGGTGACAGTAATTAACACAATGTAAACACCAATCTTTTTAGGATGATGCAGGATTCTCAGAACCTGGTGAAGCCGTGTGGCTACCAGTGCAGGAAGTTAAGATTGGTACTGCCAGCAAGTCTTGCGTGGTGGGAGAAACAAAGGGCATTGAATGAATCTCTTTTGCAATTTCTACATCTTATTTGCTCAGTTCATGCACCATCAGTTAATCAGACTGGCCATACAGACAATTCCAGAGATGCGATCCTGAACATAAAGCCATGCTACTGCCCTTTTCAGCTGCACACTACATCACTTAGCAGTTGAAAAGTGCTTCTCTGACAACTTTGTTGCCATTCTATTTTAAATGCTTCTGTTGATTCCTTCCCTTGTTGATAGTGTAGGTCACACTGTCCAGAGGTGATCCTTTCTGAGAGTAGTGTTCTCACAGGTTTTTGTATCAGGGACTCAGCCAATTCTGACATGATACAGTCATTCTCTTTCAGCTCCTTGTTTGTGTAGATTGGTCACTCCCTCTACCCTCTAGTGGGGACCCTCTTTTGATCCTTCTCTTCCATAACTTACCTATGAGAACCATACATAGTGTTAATCTATACCCCACACTACCCAGTGGGATGCTTCAGGAGTTCCATTGCATAAATCTGTGGCTCACTCTTGGCTGTGAAGTGCAGTCCTCTTCATAGTCTTTCCTTGAACTGGATCTGTTAGGAGTGGATGGGAGAACATACAGGGATCTGTCCTGAGGATGTGGAAGCTGCCTTTTTCACCATTTGCCCTGTTTATCTTCCTGCTGTTTTCTGCTTTCAGTATCCTTGTGATAAGTGAAATCCTTTCCCTACCCTGAATGTGGTATGTTTCTTGTTGAGGACATGTTAACCGTGCACTACTTGGCTTTGCCATAAGTATTCTATTGCCTGGTGCTGGCCTGGAAACCATCTGTTACTACTAGCAGTGGCTCAGGCATAGGGCTAGGAGTTAGGGTGGAAGTGGTTTGACCTTGACTGTGCCATTTATAGGATAGACAGCTCTGCCTCAGCTTTCTAAACAGCTGCGAATAACAATTTCTTGACATTTTTACTGCGTGGCGTAATTCTTTTCTGGGCCTGATTCAAACTCTCTCATTCAGTTTGAACTCTCTCATTTGGGCCACATGGAAGCTGTCAAGAATTATGGACAAAATGTTTTGATCTCATAGAAATTTCATCTGCAGTTACCCACGAGGAAGAAGAAATGGTCTGTGATGTCTCAGGGCAGACCTCATCTATCACCCTGGAAAGTTTCAAATTGGATCTGCTAGAACAAAATATTTACAGTATACATTAAGAAAGATAAAACCTTTTTCTAGATCAAGTAGAGCTCTGGCTGAATGCCCAGCCTTGCTGCCAAACAGCTGGCCTTGCTGTTGTACACAGAGTAGGAAAAGGCAGTATGTGTCTCTAGAGGCATCTGTACAGAGGCTAACAAAGATAAGGGGCCTTACCCCTGGAGACCAAAATTACCTGTAGTCTTCACTAGTATTCATTCCAAATCCTTACTGGAGAGCCTTTCATAAAATTGATGTACTTAAAATGAAAGCCCATTCAAAGGCTGCAGTTTGAAATGCCCGCGAAGACATACTTTCCTAGGCTGAAAATACAGTATTATGGAATGAAATCTCTATAAAAAATAGAGCTGTGCTTTTTGGTTTGTATTTTCCCCTACATATTATGCTACAGTGATCTACTTTGGAACATATTTAAGTTGCAAATAACTACTAAAAGTAGAACCTAACTCTTCTGCTCAGTACCAGCATTTCCCTTTCTGCTTCTCTTGTAAACAGTGCTTTGCGAAGATTCACTAACACAAAGAAAGAGTTTTGATATGATTTAAAAAAAAAAAAACAAAACAAAAAAAACCCAAACCAAAAACCAACCAAACAAAAAAATACCCAAAGCACAAAAAAAGACCCACAACAAAGTAAATCTTTGCTTTGGTAAGCAATGTTTTCTCCTCAGGATACTCTCCAGAAATCCCTCTTGTGATCAGTTCATGAGATCATGAGATAGTCCATAAATTCACTGTGTGTGAGACAAGATTACACGAATAAATCATTGAATGGATTTTTTTTTCAGGATGCTGATGTTCGTTTGTTTTAATTGAAGATGTATAGTGAAAATCTGAGACAAGAACAGACTAAATATACCAGCAGCTGGGATGGAGCTACAGGCTTCTCAGAATTTTGCATGCCCAGGTGCTGTCAGCTGTGGAGGTTGAGGACCCAGGGCCTCTTGCTGGATGCTCTCCATGTCTGAGCACAGTTAACAGTGGATTCATACTGCGTCTCCGTGCATGCATGGGCTGATACATCCAAGTGCCAGTGACTGGGGAGACTGGGGAGGCTGGCAGACTGGGGAGACTGAGATCCAGGGGCAGCTACTGGGCAGCCTGGGTGCCAGAGCCCAGCTGCTGGAGGCATCCGCTTTATACACTTGTATTGACGTTTTCCCACAAACAGACAAGAAACTTCCAAAACCAAACAAAAGTAGTGGTAAGCCTCTGAAAGGTTGAATTAAGAAATTCTCTGTGTGGGTTTCCATCTTTCCTGGCCTGTTTACCTGAATGCTGTGATAACAAATGGGGGTCTATGCCCAAGGTGCTGGCAAGGAACTTGTCTAGCTATCATTAAGTTTGTAGAGGATGGTTCATCTTGCTGTGGGCTACAATGTTGGGAACTGGAGGGGGAAGAGGATCACCAGGATGAAGATTAGCACTCCCTGTTGTTCTACATGTTGTGCAACACAGACACAGATGGCTGGTGCAGACCTTTGCTGATAATTTTTTCATGCATCTTTGGGGATGCATTCTTGTCTGCTTCCAGGGTCCCTGAACTGAGGACTGTCTTTGAGTGTGCTGCTGTGAGTAACAATTTCTGCTCGAGGCAGTGCTTAGAGGGGACTGGATCTATGATGCAATAGGTACCCAGTAAGCCCACATCTGTGCAGTGCCACAGTGAGACAATTGAGAACAGTGTTAGACTGGATTTTATATGTGAGAAAATGTTAGATAATCACATTTCATGTTTCTAATTAGCCTAGTGTTGATGAAGACACAAAGTGGCAGAAGATGACAGTATTACTCGATGAAAAATAAGGCATGGTTTGTCATCTGCAGTGTTACTTGCAATTTATCTTTTTTTGATCTGATGCAGAAACAAGAATATTCAAGATCTCTGAGGTTTAGCCACAGTAGCAGATGGGGTTGCATCTGCAAAGGAGATTGTTTTGTCTGCTTTGAATTGAAATTAAAAGCTGTTGCAATGACAATTCATCTAGTACAAAGAAATAGGAAACAAAGTACAATTACTTTGGGTTTTTTTCACTTTTAATAGTAACCATTTCAAGAGTGGTAATTATATTATTCATTGAAGTCTGGAGTGTCTACATTGCATGGCAGTTTTAGTTTAAGAAAACCACTTAAAGCAATTGGTAAAAGACTTTTCCTACAAGTGCCACGTTATTGTTTCATTTTGAACTTTTATAAATTCAAACATTGCATTGGGCTTGCATGGAAAGATCTTGGTAGTAGAGAGGCTACCGGGGTGGCTTTTGTGAGAAGTTGGCAGAAGCTTCTCCCATGTCCAACAGAGCCAATACCAGCCAGCTCCAATGCAGACCTGTTGCTGATCAAGCCAGAACCCAACAATGATGGTGGTAGCATTGCAGGGATAACAATTAAAAAGGGGAGAAAAACTGTCTGTATGCAACTGCAAGTGGAGAGAGGAGTGAGAATATGTGAGAGGAATAACTATGCATACACCAAGGTCAGTGAGGAGGGGCAAGGAGGTGCTCTAGGTGCCAGAGCTGAGATTCCCTTGCAGTCTGTGATGAAGGCCATGGGGAGGTAGCTGTGCTCCTGCAGCCCATGGAAGTCCATAGTGGAGCAGAGATCCACCTGCAGCCCATGGAGGACTCCACAATAGAGTAGTATTCTCTTTTTGCTCATGAAAATAGCTCATTTTTTTCTTGGTCATTTAGCTTTCTATTCATAAGACTATAGTGCTATATGCTGTCTGCATAGCTACTCATATTTTCTAAATTACTTTTCCTAGTATTGCTTTATCAGTAATGATCATATACTGCACTGTTTTAGGCTACTTGTTATGGTTAATCTAATACTCAGAGGCCTAGTAAAATCTGCAAGGATTATTTGAAGCATAAAAAGGCTATTTTCATCTTTGGTTGCTGTTGTTAGTAGATCCTGATGACTCCTTTAACACTTGAACATTTTCACAGTACTCTTTGGGATTTTCAAGTCTGTTCTCCTGTTCAGATACCATCACCGTTATTTGAAGAGATAGGCAGAGAATGAAAGAGGAGACATATTTGCCTTTGCAAAATATTAAGATCCTACAAATCTGTGCTATTGCACTTGGGTGCTTTGTCACAGGGCTTCCTTGCATAGTAGCAGGACCCTGGCTCTGCCCAGCAGCTAGTTCTTGGTCTCCTGCAGCAAACACAACATGTGCAGCAGGGGCATAGCTGGAAACCCCTTGGACTGTTCACCAGTACTCTGAATATTGATGAAAAATCTTAAATTCCAACCCCATGAAGCAGCCAGCAAGACACAAAGATAGCAGGTACCTGAAGTAGGCTTTGCTTGCTTACCTTGGACTGGCCTTTAGTCTGGACAGTGCTGGTCAATGTCTGAGCCACCATTCACAGATCACACAGCTTTTTCTTTACTAGAAGAAGTTTATAACTAAGTTTGCAGTGGTTTTCCCGTTCAATTTCCAAGAGAAATGGACTGCTCCCTTCCAGAGCAGTTGGAACATGTGGCTTTGCTAGTGCTGTCCCTTTGGATCCAGCCACCCATGTCCTCTCAGAAACTGGACAGATATTTCCAAAACAATATATCCACAGATATGTCTGAAGCAGGGACAAACAACACCACTGAGATACTCTTGCTTGCACATTGGTAATGCATCATCTCCAGTGAAGCATTACACCAAAGTTGTATCAAATGTTAGATTTTCTTTTGTCTCTGCAAGCACGTAACCTATTGCTCCCACTGTCCACTTGTAGACAACAATGCATCATGTATTGGCTTTGATTTTTAACCAACATGGTAAATCAAGCAAGGGATGTAAAGAACATGTTGTTTTAAGAAGTTCAAGAGCAAGCTTCAGTTGTGTAACTCTCAGATGCAAACCTTGGTTAAGGCTTTGCCGTTCAGCTGTCCTGCAACATGAGTTTAATTGCTTGCTTACGCGTATTTTTGTGTGGGTACATGAACACATGTGATAGATATGTTGCATCACTGAAAAAAGTGGTGCAATTTTACCCTGAGATCTGCTTTCCTCACAGAATGGATGTGTGTGTGAAAGACTGCCCTGCCAACTACCACTGTTGCTGGTAAAACTGAGGAGCATAGAACAGACTCATATGAAAGTTGTTAATCTATTTCAGCCACAAACAGAACATAAAAACTGTGGTAGGCACTCAGGATCTCCTGCCTGCTGGAAGAGTTCAAGTTTATACAACAAGTCTTTTCTACACTATCTTCACTTCCCCAAAAGATGGTATGGTGCTGAAGCACAAATGAAATAGTTGAAATATCAGGTGCTACAATTTTTTCAAGTGAAAAGTGACGTAGCTGCAGGAGAGGAATCCTTGTGTTAATCTTTGCTCTAACTGCGAGTGTAGAACATCTCAGCTACATACTTTGTTTCATGTAACTAAGAATGTATCACTAGACATAGTTACCATGTGACTTTTAATAATTGCTTTGAGAGCATCTTATCAAGTTCACACTTGCATCTAGGTCATTCTAATCCAACCTTGTTTTTACCCTCTCCAAGATCTCAACTGGGATAATGAAATTGCTGGTACAAAAGACTTGGTCAATCTCCACAACTTAGACTGGGATTTGATAACAGAAAAAAACCAGGCATTAAAGCAAGACACCACAAATCATGTTTTATTAGTAAGGGATTTGGGGGAAAGATGTATCAATCTGACTAGAAGTATCTCTATTAAAAACAGCAACAGATAATATACCAAATAGCAAGTATGCATGTTTTCTCCCTCTGGAATGGGCAGAACAGAGTTCATTTTCACATTACATATTCTCAAGGAAAAATGTTTCAGTATTAAATATTTTCCAACAGAAAATATTTAGAGCTGCTGAAAAGGGACAGGATCACAAGTGAAGTATGACAAATAAGTGGGATATTGTTTAAACAAAAGGCAATTCTAGCATTTGACCAAGTTGATCATATGCTTTCACCACCATACCTGGGTCTTGAAATGCAGGAATCAGAGAGTTGTTTAGGTTGGAAAAGACCTCAAAGTTCATTGAGTCCAATCTTTAACCCAGCACTACCAAGACCACCACTAAACCATGTCTCTCAGTGCCACAGCTACATGTCCCTTAAGTACCTCCAAAGATGGTGACTCCACCACTTCCCCAGGCAGCCTGTTCCAGGGCTTGACAACCCTTTCAGTGAAGAAATTTTTTGTAATAGTCAATCTAAACCTCCCCTAGCACAATATAAAGCCATTTCCTCTCATCCTATCACTTGTTACATGGTAGAGGAGACCAACTCCCACCTGACTACAACCAGCTGTAGAGAACAGTAAGATTCCCCCTGGGACTCCTTTTCTCCAGGCTAAACAGCCCCAGCTCTCTCAGCTGTTTCTCATAAGACCTGTGCTCTAAGAACTGCCTCAAATAAAATCTGTACTTTACTTAGGGAAGGCTCTAGAAGTATAATAAGAATATAAAATATAATCATACAAAGAACAAAATCTTCTGGCTTGGGTTTGGGGGTTTTTTTGTTAATCCAATTAACTAAAATTTCTAAACATGCTGACATTCACAGCCCACAGACCTTAGCTTCTCCTTTTCTGCAACATGAGAGAGAACAGGAATAAGCTGTCAGACCACCACACTTCAGGTCCCATCCCATGGTAGACAAACCATAAATTAACATCATGTGGGTAAACCAACTGAACTTTTAGGCAAGATAAATATTTATTAGCATAGTAGCAGAGCAAAATTGAGGCATTTATACAAATTTGCTGGAAACTATTATAAAGGACTACTGACTAGAGAGCTACAGCTGTTGAATATACAGAGGCATGGCGAACACTGACCTTTCACTGTTTATTATTAAAAGAACATTTGCCTTTCCAAAAAAGGAAAAAACCAAAAAAGAAAAAGTGTTAGAGTCTAAAGTGCTGCAGAAAGGTGTTTTTTACTGGTAGGTTGTCCCATTAGTGATTTTTAAACAAATATCCCTGAAGTTATAAGATATTTCTGTGGGTTGACCCTGGCCACATGACAGGTATCCACCAAAGCCACTCTGTCACTCCCTCCACAACAGAACAGGGGGAAGAAAACATAGCAAAAATTCCTGGGTTGAGATAAGGACCAGGAGAGGTCACTCACCAAATATTGCCACTGACAAAACAGACTCAAATTGGGGATATTAAATGAATTTATTACTAACAAAATCAGAGCAGGATAATGAAAACCAAAATACATCTTAAAAACACCTTCCCTCCACCTTTCCCTTCTTCCCAAGCTCTATGTCCTCAACCAGGCAGGTGCAGGGAGACAGGGAACGAGGCTTATGGTCAGTTCATCACATGTGGTTTCTCCTGCTGTTGAAGGAGAAGAATCCTTCCCCTGCTCCAACACGGGGTCCCTCCCATGGGAGACAGTTCTGCGTGAACTTCTCCAATGCAAGCCCATCCCACAAGCAACAGTTCTTAATGAACTGCTCCAACATGGATTGCTCTTCCACAGGGTGCAGCCCTTCAGGCATAGCCTGCTCCAGTGTGAGTCCCCCACAGCGTCCCAAGTCCAACCAGGAAACCTGCTCTAGCATGGGCTCCTCTCTCCACAGGTCTCTGTTACAACCCTGCTCCAGCACAGGCTTCCCACAGGTTCACAGCCTCCTCTCAGGCATGGGGACCCTTCACAGGCTGCAGGGGCAGAGCTCCAGCAGGTCAATCTCAGCTCCAGCACCTGGAGCACCTCATCTTACTCCTTCTCCACTTGGTGCCTGCATAGATGTTGCTCTGCCCACGGACATATTTTCTTTCTCTTTCTTAAATATGTTATCACAAAGACATGGGTGTCGTTCCTGATAGGCTCAGCCTTGGGCAGGAGCAGGCTGGCTCTGCCCAATAGCTTCTTCTTCTGGTAGCTTCTTACAGAAGCCACCCCTGTAGCCCCTCACTACCAAAATCTGGCCACACAAACCCAATAAAGATATTAATTCACCATAAACTATATAAGTGTTTAAACACCTTGAATAGATAGTGGTTTTTGAATCCTATGATTTTTTCCACTAAAAGAGATTTTGATAGGTGGATGATTTAGATAAGAATATTTTAAAAAATGCTGCAGAGAGGAGAAGATTTAGAAATATCCTGATGTTTAAGACTAGGATACTAAAATTATCTTCAGAATACTCTTTAAGTGAGCCTATTGAACTTCTATTGTCCACTAACTCCATTTTAACACTGAGGAGTAAATCAAGCTCTTTATCATCCTCTCTCTCCAGCAACCATCATGGCTGTTCAACAAAACAAATCTTACTGCAAAAACCACTGCAAAACTAAGCATCTGGCAGAAATACATTACTAACTTCTTTTGAAGAACATAACCCAACATAAAAATGCAAACAGAGCAGACAACACTTGGCAAAAGTTTGAATTCCATTTATTTTCAGATCATATTAGCAGCAGAGTTTTGGGGTTTTGTGGAAAGTTTTTTTGGTTGTTTTTCATACATTTGTTTTTTTTAATTTTTTTAATTATTAGAATTTGGCTCTTCACTTTGGGATTTTGTTGGATTTTTTTTTTTTTCCTTTTCCCTTGAGTTGTTTTGGGTTTTTTTTTTTTGTGTCAGCAATTCCAAAAGATTCTTTATTACTACAATCATGCAAAAGACACCAATAACTTGAAAATCTGTATGCTTGGGATCCCATCATGTTCTTGACACCATTCTGGAGTCCTTCCTGAGTAAAAGGTTGGGGTATGAGGACTGACACAAGGCTCCAGAATTTTAGAATATAAAATCATCTGGAATGTTAGCAACAGAAGAAGGAAGACACTTGATTTTTTTAAAACAGCATAGTAAGAAATTTCTTTTTAAATCTCAAGTTTTTTTTATAAAGTAAGTTAGAAAACATTACACAATTATTAACAATGCTAGATCAGTCTAAGTATCCTAAGTAAAGACTTCCAAAACCAGTTTAGAGTGAGAAGACACATATTGCATATTGAGATAGCTATCAATTTTAAGAGGTAGATGAAAATATTAATCTATTAGCAGTACAACTTTTCTGTAAATATCATTAAATATTGTTCATACAGCATCCCTATATCTGTAAGAGTGCAAAGAGAAGGAAAAACACTGCCTCTCATCTAAAAGCAACTATATTTGTCTAATTCCTCGGTCTGCATAACCAGCACTTCTGGAGATGCAGGTAGGGGGAATTGAAGGGATTAGTAAGGCAAGGAAAAAAAATAAAATCAACTCCTATTTGTGTGTGTAGCCAGAACACACCATCCAGACTGCAGTGAGGGTGGCTGAGCTCACAGCACAATCCTCAGGACAGCATGGCTACACTGAGTGGAAGCCAGAGAAGCCCGCACAGGCAGGAAAAGCAGCATCAGAAGTCGTGCACAGTACTTCCCACGATGCCAATTCAGACTCATTGCCTAATGCATTTATGAAGGTGCTTCACTGCTGGAAAAGCATTTCTGTTCCTATTCACCCTGTCCATCCGATTCTGGGTTACCATTAAGAGGAAAGAGCAGTAAGTAATAGCAGCACTGATGGAAAGGCTTTGTCACAGTGATGATCAGAGTATGTTGCTAACCTGCCAGCATCTGTAAAATGTTGGCTGTAACTAAAAGCATACGTCTCAAAGTGTTAAAAGCACAGCTCAGTACAAAAATGGGATGACAATTTTTCTGTCCTTTGGATAGTTTTCAAATTTCTCAAGATACCATCTGAAAAAAAAAAAGGAAAAAGCTGATGAGTCTTCAAAACGCTGTTGAGGAAATGAAGTAATTGTACAATGCATTCAGTTTGATCCATACATGTTCTTGTCTACAAACAAAACAAATGCCTTTAGAACCTAGTCTGGATAGAAAAATGGCATTTACTGCACTCACCTTAATGACATCTAATCACCAAATACAACAAAACTACATTACAGCTGCAAGAAATGGGAAATCAAACCAACAGATGTGGTGAGATTAGTCAGGGAAGGAATAACCTATTCTTTCAAAAAGTATGTTATTACACTTCCTGAGTATTTTGACATTTTAGAATTAGAGGGAGAAAAAATTAAATCAAAAACATGTCATTGCATAATGACTTCACATGGAAGCAAGGGATACTTCACACACTGAAATAAGAGTCCCATTCTGCATTGAAGCTTCTTCAGTTCCAGTTAGAATTTGGATAGTCAAACTGAAACATGACAAACATTACACTAGCCTCATTGCTAACATCCCTCAAAGACTATCACTATTTTCAGATCCACACAATTTAAAAAAGAAAAAAAATGCAGAGCACTATCTCATACTGTGTTTTCACCTTCCGTAACAAGCACATTTAGTCCAATTTTTGAATATTTATTCTTCTGCTTCTCTGAAATAAAAGAACTAAAGTTCACCTATGCTCCTCAAAGGTGCAGATATTCACAATATCAGTAGCTAACTGCAGGATCAAAGGAATAAACAGAACAAAACTTGCGATGCACAATAACCTGCATCTAGGGAATACAATTATTACTCCATTTATCCATTTCAGTCATTTATTCTAAGTTTTTTAAACTAAACAAACTCAACTGACATGTTTCTTCACTTACATGGATTTCTATCTTTAGTAGCTTGGGTTTTTTTTCCTGTACCCCTCTTCTATTTTTATGCATTTTTTACTTTAGTGTAAATAACTTCCTTTAACAACATTTAGCTTTTCTTGATGTTCTGAAAGAGTGCCATCAAGGATTAAGATTGATGGAAACCAGCCATGGAATTTGAACCCGAAGAATGTAATGTACAAGGAGAGGCAGGAGAACCTGCCATTGCTTCATCTGGCAAGGAGGAGACACTTGGAACTCAATTGGATGAGCCCAGGGCACCTGGGCATTGCCTTGTTTGGCAATGGTTTGTCCTGGCTGGAGCAACCACACCAGTTGACTGGACAACCTTCAAATGCTCCTCCCAGCTCAAGATACTCTGCAACTCTGCTCACTAATAGCAGCTGACAAAACAGGAAGAGATGGTCACAGGCAAGAGGTTTGGAAGGCTCAGGTTGGATAGTGGAAGAAACTTGTTCACTGGGAGGGTAATACAGACCTGGAACATCCTAGAAACAAGGGACAGGAAAAGCTCTGCTTCAGGAGCTTTTCAGGGCTCCACTACACATAGACTTGGCTGCCCTCACAGGTGGTCAGTAATTTTTTTTCAATTCATCTCCTCCTTAAATTCATGTTTATTTCCTCTTATGCCACTATACTTCAACATGAGAACCAAAGCAGGAAGCGGAATATAACCAAAATAAAATTAACATGTTCAAGTTCTTTTAACTATGCTATTCCTTAATGAGAATCCTTCCAGGAAACAAGTGTCCCCAAAGTATGATCCTTCTTGTTAGCAGGAAAGCCACATTATAAGTACTGTACCTGAGCAGTTAGAATGTTTAGAGCAGAGATTTTATTAAATATCATCTACCAGAACTGTTTGCATATTGTCCCAATGCTTGATTATAGACAATTTAATACAGAAATAACTATAAAGTGTGCCTGTTAAAGACAGCTTGAGTGATTTCCCAAATTTTAATATTACAGAAACAGGTTTGAGAAGGGAAAGTACAGTATTTGATTAATTAAGACAATATTGCCAAACTTGTCTATAATCTTTACAGATCCAGGATGAACCATCTTCATTTAAACATTATTTTGACCACCTCATTGTACTGTGTGCTCTGCTGAAATTCTGCAGTGCTTAATCTTCTCAGGGTATTCTCTACCATATTTTGCCCTACAGCAGCAGTCTCTTTCACAAGACTTGCTCTGCAACATCCCTATAGGATGAGGCATAATTTGTGAAATGGAAAAGCAGTGTGACAGACAGACAACAGAAACAGCAAGGCACAAACACTTACTTGTGGTGTTGTCTTGCCCTTGAACCCAGGATGAAGAGAGTACACAATGCAAATGCAAGGCTTTCAATGGTGCAGCAGGCAAGGGCAAACCCAAACCACTCCAGGATCTCTCCAAAAAAGTTGGCTCCACTGACATACTCAAACATTCCTCCTGAAAGCAGGACAGAGTTATTTCAAAATACTTTAGTCAAGATGTCCAATGTTATGTTTTCTGTACATCAAATAAGTTCTATATCACCAATGGCTCTATTTAATCTTTAAGGGTAGTGGAGGCAGCGTTTTTCAGTTCAAGCCATACTATGAAGGATCACTTCAGACCTCATTCTAAGACAGACCTTTTGTAGCTCCATTTTTCCTCTTTCATCACTTAAAGAAAAGATGATTTACTAGCTTAAGAAGCAGGTACATGCCTTTGCAAATAATTACTTAATGATATATTCTTTGATCATACACTAAACCTTTTTTAAAATATATAAAAATAGAAGACATACTCCCCTTGAGTCCCAGAAAATACTCATAGGGTTAGTTAGCCTGCAATTTTTCATTTCTTTAAGTACATTAGAAATTAAGTTAATTATGAACAATATTATTATGAAGTAAAGCTCCAAATTTATTCTCTAGCTTACAAAGTTGTTACAATTTTGTTCCCATTCCTCATCAGATCTGCTGTTTCAATCCTTACACTCAGTGAAAATTTGGCAGTTTGTGTTAAATCTGTTGTATAGACAATTGTGCATAAACAATTGGTACTCACCTGTTGGGAATTTTATAAATCAAGAATTTCACCCTAGTTCCAAAATCAGCATACAAATTGATAACATCTCAGCATGTGCTTTATCAGTGGGACTAAACAAACAAGTGTTTGGTAAATGTAATAGAGGACATGTTGTGACCTTGCTCTAATTACACCACTTTTGTGACTAAAGAAAAGTGAAATTCAAGCACTTCAACCCGATAAGCAACATCAAAAAGACCAGCTCCTCCTTATATTGCAGCAAATAACACATTTCCTTCAGAACTTTTTTGTACACTGAACACAATACAGTATGTTCATAGTAATTTTTCACATGAGCACTTCAATTTACATCTATTAAAACTATAAGTTACCTTCTTGTTGAAAAATAACAGTCTACCTTATATATCTTAGTTCTTACAGTTTTCTTAAAAAAATTAAGAACCAAGAAAAAGCAACAACTAGGAGAAAAAAAATGTAGCAAGAGAGCAGAATTCAGAGGTACTATTATCTTTCAGTGAGTGTAACATACCTGGAAGAGAGCCTGTTTCCAAAAGTGTCAATAAACCTTAACACTTCAGTAGGCTCCATAAGAAAGCCTTTCATATTCTCCATTTTCTCATGAAGACCAGAATTTATAATGCCAAATTCATTTGGATTTATGTCCTCTTTTCCCTGTGTCTCCCTTTCCACAATTATTGCTACTCTCTGGTTACTTTAGGTACCTCCCTCTTCATATACAGGACATGAGATGGGTCACAGGCTGAATACTTTCTGCACTCCCTTCTTGCCCCCACACTGGGTTGATAATTTAGGTCTTTATTCTCCACTCACCTGCTGATTCTCTGGAAAGTTGGGCAATGATGTCACATTTTTAATCCTTATCAAAAATATAGCCAACATTAGTCAAGAAATCCAAAGACTTGCACAAGCCAAGTGATACCATGAAACAGATTCATTACAATATTTGTCTTAAGAGGAAAAAAGATGTTTCTCAAACTATTAAATCACTTCCTCAGGTAAACAACAAAATGGTACTTCCAGTTGCCTCTTATATCATAAATTACTATCTCCTCTAAAACAGACCTAGCTTTAGAATCATTTTCACATAGAATCATTTTAGGTTGGAAGGGATCTCTTGACATAAACTTGTCCAACCCTTACTGTTGACACAGGATCAGCTAGAACAGGTTGCCCAGGACTATGCCCAATCTTGTTTTCAGTCTCCTTACAATCTGAGCAACCTGTTCCACACCTGTGTGTTTAACCACCCTCACAGTGAAGAAAAAAAAAGAAGTTCAGATATAATTTCATGTGCTTGAATTTTGTGTCCACTGCCCCTGGTTCTGTCACTAGGCACCCCTAAGGAGATCCTGGTTCTCTCTTCTTTGTTCTCTCCCATTATGTATATATAAACTTTGGCAAGATCCCCCTGTACCTTCTCCAGTCTGAACAATGCAAGCTCTCTTCACCTCTTCTTGTATGAGAGATACTTTTTTTTTTTGTTGTATTAATTTCTGTACCATTTTTACTTACCTCTTGGTATCTTGTAACCTGTTTCCCCTGGTTTTCTCAGATTCCTGAGAATATGATCAGAATGAATATTGATGGCCATGCCGACCAACCACCCTAAGAAACCTGAAGAGAAATATTGAAAACACTATATTAAGTGCACTGTGTTTGTTTAGAAAATACATTACAGTCAGATATCACATTAGGCATATTGTCTCAAAGCAATAGTAGTGTAAGCAACATAGACAGTTCTGGTGACACCCTGCACAGTCCCAGTCCTACACTGTGCTCTTCAGCTAGTAGTGTTCACAGTACCAACAGCTCCCTAGAAACAAAATGGAACTGTAAAAATGAAGCTTTTTGTTGTGTTGCTAGACTTATATAAATGTATGCAGGTGCATATATGCAGATATAATGTGTATGTTTCCCTAACTTCCACATAGAAAAACAAATACGCTAAAATTTTAAACATTGAAAGAAATAGCCATTTTAAATCTTCCCAGAGGGACACATCTTAGCCCCACTCTCCTTTTACTTTTTTACTGATAATATATCAACGTTTCCCTAACAGATTTATGTGCAATAGAAGGAATACAACTGTGAAGGCATTAATGTACCATCTACTCACGCCATTCAGCAAAATTGTTTGGCCATTTATTAGAAACTGGGACTGTTTCCTTGCCTCAGGTTGTCATGAGGATGGGATAAATCAAAAGGAATTTATGATTGACATTAATTATTTTGACCCCTTGGCAATGTGTTACCTATGTCAACTTCCCTTGAAGGCAGCACTGCCTGCAGATAAGAAACAGATAAGGTCTGTATTTTGAGGTTAACCAGTGCCTCATGTCAGATTCTGTGATTAGTCTTTCCAACAAGACACAATCATCTGGAGCATCTAGATGCCTCTCTGTATTAGGAAAGACACTGGCAACCCACATCCCTTGCCTACAAGATTGTGCCCAGATACGGACAATGCATATGCGCTCTTCAGGTCTGATGTGTGAAGAGAGCAGAGGTGGCAGTGAGCTCAATTGCCTGACTGCCAGATAAAAAGCTTCATGCAAGAGATGAGGTGCTGATGTTCTGTCATCTGCACCTTGTGAGTTGCAGGTGCTGCTCTGCTTTGCAGAGCTGCTACTAAAAAAAGTGTTTTGAGCACAGAAGTTAGCCATCAACATTCAAAGGAAGCAGCTGAATAGGGACTTAAAGGAGTAAGAGAAAACACAGACTACTGCAAGGGGTTTGGAGAAGCTAAAGGAAGAAAGGAGCATCCAACTAAAAGTGCAGATAGATCAGGAAAGGACACAAGGGTGAAGCACAGAGGTGTTGGTGTCCCTGTTTGTAGCAGTCACCATTTCAGGGTGTGACCAGCTCTCTTGGTAAGCTCACAAGCTTGTTATCAGCATACAGGTGTAAGGTTCATGCTGAAAGATTATGAAATTGTTCTTGGTTTGCAGGCTCATGGTTCTGCATTTGAAGCAGAACATTCCTATTTCCTCTGAAAACAGATATGTTCACTGCTCTTAACTAATACAACACAGAGGCCAGAGAAACCATGAGGAAATTACACCAAAACCATATTCCTGCTCCAAATCAATTGCTGGTGCAGATATCATATAGTTTGTCTGTTTTGGGGAACAAAATAACTTATAAGGTGCCACAGGCAGAGAACACATCAGTTGTTTGCAACCTCTCACCATGATAGTTAATAAGCCTGCCTTCTCCAAATTTCTATCTTCACTGGAAATTTATCTCATGGCAGCTTCCAGCTATTGAACCTTGGTGGGCTGCTACTTGTAGACACTCTCTCATTTATCTTCCACATGTAACTTCATACAGCTTAAGAAATATCTTATTAGCTACCAGCAAATAAGCTTTCTGGCTATCGTTATTTTCTAATATTCTAGTAATTTTTTTTTTTTTTAGTAATTTTAAACAGAAGCTTAAAGACAGTGTCAGATATTTTTGAAGTACTAGAACATAATAGTCCAGTTGCTCAGGGAGTACCCAGTGTACAATACTTCACTTTGGCATTTGCTTTGATCAAAGCCACAAGCATAAACTGCAGGTATTTGGAGATGCCCAGCTGGAATGAATACCAAATAGCAATTATAAATTGCTAAGATCCAATTATGTCAATATGCACTACAAAACAAAAAAACTCCAAAAGATATTCTAATTACAGGAATAATAATAATAATAATAATGTCTTCAGTTTAGCTGTTAATGGGCATGCCAAATTTTATGTCAAGGTCTGCTGTGATTACAGTCTCAAAAAATCAGCAATGGTCACTCTCAAAGTGGTTGATATGTACACCAGGAATCTTCAATTTCTTAGTTTTCAAGATAACTTCTTAAAGCACTACATTGACTTACAAAAGTGACCAAAGCAACATTTACTTACTTTAGCAGTACTAGAAATATATATAAAAGCATGCATTTCAAACTGGTATTATTTGGGGGGAAAAAAAGCAAACCACCAAAACTACAACAAAAACCACAAACATAAATCAAACTAATTCATACACAGAAATCTTCATAACTGAAGGCAGATGAACCTAACTACTGTTAAATAACAGTAGTTATTTGCATCTTTCAGACATCCTTGAAACTTAAAAAAAAAAAAAAAATCAAAAAAAAAACCCCACCAAAAAAACCTAAACACCCAAAAGAACTCAAGGAAATTTGAGCAACAAGTCTTATTAGCTTACTTTCTTTTTTAAAGATATTTGAGTAAGAAAGAACTGATTTATGGCTCCTTGATCATTTGTTCACAGCACTGTATTGAGATATCTTTTGACTAAAATACTGAACAAGGACAAAAAAAAAAGTCCGCCTGGCTTCAGAGTCTTCAACAGTTTTGATCAACAAATCTTTTAAACTTTTTTTTTGCTGGATTCCAATTTAAGGAGAGTGGAAATGTGAAAGTACCAAGAAATTTTCAAATATATAGAGTGCCCTCTGAAGTAATTCCCTTGTACCTCAATTTCTCTATTTTTAGCACACAAGCAAAACTGCCTCCTAATCTTGGCAAAAGAATCTACTCAGACGTAAATTTCTTCACTTTTATATTCATGACAGCATTTAGCACAGTTGTCCTCGGCTGTCACCCACAATAACACTGGAATAAAGACAATAAATTCTTTTTCTTGCTGCAAAAGGCTTGAGAAACCCAAGAGAAATGCTAACTTGCTCTGGCTACAGAATAACAAAAAGAAGGGTACTGACTTAGATCAATGATCACAGTCCAGTACTCTGCCTTTGATTGATGAGGCAAAATATTCTGGTTTATCTTCAGAGGAAAATGATCTTTCTGTAAAGATTTCATTAGGAAATTATAGTATCATGTTGACAGTGGGCAAAAGTAGATGCCTAGGTAACAGAAAAGTATGGTAAATAAAATACTTTGTCATTAAATATCTTAGCCTTTTAATCATACCCATGGCTTCAAGTATAAATGTAACCTCACTTCCCGATTAGGAGTGAATGATCAACCCCTCCACCCCTCCTTGTGGGGCCAGCTTTGTCATTTGACAAAGCCACCCCTCAATTAGCAGGGCAGGTGGATTGGTGCCTGTGTGTGTATCCAGTGTAAATATCCTGACACCAAAGACTTGTAGCATTTGCCATGGTATGTCAGTAGTTAGCAGCTACCCTTGCTAGTTTTTTTATGCCATGAATTTGTTTACTTTAGTTTAATCTACACGTTACACAGAAAATCTTTGCTTCTTCTAAACCTGCATGCTGCTGGTTCCACGTAGGGCTTCAAGTTCCTACATCAAAAGAAATATATGACTGGGATATACTTGGGTGTTGAAGAGTAAAGATGACAACCAGCTTATCTAGCACTGCAGAAAGAAGTGTCAGTTCACAGCTCTAAAGTAAAAAAGAATAAAAGTCCTCCAGCTATACCAATAAGAAAATTATGAGAAGACTTATAAAAAGGCATTGAAGATACTATAAAAGCACAATAAAAAATTAAGAGCTATGAAGACAGAGGAAAATTACACCTGATGTTCTCATACCATGATTTAACTCACCTGTAATGAAGCGTAAATCGCCCAACCAGCCTGGAGGGTAAGTTGCATAGGTGGTTAAGCTTCGGCCCTGCAAGTATCCATTGAAAACACAGAACAGAAGCGCTAACACAAAAGTGAAAAATGGTGTTGGTTTTCCTTCACGGATCAGAAGAGGAAAGATGAGTGCCCTATAGTAAACAAAGAAAATAAAATGTATTGTATTAACCACAAAAAAAGATAGTTTTGAAGTCCAAACACTGTCTACACTACTCTACTTTTCAAATTCTCAGCACCAGTCCTTGGTGCCTGTTTGAAAAGATAGCTCTGCTTTCTTTAACATCTAAAACATTATTTTTTGTGCCCAATTGATATTACAAGATCAGTCCTCTCTCTCATGTGGCAGAAATTTTGAACTTTGTGTCTAAAGCAATTACTTTGTCGAGAGGAGTAAGGGCAACCGATATTAATGACAGCCCATTTTTGTCCTCCTTTGTTCCTAAATCCTCAGTTGTATCATCGAGGTTTCTGAAATGAGCTAGGTCTCAAGACGCCTCCACCAAATTCCTCCAGCATTTCCAGAAGTAAAGTCAATCCCCTTGAAATTAACCTCCTTGAGCTCAATTTCATCCCTACCCCGTAAGTTAAAACAATAATTGCTTCACCTCGGTAACTTTGGTCTACTCTACGACACCTCTAAAGATGTGACAAACCCACAATTGCTATCCCATTTGGGAAAGGAATCTTGATTGCTTTTCCTGGGGGATGATGCAAGTAAACAAACCAGCTCCAAACAAGAAGAGCAGGTGAATATCTTGTGCTCTTTCTTGTGGAACTAGCCAACTCCCAATTGTCTATTGATTTAATTATGATCTATAATGATACAGAAACAGGATCACTGAAGCCTGAGCACTCTTCACGTGTTTCCCATCTACCCAATGACGACTGCCTCAAAATAATCTTTCTAGAGGAACCACAACTCTAACAGCTTTCAAGAAAGAGTAATGTTCATCACAGGATTATTTAAAACCCACTATGCTACAACAAACAGAACTAGATAACAGAGGTCTCTTCCAGTCTACATTCACCTACAGAAGAGTCCCTCAGGTTTAGCAATAGTAATAACCAACTGGAAAAAAACAAACTGCAGCACAGCTCAGGTGTCTGTACAAACCATTGCCTTGCATTCCTAGCCATTCCCAGACATCAAGGATGAGTTAAGACCCCACACCAAAGCTAATACCTTTGCGCTTAAGAACAGAAAAAGGAGGAGCAAGGACACAGTTCCAGGTTTCCAAAGGCAACCTCCACATCAGCCACATCATACACCTCCCCACCCCAAGGCTGTGGAAGATGCTTGGTCAAAAGCAAGAGCTTTTCTTGATAATCACCAGAAAACAACATATCAGCCGCACAAGTGGCTTAAAATAAACCTGACAAATCTATTGCTCCCATCTTGGTGGCAAATTTACTTGTGAAGTATGATCAGTAACTACTGTCTATGAATTGAAGGGAACAGCAAGATCGCATCTGGGCTCCAGCTAAGCTGCCTTCTCCAAGTATTGTTACAAAATGCCTGAATGCTGTTGACTACCTGGCAACAAAGGGCACTCAGCCTCAGCTTTGCCAGTATTTTAGTGAATCATTGGATATGCGGAGCTGGAAGAAATACGCAAGGTTCATCCAGTCCAACTCCTGCAACGAACCCTATGTTGAAAGATAATGTTGAATAATATAATTGGAAAATAGCTATTGTTTCACAGCATCAAGATTATATCAGTACACGGTGCTGAACTTTCCTTGTAACACTGTGACCTTAGGACAGCCTAGTCAATGCACTGCTGAGGCGGGAGTCACCATGAGGCATAGCAGCAGCTCAGTCATGGAGAGGCACGCTGAGCATCGCGGGGCACAGCACAGTGCGCACAAGGCAGCCCCATCACCGCGGCTATTTACCGGCTGCCGAAACAACACACACTATCTCAATATAGCGAAGCAGAAGAGACCTCAGTGACTGTTAGTATTAAGTAACAAGCGCTTCGGTCGGGAAGCAGCAACTAGGCATTGCTACGAAGACCGATCCCTTCTCCTGTGCCCAGCATCGCAGGGAGCCCCCACCATCCGCCCCAGCCCCGCCGGTGCCCGCGGGCAGCACCGCTCGCCCGACGCCGCACCTGTGCGCGTAGTGCAGGAGGAAGCAGCCCAGCAGGACGCGGTTGGGCCGGGCGGCCGCGACCGCCCCGCCGCAGGCAGCGAGCCCGAGCGGGACGAGGAGGGAGGGCAGCTCCTGCAGCGCCCAGGCGGGGCGGGCGGGCAGCAGCCAGCCGAAGCGCCGTGAGGAGTACCGGCCGTAGGGCATGGGGATGAAGCAGAGCAGCAGGGCGGAGACGGCGCCCAGCGCCATCAGCCCGTAGGAGAAGAGCTCCATCAGCCGCCGCTCCTCGGGGCCCTCGGCCCGGCGCCACAGCGCACACACACCACCATCACCACTAAGCCCCATCGCGCCCCGCCGCCTCGGTTCATCTGGCACCGCCAGTGGCCGCCGGGGGCGTGCCCCGCGCCGCCCCGCCCCCGCCCGCCCGTTGTGGGTGGGGTCGGGCTGGGCCGCGCCCGGAGCTCGGGAAGTTCCGCCAGGAAGCGGCGCCGGGAGAGGGCGGGTCTGCGCGTGCGCGCCGGCACCACGCGGCCGCTTCGCGGTCCCTCCGGCCGATCGGGAACGGGAGCGGCGGCGGAGCGGGAGCCGCTCTTCCTCACGGCGGGGCTGGTGGCGCGGCTCGGCCGCCGCCTGGCTGCCATGGGCCGCAGGGCGCGGGACCGCCGGCGGCAGCAGCAGCAGCAGCGGCAGGAGCGGGGCGGCGGCGGCGGGGAAGACCAGGCGGTGGGAGCCGGGCCGGGTGAGGTGAAGCGGGGCGGGGAGAGCCGGGGCCGTCGGGCTGATGGCAGCGACGTTTTTCTTCAGGGCTGGGCCGGCGGCTACCCCGAGATCGTGAAGGAGAACGAGCTGTTCGAGCGGTACTACCGGGAGCTGGGCATCGTGCCCGCCGGAGAGTGGGACGCGTTCATGGCGGCGCTGCGGGAGCCGCTGCCCGCCACGCTGCGCATCACCGGCTACCGCAGGTACGGGCCGGGGGCTCCCGCCGAGCCGCGCTCCCCACAGCGGCTGCCAGAGCCCCTGGCACAGGGCGAGCTCTCCTGCCCACGGCACGGGGGTGGAACTGCACGATCTTTAGGGCGCCTTCCAACCCAAATCCTCATGTGATTTTGTAATTCTCCATCCGGTGTCTCTCCGGGTGTCTCTCGCATGCAGCCACGCCAAAGAGATTCTCCATTGCTTGAAAGAAAAGTACTTCCGAGAGCTGCAGGACCTGGAGGTGGATGGCCAAAAAGTCGAGATGCCGCAGTCGCTGAGCTGGTGAGTGATCTGGAGGCGAGATAAGGCATTCTGCATGTTCCCGGCATCCAGCGTGGCTCATCCGTCTGTTTCTTCTGCCTCTGCCCTTTTTCTGTCTCATTTCCCCCAGGTATCCTGAAGAGTTAGCCTGGCACACTAACTTGAGTAGAAAAATCTTACGCAAGTCCCCACAACTGGAGAAGTTCCATCAGTTTCTGGTTAGCGAGACTGAATGTGTAAGTTTTTGATAGATCTTGATTTTTTTCTGGCATATTCTGAGCAATGCTTTATTGAAATTCATTATGAAAGATGGTGGCGGTACCTTTTCTCGCAGAAGGTGAGTAACTCAGGAGAATCTGGATTTTGTATTGCAGCTGGCAGTGATGCATTCCATGATTCTGGCACATAACTGCAGCTACAAATTTTTTCCTAAACTAATTGCATTTTTCATTGTTATTTGGGGAAGCTAAAATGAGTCCCTGTAAAATAATCAGTTGCTGTTAGAAACCAAATGTTTCAAATCTGATAAAAAGTGCTTGCATGTGCATGACAACACTTAAGTGATGGATGTTTGTCACTTGATTAGAGCCAGTTTCTTCTCTCTTTTGAGCAGAAACTACAGAATTAATACAATTGGAGTAAATACACAATTATTAGAAATTACAGTTGGATGAAATACTGTGATTCTTCTTTGTTAAATTCTAACAAAATTTAATCCTAAGTTTATAGTAGTGTGTTTCTGACTGCTTTGTTATTTTACTACATAGCAATTTTAAAGTTTTATTGCAAAAGAAATGCATTCTTTTATGGAATAAACCCAAATTTAATTTCTTTTTTCCTTTCAAGGGAAATGTCAGTCGCCAGGAAGCTGTTAGTATGATCCCACCTCTGCTGCTTGATGTTAGCCCTCATCATAAGGTAAGTGTAGAATATAATGTGTACTAAAGCTTGTTCAGTGAAATGAGCTTAATTAAACTACAAATCACAACAGGAGCATCAAGGCTGATACACGGTACTGTTTCATGTTGGTATGTTTATGCTTTCTGCACATCGACAGGAACGCTCAACTGATGTTCAGGTCACAAACTCGCTATCAGAGGAACACCTGCTTTCTCAGTTCTATGTAATACCCTGCAAAAACCACTTAGGTTTTAAGCAGTTGCACAGTCTTATTTTCAAAGTGTAAATGTGTTTAGCTGCATCTGAGTTATGTATTCTTGTTTCAACCTGCTTTTAAAGTCAGATGACTGTTTTCAGCTTCCTCTCTCCATCATACTGTGAACAGATGTAGTTTTCAAGATGGAAGCAATAATATCTACTAGGTAGATTTAATTCCTCTGTGCCTTTTGAAGAAGCTGAAAAGTTCTACTCTATAAATCTGTTGGATGAAATATTTTGGGTGAGCTGAAACGTGCTGCTGGTGGTGGCTAAACACTATAGGGTGCTAACTTTAACTGAAGTGTCTAAGGAATGCCCATGGTATTTTCTTATGGCACACCATAGGAATGAGGATATCTGCTAGGAAACTTTCTGTTTTAACTTTAGTGATGTTTTCAAACTCTGTGCTTCTTTGCAGACCAAATCTGTCAGGCGGCCTTACTCTCTTAATCTGTTAAATTAATGAGCTAGTTGCCTTGCTATCTCAAGCAGCCATGTTGTGTTCTTCTTTCTTAAATTTTCATGCTGTGTCTTAAACCTTTCAGTTTATCAAACTTCTGACCTATGTTTTAAAGACTAGTTTGTATGTACTTGTTTTTATATTAACATTACTTAGCATATATAACTTTATACCTTGTTTTATCCTGCTTTCACCTCAGCTTACTGTATGACAGCTGTGGCTGTTTTATGTGAGGCAAGGTCTTCTCATCTCTCTTAATTGCATAATGGATTGAAAGACTCAGTCCTGATGTGTCATAGGTGTGTTTTGATTTTTGTCTGGAGTTGAACATTCATGAGCAAATTTGTGAAATCTTACATGCACTTCTGGAAAATGCTGAAATATGCACCCAAATTAACTACTCAGTGTAAAACCTGCATACTGCTATTTTGACATATACAATGTAAGGTGTGTGCAAAAATAGCTCCCCAATTCGTGTTTTACATTAAGACGAAAATCTTCATCCTGTCTTGTGCCAAAACAGCAAATGTTTAACGATGTAACAATGCCCTGACTTGTCATTTAAAACCTTTTATGGTCCTTAGTGCCTTAGCTTACGAGCTGCTTGTTAGGACCAGAATTGCAGGTTACTTTTGCTTTACCATCATGTTCTGTATGTCTTCTCTAACACGCTGATTCCATCTTCCACAAGCATCAAATTAATGATTGTCAAACTTCAAAACTCTGTTCATTTTTAATTTATTTTTCATGATTTAGTTTTCCCTCATCATCAGTTTGCTGGACAGTTTTAGAGCATGCTTAGCCTTGTATATTCTTCATCATCTTAAGCATTATCTGCAGAAGTAGAAAACAGTAGCATCATGGCCCTGACTTTAAACAGCAGATCTTTCAGGGTGTGTTTCATGATGTGTTAGCACTGCTGCATGACAGCACTTACCAAATGCTCTCTGGAGCTCTCTTCATGTTTCTCCAAGGGCTGTCTTCTGGTTTAGTCTTGTTCATGCCATGGGCTTACATGAGGATCTGAGCAGGGCATTCCCATCCTTTATCTTGTTACACCATCTCAGCTGATTTGTACTGGAGCCAGAGGGCCAGGAGATAGACATATGTTTCTGAAAATCTGTAACAAGGCAAAAGGAAAGACTCTAAGCTCCCTTGCTTAAGAGAACAGTGTGAGATGTCAGTTGGTTTGCTGTGGAAGTGACTCTACCAGTGACTCACAATCCAAGCTGGTGATAAACTACAAGGGAGAAATACACTTCAGTTTAGGTGTTGGTGTCTCTACTGTTCTGTTCAGCTGACTCAGGGCAGTTCAAACACTTCCCAGGTGCTTCTTCTGAGATAGAGAAGCAAGAGATTTATGCTGCCTTCACTTTTTGAAAGGGAAATGTGAAAGGAGGGAAAGCAATTTATTTCTACAGAATCTATATAAACAGCTATCTCTGATTAATTTACTGATAGTTTAAAGTACTACTTGCTCTTGAGAATAACTTTGCCTTTAATATGTGTGTGCATATGTAAAGTTCCAGTTAACTTCAGTTGGAATTGCTTATGAGCTGATAAAAAGATCATATCCCTGTATCTGTATCCCGGTTCCTCTTTCAAATTTTATTTCAACTGATACTTTTGTTCTCTACAAACTGAAGTCCTTTTGATATTTTTGACCTACAAAGAACAGGATTGTACTTTGTTTTTTTCAAATTGATATTCAGAACAGTCATAATTCTGCATATTCAAAAATACTTAATTTAAACGGCAACACAGTAAATGTCTCAAGTACTTAAAAAGTACAAGGCAGGATGGTTTTTTTACTTTCTATTGTTTGTAGATTCTAGATATGTGTGCTGCACCTGGATCTAAGACTGCACAACTCATTGAAATGTTGCATGCAGACATGAATGTTCCTTTTCCCAGTAAGTCTGGAAAACTCTAAAAACTTTTGTGACTTGGAATTTCTGCTTTTTCTTTTAGTAGATTGTTTTTAATGTCACAGATGAGTAACTGCATTTAACTACATATTGAATTCCTAAAGGAGTTGTTATGAAATGAAAGGTACCCCACCTTTGATTTGAAACTTCATGGGCTTCCTTTGCTTCAAAAAAAGAGATAAATTATATGTATCTTCACAGTTCAGAGTACAGTACCTATGATTAGAACTTAATTTCTGTATATAAATCAGGTTCACTTAGTAGATGGTGGCCCATGAGGCTCTGTGGTTTTGTGGTATCCTGCAAACACTGGATTAAGCTGCTTTAGACTTAAAGCAGTTGTGATATTTACCATTTTTGTAAGCTTCAGAATCTTTTTTTTTGGTTAGATGCTCACAGAAAATACTGCCCATTGAAACTGTAAAGTTGGAGAGATGTGGATTCCTTCTGTGTTCTACTGAAAATTTGCTGATGTAGATAGTGATTGTTTTTGGTGATAATGGGGTTTTTTTCTGTCTAGGGGTTTTACTTTGAAAAGCTGGAGGGCCCTTGTCTGTGTCTTACTGCCACTTGGATGGGAGCTAAACTCTTGAGACTATGACTCCCCAATTAACCTTCAACATACTTTAAGTTATTTTATGGTCAGTAAGGGCTCCTCTATTCATAAGCAGTCTTATAAGTAAAAATCTCTAGTGAATAGTTTACACAACTTTTGAAGATTGGGTAATAAACTAAGTAAAATTATTTAGCTGTTGAATAATTTTCCCACTATTTTATGTTCCCAGAGGGTTTTGTAATTGCCAATGATGTTGACAACAAGCGCTGCTATTTGCTGGTTCATCAGGCTAAGAGATTAAACAGTCCATGCATCATGGTGGTAAATCATGATGCCTCCAGCATTCCTAACCTACAAATAGATGTTGATGGAAGAAAAGAGATCCTCTTCTATGACAGGATTTTATGTGACGTCCCCTGCAGGTACCTTGCATGTAAATTTGCATACATGGATTTTAGTGCTTGTAGTGCTGAATTTTTTGTGTTACTGAATTGTGCCTTTTGAGTAGGTTAGTGAGTCAGGATTTGTAGGAACTTCCGAATGCCTTTTAAGTGTGGGGATAAGGAATCAAGGTGAGTGGTCCTTAAATTTGATCAGTTGAAGGGCTTCAAATTTTGGCCTTATACTCAGGATGCTGAAATACAAGGACAGTGAGGAAACAAAACAGAGCAATGTAGGAGGACTAGTTACAAGGGAGAGGGACTGTTACTTTTGTGCTGCTATAAATGACTTTGATATGGGATGAGTCTTATGCACAAATAATACAAATCCGTTCAACCTCTGTTGCAGTGGAGATGGAACGATGAGGAAGAACATTGATGTGTGGAAGAAGTGGACAACACAAAACAGTTTGCAGCTCCATGGGTAAAAACTCCTTATTACACATCTTAACTTACTCATTTTTCTCTCCTTTCTTTATATCTTAACATCTGCATGCATTTGCATATTAATGTATGACAAAGCAGACACTAAGAAAAGTCATTTTTCTCTCAAATCAAGATCTTAGTGCCATTGAGAGGAAGTGTAGGGTTTCAGATGTGAGGAGGGGAGCATGTGAATCTAAATTGCTTGTATTATTACAAATATCTGACATCAAAATATTCATTGAATTGATTTAGAAGAGTAGCTAATAAAATGGAACAAATCACTTGGTTGGGATTCTTAGCATTTTGGCAGGTTGGAAAATACAGTAAGTTGTAAAATTTAATAATGATATTTTGAAGTCTTTAGGCTACTAGAAATCATACATAAATGGTCCCAGTTACCTGAGATGGATTTATGTAAAGTGATGGTGAATGAGTACTTAGCCTAGTGCAGGCACATGGTAAAGTGCAGTGATTGCAACACAGATGAAATAACTCAGAGCATTTTACTGTGTATTTTTTACAAGCTGGGGGTGCCTTTGGTTGCTGTGACTCTGATGACTGTGACTTCTTGGCAAGTCATTCATTATTACAGGTTTCGTTGTAGTTGTAAGTATGCGGGTGCAGTCTAAGCTCGTGGCCTGGCTCAGTGATACGTTTCTCGGAAAGCCACTGCAAGCTAAGCTGTGTTTTCCATAATATTTGTAATCATCAGATTACTCCTCATTTTAACTGGATTTCTGAGAAGAGTCATGTTTCGAGGTGTTATTTTTGTAGTGTTGAGTACTTGATACTAAAATTGATAGGGCACTAGAAAGAACAAAAAATAGAGAATGTTACATTCAAAGTTATCCTGATCTAACTGCTGTTTTAATTTAATTTAATAGGTGTCATTTGTGAGTGTGTCTGCAGTATAGGCTGCACTAAGCTGACTTAGTTTAACACTGACTGACTGTAATTTGTGTACTGCTGACAGCTGTAGAACTCCCCAAGTGCTGGCTTAGCCTGTGAACAGTTGTGTGTCTGCAGTAAAGCTTCTTTTGGGCTCCTGAATGATAGCTGGTTAGAGCAAGAGTGTTCTGTTAGATTGCAGTTGAGAATTGCAACCCGTGGTGTTGAACAGCTGGCAGAAGGTGGGAGAATGGTGTATTCCACGTGTTCCTTGAATCCCATCGAAAATGAAGCTGTGATCGCATCTCTGCTGGAAAAGAGTCAAGGTGAGAATGGGAGCTTGAACAGAGTGGGGAACTCTTTTTTTTTTTCCTTCAGCCCAAAAAAGGATATGTGTATGATGGTACTAGTGATAAACTTAGTGTGGGTAATACACTCCAAGTTTGCAAAACTACGGAAATTTATGAAACCAGTAGGGTTTCATTAATGTTGCTGTGAGCAGTCTTCTTGAATGGCTGTGAATCAGCTGCAAATACAAAACCTGAAGAGTTGGGTTAATGAAACAGAAGACACTTCTATAGATCAGTGGCATTCAGTCTCTGTTATATGGCTCCCACTAACTGCTTTCACTGGTTGGAGTCCATGTCTGACATTCGTAATTCTTTTGGAAAGCTCAGTGTGGAACATTGCTGCTGTTCACTACAGGAGTAAAAAGCCCAGTGTGTAGTTAAGCAGTTAGAGCAAGGTAATTGTACACCATTAGGTGGGAGTCACTGATACCTTTAGCATCTTTTGACCCACATTTTGATGTGCTTGGAATTTTAAGGTGTTTAAACTCATGGGGTTTTTTGCATTTTTCACTTGCATATGACAGCTGACATTACAAGAGGTAAAAAAATTGAGATGAGCTGGGAAGCTGCACTGCATCACTTTGTGGTAGTAGGGTTTAGTAACCCATTTTGTAGCTGGTGTGTACTGTTTTTTCTGAATCAATAACCTGAAATTTGGAAACATCTAATTAGATTTGGTATGAAAAGTTCCACAGACTTTTAAGTTGAGCCTTTTACTGAGCAGAAGCAGCTCTATTGCTCCCGGTAGCCTGTTTTGTGTAATGTTTACTTTGTACCAGTAACTATTCTGGCCCCAAATTATGCATGAAATTTCATCGTCTTAGAAACAGCACTTCAGCTAAAGTGCTTGCAGCTTAATTAGGAATTGACTATTTAATTTCTACTCCCCTTCTGCTGTGCACTGGGGCTGCCTCACCTCAATTCCTGTGTGCAGTTTTAATCACTGCAATATAAGAAAGACATTAACTATTAGAGAGTGTTCAAAGGAGGTCAACAAAGATGGTAAAGGGTCTGCAGGAAAAGCCTGATGAGGAGTGGCTGAGGTCATTTGGTCTGTTTAGCCTGGAGGAGACAGGGGAGAGACCTCATTGCAGTTACAACTTCCTTGTGAGGGGAAGAGGAGGAGCAGACACTGATCTCTTCTCTGTGGTGGCCAGTGACAGGAACAGAGGAAATGGCCTGAAGTGTCAGGGGAGGTTTAGGTTGGATGTTAGAGAAAAGTTCTTCACCCAGAGGGTGGTTGGGCACTGGAACAGCTCCCCAGGGCAGTGGTCACAGCACCAGCCTGACAGAGTTCAAGAATTTTTTGGACAATGCTCTCAGGCACACGGTGTGACTCTTGGGGTGTCCTGTGCAGGGCCAGGAGTTGGTCTTGATGATCCTGGTGTGGGTCGCTTTCTGCTCAGCATATTCTGTGAATGGACATTTTTATTTAGAGGTAGTTTCTTTGGTAGGCATAGACACATTTCCAGTAAATTATTGTGTGCTTGGCTTGTTGAAGGCCATAGTAAACCAGCATTTATTTTAACAATGACAAGATTGGAAAGCATTAAGAACTAGCTGGGATAGGAGCACAAAAGCAGTAGGATGTGAAGGCTAGCTGTTGCAGCACTTGGGGCAAATTCAATACTTTAAAGGAAGGATCTTGACTGACTATGATTTGTCCCAGCAAGTGAATGTTATCCTTGGAACTTGAACACAGGGGTGGCCAAAGAAGGTAGTAAAGAGGTAGTGCAGTGGTCTGCAAGGAGCATTGTACCTCAAGAATTAGTTCAGGTCAGTCCAGAAGGTTTGATGGTACTTTCCAGCACAGTATTACCTTGCTGCTTGTGAAACAAATGAGAGGTTGCTTTCTCCTTAGGGATGAAGGAGAAGGGAGAAGGCCTTTTTGTACCATGTAGCAACTACTGGAAATTGCAGTACTTCTGACAAGACTCTTCAGTGCCTGATCAGTCTGATGTAGTCTTGACATCAGCTGAAGTCATGCTATAGGGATGCAAGGGTATTCAAAGGATGGATGCAAAACATCAAGTGTAATGACATTTGAGATGTCATTTGTGAATTTGGCTATGAATTCATACATCACCTTTTCATTTATTTGAAAGACTTGCTTAAGCTGTCACTGTAAGAGTAAATGCTTTTAGTCATGTAGAACAGGTTGATAAATTGTGTACAACATCAGGAAAAGCCTACCTGACAGTTAAATAACTTAAGTATTCAGAATCACAGAAAAGCAATGTTAAAAGTTACTCTTCTCTAGAGAGATCACCTATTTAAGCGGTAATTTTTTATATCATTCTTTCTTGAGTTTAGACAGCTTAAAGCTTTTATTCAGTAGATTAAACTATACTCTGTTGATATTTCTTGTAGTAACTTGTCATAGTTTAGGCACAGAGTCTTTTGTCCAGTTAGTGTTAAATAGTTTTGAATTTTCCTTTCCAGTTAAAAAATAACAAATTCTCTTTCCTCTCTCACTGGAATATAATGAGATTGTAAGTCCTCGAAACTAGAACATCATAGGCATTTCAGAAGGCTTAGTTATACCAAAAGTTGTTACCTGAAAAATACTTAATCAGTGTAGTAAATATAAACAGTAATTAAATGAGAATAAAAACTTCAGTGATTGGATTGCTTAGAACACTGATGTTTAATGATACAGGTCATAGAATATTATACTCTGCAGCTGCTACAAAAAATATCTGTTTCAGTTAATTTCTAGGTTGCAGCTTATGTAGTTATTACCAGTTCTTATCACCTTCTTGTTAATGTACATGGTAGAAGTTGTGTAGCATTTAATTTCTTGTAAGTTTAAAAAAGTAGTGTTCTTAAAACAGTCTTAAAACTTTAAGGAAAACTATTTTTGTAAGAGTTGATTGGCAACACAACCCTTAAATTCTGTTTTCAAGAACGTTTATATTCTTGGGATTTCAGGTGCCTTAGAACTTGCTGATGTCTCTTCGGAGTTACCAGGTTTGAAGAGGATGCCAGGAATTACAAAATGGAAGGTATGGAACCTGGTATTTTTGTGAAGCTTTTGGTCTGTGGTAGAGTGTTAAATTAGGGAAATTCAGAAGTGTAATGTTTCACAGCATTAGGTTGAGCTGGATTAATGGCAGTGATTTGATGTTTAGGGGAGAGAGCTAAGCTGAAGGTCTTTGTGGAGGTAAGTTCTTGGCTCCTCATCTGCTCTCCTCTTACCTCGGTGTCTTTCCTCTCTCTTCTACACTTTGTTGGTACAATTCCCTTTTCTATTATATGTGGCCTGTAGATGGCAACATGGTTTCAGCCACGTTTAATGTTATTCATCCATCTCTGTCTTTAGAGTCTGTGAATGTTAGATTCTGTAGTTCTTCAGCTGGTCCATTTGAATCTTTTGAAAGTGAAAACTGCGAAACTGTTTCTGCACATAAGCTATAAAACCTGCAATGTTGTGACTAATCCTAGAATATTAATAGAATTCTGTATTTTGTTCCAGGCCTTAAGTGATTTCAATACTGGAAACAAACCAGTAGGGAGGGGCAAAAAAACCCAAAGCTGCTTCATCTTCTTGTTAAGAGTATAGTCAAGAAAAGTAGAAGGCCATCCTAGAAGGGGATGGAAAGAAACTGATTAAATTTTAGTTTTGAGTGGGTGCCTTTGCAACGCCAGTTGTGGTTCTGTCTTACCATCTCACTAATCTCTTGCATTGGCAGACATGTTCATGCCTGTGTGCAGGCTAATGAACAAGATGCAGGATTTAAAGATTTGTTTATGTTCTGCCACTGGAAATTCAGCATAGAAACTAGCTGATTTCTTTCTTCTTACAGTTCCTAAGGTTTACTCTGTATGCTTGTACCTGAAGAATAAATGCAAAATGCATAACTGTGGCTCTGTGACCTTAATTTTACCTTTTTTTTGGTACTCCATAAAGCCACTAGATATGTATTTATATCATGATCACTAAGGGTATATTGTATTCTCTGTAGCATCTATTTCTCTGTTTGCAGTTGAAATATAAATCCCCCTAACAGATTTTAAAAACTAGTCTGACAAAATGCGCTGAAAGTTTGCCAGACTTTCTTCAGCTTTTATTTGCTGCTACTGTATATTTTCAGGCCTCACTGGCTAGCATGTCATTGTGAATGTATTTGCTTGCTTTGGTGCTGTTTTTACTTGGTGTTCCCATTTACTTGTTCCCTGGTGCAGCATTTGTTTTCTGGAAGCTCTGTAACTGATTACATTGAATATTCCCCAGCATCAATTGACTGTAAATCTCTGGAAATAGCAAAAACAGAAATAAGGTTTCATTCAAGGGACATTTGGGTGCCTGGAAATAGCATTATGTATTCCCCCCTTAAGCCAGATGATGAGTGAACTCCAGTGAATTGTTTTGGACTTGGAGGAAGACACCTTTTTAACTCTAGATTTGGTCATCTGCTTCTGTAACACTTTTACTCTTCCTTCTGCCCTAACAGGTGGTCAGTAAAAAGTGTAATAGAAGAGAGTTCAGCATGTTTTTTGTGCTTTGTCATTCCACCCAGTCACACCAGCCTACCAGTTAGGCTGGTAAACCAAAACTGAACAACACATAGCTGCTAGGCAGTTTTCTGGTAAATCCAAAAGAATTCTAAATTTTTTTAGACTTCGGTTATTTATCACTCCTATTGTTGGTTTTGCTCAGGCTTGAGTCGTGACTTCCAAAGAAGAGCAGTTCAGAAGTACAGTCTGTCTTGTCTCCATCTAGCACTATGAAATGTAGCATATTTTGACTTGAAATACTAATCTTGTAAGTACAGTAATTTCTATTTCAGGAAATGTGATAAGGCACAGTATGTGATCTGATCAGTGGTTGAGAAGTGCCAGACTTTATGATACTGAAATCTGTGTTCCAGATAAATGTTACATTTCAGTTTCCACTAGAACACTTGATTAAACTTTCAAGACAATCAAAGTGAGATGCATGAAATCACTTCATCATACTTGCCATTCCTGAAGTTGCCATCAGTGCAACTTTTTTACCTTGTTGCCATAATAACAAAAATGGGCCTTCATTTCAGTGATTAATTTTATGGATGTGCCCTGCACACCCCTGTTTGGAACCTTTCTTACATCTTTAGCATCCAGTACAAAACCAGGCATCTAGGGCTATGAAGTCAAATTTTCCCTGGCTTATTTTTTCACTTTGGTATCCTTGATTGAAGAGCATTCAGAATGCCTTCCTGTAAGAGTTGTGGCTCTAACCTTTTGGTTGTATCTTAAGAGTCCATCAAAAGCTTTGAACCCTTAACCAGACTGAGGTGATGTTATGTCTACACGGTGTTTTAGAGCAGATTAATAAATATGTTCTGGGTAAAGGCAGAGATGCTTGAAAATTCATGGGGACATGGTTCTTCAGCAACTCCCCACAAAAGCATCTCTGTCAGTGACCTGTATATACCTGTGTCATGCGGCTTTCTGCCTACCAAGCTGTTGTGTTGCACTCTTGCATATTTCTTATGTAATGAAATTGAGATTCCTCAGTTCTGATATTTACTATACTGCAGTAGCTCTTTTCCTTTGGATACTGCTTGGAAGCTACTTATAGCAGAAGGTTTCACAGCCAGTCTCATGGTAAAAAAGGAGTAGTGTATCCTAAATCTGATGGCTCACCAATCTTCTTATCAATTTCTCCACTGTGCTTCCACTGGATTTTGGTGGTTTACATGTTTTAGCAGATTACCAGAGATCTTTGTAGTCGGTTCAGCACCAGTCTACACTTTGACTGCATCATTTTTGAAGCATATGAAGCGGAGCAAAGAGCTGCAGCTGGCAAGAATCTCCTACTCTGAAGTGCACACATACAATGTACAAGGAAACAATACACTTTAAAGAACTTAATTACCTATACCAGAAAATAAGTTCTGTTTTTGGTGTCTTGGTCTTTGACCCTTGGTTTGCAAGTATTTTAATTAAAACTTGTAAAATGGTGACCTCAATTCTTCATAGTATTTATATTTACTTCTTTGAAGGTGATGCTGAAAGATGGGCAGTGGTTTGAAGAGTGGAAAGATGTGCCTTCAAACAGACAAACACAAATACGTCCTACTATGTTTCCAGTGAAAGACGAAGAGAAGCTAAAGGCAATGAATCTGGAGCGCTGGTAAGTTTTCCTGGAGTAGATCTTACAAGGATTTGATTTAACATGTGGGGTTGTGGGCAAATTATAATTAGGTCAGAATAGGAACGTGTGGGTCTGAGTATATTTGATTGCTTCATATGTAATGCCAGGGCACAATATTTAAACTCCAGTGAATCAGGAGAAATTACTGCAAGTTGTGTAAGAGGAATAAGTACCCACATGAAAAGGTCTGATTCTTTGCATCCAACAGAGATAAACAGTCAAAATTACTGAAAAAGTATGTAAAACTTTAACAGTTTAACAGTGTGACTTGCTATTAAAGGCTTTCCATAACTATCCTAAAAATAATGTTTAGAAATGAGTCATTAAAGCTCAGATGGGAATGGTGACATGAACGTGTTGAATTGATGCAAGTCATTTTGTCAGAATGCTCTATTTTAGATCCTGTTTCTAGTTTGATCTGTGCAATCCTACAAAGAATACATACCTTGTCCTGAAAGTAAATATAAATGTGAGCCTTCTAGTATTTTGTGAGAGTCTAAATGCAGCTGTGAATGTGCTGCAACATTTTTTTGTCTTTTCTCTCTAGTCTTAGGATATTGCCACATCACCAGAACACAGGTGGCTTCTTTGTGGCTGTGTTAATAAAAAAGTCTCCAATGCCATGGAATAAACGTCAGCCTAAGGTAACTTCTTCTAAATTATCTAAAATGTTAATTTCTAATAATGTTTCAGGAATTTTTTTTCAAGTTTGCACATAATAGACATACTGTGACTTTTCTGTATCTGCCCTTCAGTTCTAGTTCGGTTTATCAATTAAAAATTAATTCCTAAATCCATGAAGCACTTAAGAAAAAAACCATGGCAACTTTTAAAACAGAAAAAAGGGAAAAAAAAGAAAGGAGATTTTGAAATGATAGAAAAAATAACAAGATAAATCTTGACCCTTAAATTAAGGCTTTGGAAGAATTACAGAAGCAGATTATTTTGGATAGCTAAAGCTGTCACTTCCTTCAGCTGTGTGTGGTCTCCTGCTAAAGGCTTTTTTCTGCTGTGTTGTAAGCTAATTCTGATTTCAGTTTATCTTGCTCTGTGGCTGGTTGCTCAGGAGTGATTCACTAGCAGATTAGCAGATCAGCAGCACAGAGAATGGATGTACAAGTGTTTGGAACAGCAGCTTCAGCCATCTGCCTTTAATCCATTTGTTGTCAATTGTCTTTAAAATCCTGTCAACAGGATTTTAAGTTGATGTGATTTATTTGATCCCTTAGATTGTCACATCCATGAGAAAAACTTCTTGTGTGAATCCCTTTTAGGTGTTTATTTGCTTTGTTAAAACTATTTATGAGTAAAATTTATGTGGCAGTAGAGAAGGAACATTTATTCAGAAGGAAGCACCCTCCAAATAGCTTGTGGTGTTCTAAGTTGAACTTTGTAGCACTCTTACAGAAGGTGTGCAGCAGCAGGATGCATGTGTCACTTTGAGTGTTAGGAGGAAAACAGCAGATCCTGTTTTAAAATAGTCTTCTCTGAGTGCTTGAACATGATTTTGTAGATAGTACAAAAATACCTTTCTTGGACAGTTGGTACTAAATTGTCCAGATCAGTAATAGAGGTAAATGCAATTTATAGTGGTATCTTGATCTAGTAATCAGATTAACTCCCTGAAAGGATCTGTTTAAGCACTCCTATACAAATTGACAAGAATTAAGCACATAGATGCCTTCTGTTACAAGATGGACACACTTCTGCCTTTTTGAAAATGCTGTAATTTCAAATAGGTTCATCAGAAATTACTACAAAGAACAGAAGATACTGAAGTGACAGCAGCTAATTCAGGTAATGGTTCTGACTGTATTATTGAGGAACCAACACTTGCTGAAAATGAAGAGTCTAATAAGAAAATGCAGGAATTGCAGAATTCAGACACTGAGCAAAGCAGAAAGGAAGGAGTATGCGGGTAAGGATCACATCTAAGTATTTATTCTGTGACAGTAATTGCTGAGTATTCTGTACTTCTTTTGTTATTTAGAAGTCTATCAAGAAAAATTAATCAATTTATTCAGTTGTTTTGCATTTCCCTGGTTTTTGTCTTGTCTGTCTTTTGTTCAGCAAGTTTGGAACATAGCCAGTTTTCTTATTAGCATTTGTAAAGTCTGTTAGTATTTTCTTCTCTGTTAAGGAGAAAAAATACTTTCAGAAGTTAATGTTTGAAAGATCTTTATTGTCTTCACAATCCCTCCATCAGAAATCTCTGTTTACTTGTTTTTGTGAGTTCTGTTTCAGAGTACTGCTTCACATCCTCATTTTAACAAGTTAAATTGTGTGTAGTGTTACTGAAGCACAAGAAAATGCCAGTGTTTTGTTTGGCATACTGTTGTTACAGTAAGCCAAGTGTTGACTAAATGAACTGAATATACTGATTTTAAACCAAGTACTTTTACTGAAATTGACAGTGCAATGTTACTTTCTTTTTAGACCACCACCATCTAAAAAAATGAAATTGTTTGGTTTTAAAGAAGACCCTTTTGTGTTTCTCCCTGAAGATGATCCACTGTTCCTTCCTATCCAGTAAGAAAAAAAAAAGTTTCTGTTTTGGCAGTAAGATTCCTATTAGATCAGGAATATTAGTAGTTCAAGTTCAGTTCATCACAAAAGATGGGTCTCGTTGGTCTTGTATAAAGGTTTTTGCCTGACTTTTTACCAGGGCCCCCTCTCCTCAACACTTAAATACTTCAGTGAAAATAGCCAAGTAGAGTTTGCACTGGAAATTTTCCAGTGTGTCTCAGTGTCTATAACAGCTTGTATTATCTGATGTCATGTAGCTTAGAAAGTCTAATCTTTGTGTTCTGAAGCCAAAGTGCTAAGCGTTTACAGAGATAGCTGGAGGAAATGGGCTAACCCATGCATTTTGAGTATGTGATTTTATTGCTCAGTTAATCAAAACAAGTATTATGGCCACAGGAAGTTTTATGCATTGGACCCATCATTTCCCAAGATGAATTTACTGACTCGAACTCAAGAAGGAAAGAAGAGGCAGCTGTACATGGTTTCTAAGGAGCTAAGGAATGTGCTTCTGAACAATAGTGAGAAGATGAAGGTATGGTTCATGAGCATGAGTGAATATCTCCTTGAACTTGCCAGGTGTACTGTTTACATAGAGGATTAGCACTCTGACGGGCTTTTTTTATTTTTTTAAGTCTGGATTAATGTTTTCCTCTGTCCCTCCTGTGTTAGAGATGAAAAGTTGACTGAGAGGAAAAGAACAGTCTCTGAGATGAAAATCAGTACATTTTTGGTGGATTAAAGAAAACTTAAAAGTAGAGAGAGGAAATATATAACTGCTCTGTGTGTGCCAGCATTTTATGTAGTCTTCAGGTAACTTTACAAGTTTACATTGACACTGTTGTATGTATGAGCCCCTTAATTATAAAAGTATTAAGAGCTTTGAAAGCCTACCAAAAAGATAAGTTCAGCTGAATTATTTACTGGCTGTGTTACATGGAGACATTGTTTCAAAGTAATTTTAACAGCTAAACATTTTGGAAGTTCATTAAGCTGAATGATCATGAGATAGTAAGTAGTTTTCATTAATTAGAAGGAATTTTTTTTTAAATATATCATTCCCTGTGGAAAATGTCTTGCAAATGCTTAAGATTTGTCTCAGAAGTTATTGTGTAATTTTGGTTGGAACGAGGTCATCTAGTCCAGCTTCCTACATCAAACAGAGCTGACTTCAAAGCTGGATCAGATACATTCTGGGGCCTCGTGCAGTCAAATCTTGAAAATTTTCGAGGATATTCAGTACATCTTTGCAACAGATCTTTGAGATGGATAAATGATTATTCTTTTATCCCCCATGCAGGAAATGGCTAAATAATTGACAAAATTTTAAGAAATTTGTGCATTATATTAGGTATATTTGAGTACCACAGAGGATAGATATACTGTCCGAATAATTAATCACTTGTACATTTTTGAAATCCTGTCTTTGATTTACTTTCCCAGAATCACAGAAAATTCTTACTCAAACTAAAGTTAAAATTAGATATTCATTGTTTTTTATGTTGAGAGAGCACCACATTTTTATAGCAGGAGTTCCTTTTTCCCTTGGATGAATTTTCACATTAATTCAGTGTCCAATGTGAATGACCTTTTAGTTGAAGAGTGGAGGAAAAAACAAGTTCAGAGAGGTAATTTATTATTTATACTCCCTACTGATGCTTACTGGCTTTGCTGTTTGCAGGTTATTAACACGGGGATAAAAGTCTGGTCTCGCAACAGTGATGGTGAACAGTTTGGATGTGCATTCAGATTAGCACAAGAGGTAATTGCATAGCATTGTGTTTTCAAAGGAGGTGCTTTGGTTTCCTTGAGAGCCTATAAGACAGCTGGCATTATCTTTGTCAGATTAATGGTAACTTACATTTTCAGTACGGTTTAAAATGTGAAAATTGTTTTCTGATAATAGGTAAAGTGCATACTGTTTTTAACATTTTTCCGTCAGAAGGTAGTGGTTGAATTTTGAAATAATTGTGGTTTTTTATTAAACAGGGGATTTATACTCTGTACCCATTCATTCATGCAAGGATTATAAATGTCTGCATAGAAGATGTCAAAATTTTGCTAACCCAGGAAAATCCATTCTTAAGTAAATTTAGCAGTGAAACACAGAAGAAAGTCAAAGACATGGGTAAGCTTGCTAATTTTGCTGTCACAAAATTATTTTTATGCTTTACATAAAAGACTATGAAAGTCCCGTAACATAAACAGTGTTTGCTAAAAATTTTGACTAAATTTATCTTAAATATACTTGTTAGGTAAGTAAGCTATACTGAAAGCCAGTGTGCTGCTAGATATTGTAGTTGTTTCTGGTTGCAGCCTTTAAGGTTTTTGAGCTTTAGAGAACAGAAGAGTTGCCAAACATGACTTCTGCCAAGCAGTGCTGTGAGACAGCATTTAAAATATCTGATGAACAAAGATTTTATATACACTTCTGGTTTTTCTGCCTGTTAGTGCTCCAGCTGAAACTGTTTGTTTGTCATCTGCAATTGCTTCTCATGAGCTTATGTATCAAATACAGTTACTCAGATTTGATTTTCTTAAATAGGGGAAGCAATGTCTACTCATATTAAACTTTTATTTCCTTTACACTGGATACTTCAAAAAATGAAAATTCATTTTCAGCCTTTTGTTATTGTTTTATTTCCAACTCATTGCTGATCCTTGTACTTCCATGTTTGATGAGAGAAAATGGGAAGAAAAAATGTTCTAAAGTTTGGGCTGGCATGCTCTTATGTTTGTTTTAATTGAGTAAAAGTTCTTTGCTAGATTCACTGAGTAAATTAATCCACTGGGGATGTTTTGTATTTTAATTTGTTTGTTTGGGATTTTGGCTACTGTAACTGTATAAATACTTTGGTTTGAAAAGAAAGGGAATAAAATATGATATTATGCATAGTTCAGTGTACTGATGTAGATAACTGCTAGCCATGTCATGCTCTGTGGTTGTCTGAAAACTTGTTTTCTTGAACATTTTCAGATTACAGTAATTTTATTATTGTACCAAGTAACACATCCCTTTTTTGTTCCCCTTCCCTGTAGCAATGGGAAGTATAGTTCTGAAGTACGACCCAGACCCTGAGTAAGTAGATGTGTTGCTTTCCATTTATGCACTTCTATGACCTGGACAAGAATTTATTTTCACTCAGCAAAAACAGAAGTAGAGGCCTGGAGATGCAGTGAGGGAAACAGCAAAGCCAGAATGGATACAGGGAATATAGCAAGGAAAGAAGCTGTCTTGTCTGTGAATTCTTAAAACAAGTGTAGAATTTAGCTTCATAAAGGAGAGCTGGTAGTTGTGCCAGAGGTCCAAAGTTCACTGCGTGTGATTTATTTGTTTGTTTTCCTGTAAAGTCCAGCATTTGGGATGGAAAAAGTTACACTTTTTTCTTCCTTTTTGTGGACAAACTAACTTCTGTGGAAAAAACTCTTGAGAACTTTTAAAATGTGAACTTTCATCTTGCTTTTCCATGTATTAGTTTTGATACCAGAGACAGAAAATTATTTTGCAGAAATTCAATAGCTTTGAAGTTTTGGATTTTTGGCTTGCTTGCTTGTAGACAAGCGGGTACTTGTGTAGATGTTGAAGTTAAGAACAATGTACTGCCATCTTCTGTGAATAGTTACAAAATGCAGTGTTAGAACAGAATTGGGATATGGCTATAAAATGAAGTTTTGAAGATGAACTTCCTCCTAATTGACTGAACTTAACTGCTTGTTTGTAGAAAGCCTCATGATCTTCAGTGTCCAATAGTGCTGTGTGGTTGGCAAGGGAAGACGTCACTCCGTGCCTTTGTGCCCAAGAATGAGAGACTTCATTACCTGAGGATGATGGGAGTTGAAGTGTTTAAAGCAAAGAGGAAAGAGGAAGTGGAAAACAAAGCTGAGGAAGAAGTTCAACACAGACTGGCACAAACAGAGGAAGGAATGGATGTGGAAGATAAAGAACATGATTTAGTCACAAAAATGGAAGCAGAAATAGGTGAAGAATCTTCCCAGAGTCCTGTGGAAAGCAGTGCTATGGAAATAGAAAATAAAATTGAGGATTTAGATCAATCTAGTAAAAATGCCAACACTCATGTAAGCCAGGAAAGCAAAGACACGGATGCCAATAATGTGAAAGATTAGGTTTCTTTCTGTATTGCTTGGCAGCTTCCATGAGGCTGACTTCCAGACTTTTGCTTTTAGCATGAAACTGTATTTTAAAATTTTGGTTGGAATGGGATGTTCCTCTTTTAAAGTTTCACCTATTTTATATTTTAAATGAAAGCTATAAAGAGATTTCTCTTCAAATGTGTCTTCTTTTTACAATTTTAAACTCTCTTTTGTTGGTGGATCTGTGTGTCTGTTGCTGGCAACAGACCAGGCACCAGTAAAATCTAAAGCCTGTATTTTTAATGGAACAATGGTATGCACAAACGCACTGCATGTGTGTAACTGGTCAGAAATTCCTTCAGAAGTAAAACCTGGGGATCCATTCAAAGCACATAGATTCCAGAAACATTTGTTCTCCTATGATTGTTTACCCCTCCTACCACCCAGTCTTATTACTATTGATAACTGCAGGTTCTTTAAAGGATAAGAGAATCAATATGAGTATCCATATAAATGCACATACAGGATATCTGACTGACAACCTGGTTATTCAAAATAAAACCATGTGCAGCATCCTGGAAGAAAAGAAAACTACAATGCATTTTACCGGTGACTGATGTCTGAGGTTCTTCAGAGTAATAAATTGCTTGACAGAGCCAGCTAGTAAATATTGTTAACTAGATCTTCAGGTGTGCTGAGTGTGCCTCAGACTCCTGTCTTGAAATGCGCTGGGGAAGAGTCTGTGACCATCACTCAAATCTGCTGTGGTCATCTGTTCCTCTGTCAGTTCTTCAAGTGGGAGTCATCTCTAATTTTTGCAAGATAACTTGTTTATAGCTGAAATAATAGTTTTTTAAAAAGCACAGTGGTATATATGTTGTATAGTAGATGTTTAAAAGGTTATTTAGGTCTAAAAGGGCAATTTATTTAATCTGACTTAAAAACAAAAAAATGTTGGCTATCTCAGAAACTTACATTATAAATTCCATCCTTTGTGGCTTAATTTAAGCACTACTGTGTAGTTCTGTCCAATTGGTCTGAAAGGAAAGTGACCAGCAGTGTAAGGTATTGTCCTCCTCTGGGACCATAGTGATGCAAATACTTGTGCTTGTCAAGCGGAATTTTTCCATGTGTATTTTTATTGATGAAGCCTTGTGTGGCTTGGATCCATTTGCTGTACCTTGCTACAACAGACTTTTTGATGTCTGCCCTTGAACTACTTCATCAAAGGGAGAATTCTTGAGGGACAGACATAAAAGTGAAATAATGCCATGTCCTGTGATGAGATATTAGTCTCATGCAGTGAGGAGCCATTGACAGGACTCATTTTCCTCTCGAGAGTCCATAAAATAGGTTAATAAAAAATCAGTTCTTGCCCTTGTATTTTGCTAAGGTTTGAGTTTGTTCTTTTGAGTCGAGAGCTGTGATGGGACAGCTTCTGTTTTGGCAGCTCCTTAGGCTGAAAAGCAGCACAGCAGAATTTTCTTTTGAGTGGGCATGTGTGTGAAGTATAATTTTTAATTCTTTAAGTATATGAGGAAAAAGATTTTGCAACTTTAAACTTCAAGCATGAAACTTTACATTGGTTTTCATATCTTTGCATTTATTCTGGCATATTGGGCATTCAAAATGGAAGAAGGATGGAAAGACCAGTGTTGCTTATGAGTTGTTGTAGTCTGCAGTACTCAGCCCTGATGATGATTTGAATCCATCTAATCTTTATGCTCTGATGATCTCCATAAATTATCAAAAGGTCAAGTGTTAGACTATGTGAAGAAATGAGAATTTGGTTTGAATTATGCCTGCTGTTACTGTATCTGCTGATGTTCCTGAGCAGCAGTTTCAGCTTCCTTTCAGTCAGTGACTCTGCTGATACAAGTTTGACAGGTTAAGCTGAGAAGAATACTTGTTGATATAGACAATCCAGACAATTAAATCAGCTGAAAGCAAACTATAGAAAATGAACAGTCCTGATTAGGTTTTTTTGACTGAGCTTATGACTGGCAGACTAAAATGAGAGTAGGAAGCTTTTATCTGGGAGCTAAAGAAAAGTAGGTTCTTGGATCATAAACTGACTGAAATTGGATGTGACTTAGACTTGTAATAGAATAAGAGCCCATCATTTTAAATCCTCTCAGTAGTCCAATTTTCCTGTGTTATCTATGAAATTTTGCTTTGCTCTTGGCTTTTTGGAGGTGTATTTTTTTTGCTGTCAAGCGCAAGTGGGAGATGTCAGCTGAGAAGCTAGGGGTCTAATTTTCTTGTGCTGTTCAGCAGTTTCACTCTGTCTCCAAGAAAATCCAGAGACTGCAGATTTATTGTACATTTTTTTTTTTATACTGCAAGTTTCCTTAAACCAATTGCTCTGTCCCAGTTGCTCTTGCCTTGAGACCCAGAAAGGAAGATGCCCAAAACTGTGTTGGTAGTAGCCGAAAGCACTGTCCCAGTTTCCCAGGCTGGGAGCCCAATGAATTGGGTGTGTTCTGTTTGTCTCTGCTGAGCTCTCAGCTACTGTGGCTCTGATGCTAACCCTAACCTCTGCCCGGGTGATGGCTGCAAATAATTTAAAAGGAAGACAAAGTGATAAGCAATCACATTAAGCTTGAACACAAATTATGAACTCTGTCCTTGTAAGTAGTCCCTATTAAATTTTGTGAGATTTCTCTAGTTAGCATTGCTGGTTTTTAGAAACACAGGACTGTAGATGTTTGCACTCATGGCACTGGGTTTTATAAGTGATAGAGGGGAAAACAAACAATTTCATGCATCTAAATGCCTGATGTGCTGCTCTGAGAAGTCCTCAACTTCCAGTAACTGCTGGATCCTGTTGACTGAAAAGCCTAGAATGCTAAGGAGAGAACAAAAGGAATGCACCACAGGAGAGGCTTCAGCATTTACCTGATTTTAGTAATTTGTTACTTTTGGAAATTTGTTAGAATTTTCTTACTTTAATTTGCTGCAAAATTGATATGACATAGCCTAATGCCACTAAGGTGATTTTTTTTTTTTTCTTAAAGGTCCAAATCCTATTAAAAGTCAATGAGGCTTTTCAAAGTATACAGACCCCTGGAAAAATTCCTGGCCATGAATTTCAAATTTAGATTTAACAGTAAAAGAAAGCAACGTAACAACCCCTTTTTGAAGCTGCAGCAAAGGAAAATCAGAGCATTTCTTTCTTCCAGGGGGAAAACTCCATCCCCGAAAACAATCAGTGGCGTGCTCATGCTGCAGTGCTGCCGGAGCTGAACTCAGCACGCTCTCTGGCCCTGCTCTCTGTCCAGGACAAGCCTTGTAAACAACCCCCAGCAAAGCGGCGCGGACACAACAGCAGTTCTGTTATTCCCCACAAATGTGCCAATGAAGTCGCCCGCCGTGCCCGCATGCCTTTGCCGCTGGGCTTTGCAGCTGGAGCGCGGCGAGGGCGCTCCGCACGTGTGGTGGCCGCAGCCAGCACGGGCGGTGTCGGAGGGACCGCAGACCCTGCAGCATCCCACACGCACCGGGTACGTACCCTGCCCGCGCCTTTCTCCCTCCAGGGGGATTTGCCACCCCTGTGGCTCACCTTTGTACCAAACACGTCGTTTTATTTAATTTATTGCTCTGCGTTTTTTTCAACGAACCTGAGTATTGTTTTTTTGACTAAAACTGGCTTTCTTTCTAGGGTGTGGCTGCTTGTGTTCCAAATTTAAGTTTCTTCTGCACTTGGTACGTCGATTCAGTTAATATTTAAGCGAGCTGTTGGCTACATGGGTGCTTGCCCGGGTGGCCAAATTTTTTCTTTAAATGAATTATCCATGCCTGTCTTTGGCAGGATGGATAACTCCTGTCACTTCATCACCAAACCATCACTTGGGAACGTGCCTGTACACTCCTGCCTCACCTGAATACCTCCTTGCATTTCTGATGTTTTGCCTCTCTCTTCCAGTTTTCCATTTGTCATTCCTTGAATTACAGATTTCTCTCTACTTCTCTTCGTTGTATAGCTCAAATGCTTTCAGATGTGTTAACAATGGACTTCTGCCTGTTCTCAAAGGAAGAAGTGATATGAATGATGGCCAAAATAATTCTTACAATTTATGTAAGAATGGGGTAAATACACCGCGATCCTTGCCCAGAATACTCTTCCAGACTCCAGGGGTTTCTTGGACCAGAGATCATGTCTTTTGGCTTTAATGGTCCATTATGTAATTGTCCTTTATAAATTTGCTCCCTGAGACCATGTGGACCTTTAGCTCTCATCCTATAGCAGGGAGCCCCAAAATCCTACCTGCTGTTGTGTGAAGTAGTATTTTAGCACCTCATAGGTTTGTTCAATGATCCTCAGTTCTTGCATGGAAAGCAACAACAAACAACTGATTGCTGACTAGTTTCTTCAGGACACTTGTGATTTATTGTCTTCTGTCATATCCCTTATCAATAATCTTTTTTTTCCAAGCTGAGGGGTCCTAGCTAACTTGTGTATTCCCTCTGTGGAGACTACTCTAGACCTTTCATCATCTCTATCAAATGTTTCTAACCTTTTCTCTTTTTATTTCCTTTTCCAGGGGGAGGAATTGCACATGGTGCTTAGGATATGGCATTTGTGGAAGCACGTTCTGTCCTGTTCTGTCCTCCTGTACCCTGGGTAGTGATTCTTCATGCCACTAAATATCAAGCTGAAGTTTCACTGGAATTGCTTGTCATAACCTCATTATCATGTTCTGAGCACCAATGGAGAACCTGGTGGTTTTTACATGTGCTGGTAGCATTAATTTTCCCCCCATAAATCACTTTTGTCTGCACTGAGATTTGTTTGCTGTTTTATCACCCAGTTGCCTTGGTCTTGTAAGGTCCTTCTGCAATTCTTTGAAGCTGGACCTAAACCAGTAGTTACTAATGAATTGTATCTTGCCCAGAATAGTTTTCTGGGAGTCTGCAGGTCCTTAGTAGCTCTGAAGGGATCCTACTCTGGGTGTTTCATTTTGACTAGGTCACAAGAGAGGAATTTCATATCAAAATGCTGATGAGCAGGATGACTGAGCCCGAAGAGACTATAGTACTTTCTTTCTACTATTTAAGTAATTAAATATATGTCCACAGGATACTCTCATAGAATGCCTGTTGTCTGGAAAATACCAGCTTATTGGAGGGGAAAAAAGTATCCTTAGGAACACAGCAACCAGATTTCTGACAGTTTCCCCTGAATCTTTTCCAGGGTGCATCAACCTAGAAAACTACCGAGGACGGTCTTGAGAACCACCCCCTAAAGTCCTCTGTGGCTTCTCAGGCTTCAAATTCACCAACTAACAAGGTGGTATCCTGTACACTGAATTACCAGGAGTTCTTGCCCTTGTAGGTCTGGATATCTCCCTGATCAGCTGTTAGTCTAGTACACCACCCAACTGCGTATCCACATTTTCAGCTGATACTTTAGGGCAGTGAAGAAGGAGTTGGAAACAGCCTGAAATACCAAAAACGTCTGTGTCATTTGTCCCAAGTGACTTTTGAAGTCATTTTACCCCCACAGAAAACTTTGCATTTTCTCTGTCTTATAATTTCTTAACTTTGGATCTGAGTATAGAGAGACAAGTGCAGTCAGCTGATGTGAAATGATCTTCATGTTAGAAATATTTTTCTTTTACACCTTAGTAATATATTTTATGGTGGGGTTTAAATTCATGGCTGCAAAATCAGCTTAGGCTATCTGGATTTATATTTTTTATTGGTGAAAATACTGTAGAGCTTGTGACAGGTGGCAGATTGACAGCCTTGAAGTTAAGCTGATTGTTCCATTATTTCCCAGCATCTTTCAGCCTTTTAAAGACATCTGCTCTTTTCTAATCTCCTATACTCAGTTTTTCAGATGACTGCTAAGTCTTCTGAGTCAGTGAAAGCTACTTCCCTAAGTGTCATTCGATGATGTTTATCAGCCTTGTCTAATTTGTGGAGTTGCCTAATTAGGTGTAACTTATTTCATTACTCTCTAGCTTGTTCTTCCTCTGCTCCCTAAGAGGAAGAACATTCATTGATATTGTGTGCATGAACAGCCTCAGTTTATTAAAGGGCTAGGTCATCATTTTAGACACATTAATCACTGTATAGAGAATGCAGGTTCAAAAGAGATAACAGGCAACTCAGTTTGAAATCATCTGCTGATCCTTTTTTCTTGAATACATTTGTCAGCATTTTCTTTGTGCCATTCAACAAGGTAAAAACAAACTGCAGAGAATGGTATCTTGTTATCCTGAAATTCTCTTGCCAAGTTGCATTTTGCAAAGGCACTTCTCAGGGCAAAGTAATGTGACTTACAGCAAAGGACACAAAAATGCAGCAAGGGATGCTTCAGTGGGACAAGAGGGAAAAAATTACTCTGCACAAAAGGAGAGAGATATGGATCTCTATCTTTGGACATGTTCAAAAGTTTCCTGAGTGAGGCCCTGAGCAAGCTGACCTAGCCTCTGCTTTGAGAAGGGGGTTGGACCAGCTCCCTTCCAGAGCTTATTCAAACCTTAGTCTCTTTCTGATTCTAGCATCACTTCCCAGGTGAATGCCTTCAGCCACAGCCCCCTGAGACACTTTGCTGAGTACACCCTCACCCACCCTCTGGCTCTTCAGACATGGTAGGGAAGCACCTGTACATGTCCAGCTCGAGTTAAACCAGCCTGCAGTGGTCTAACAATGCAGTTACTGGATCCCCTGCTGACTTTGTACAGTAGGTTGGTACTGCCAGTGCTTTTCATTTTCTGTAATTCAAGCTGATTCAGTGGAATCTGTCAAAATGCAGGAGGAGTAACTTCGTGGTTCTTTCAACTATATCATAAATCAGAGGACAGAAGAGTTGAAACAGCTGATGAAATTGTTAATGTTAGATTGCTGTGGTAGAAATGAGACTCCAGTGTGGCATTTTGTGTCACCACTGTTACTTCAGGAACACTGCAGATGTACAAGGCTGGGGAACTGTGTCCTGTGCTCCAAAATGCTGCACTGCTGGCTGAGGAGAGCTGCAGCACATGAATAATGTGAGGCATCTACAGATCGGAATCGTTCCTGTTTTCATTAAGTCATATGTTCAGCTGTAAATGTTACGTTGTCTCTAGAGGCAGAGGATGAGTTGTACATAATGACTGTGAATTTCAGATAGAAAGGGCAGATCTGAGCAGTTTTAGAACATTTTTATTCCCTCAAAAAAAAAAAAAAAAAAAGAGGGTATGATTATCTGTTTATCTGATTACTAGACAGCACAGAAAAAAAGAAATGTTCTGTGGAGAGAAGTAATACATATGTGTGCTGATGGTCTCCTGTAGGTCACACAGAATGTCAGCCAGTCCCATGGAGATATTTCTGGTGCTCTGGAACATCTTAAGGACAGTTGGAGATGACATTAAGGCAACTGAGCAACTGACCATTCCTTCCCTGTGGGTGGGACTTCAGTGTTTAACTGAATTACTGCTGATATTAGCCAATCTGGGTTTTCTTTCTGACAAAAAAAAAGTTGTTTGGTGGGGTGGTTTTTGGTTGTTTTTTAGTTTTTGGTTTTGGTTTGTATTGTTTTGTTTTTTAATCAAAGCCTTCTCAAGAAACAGTGGCAAAAAGAGGGGGAGAAGGAGAAACCTAGAAAATGTGTGTCAAATAACAAAAGCAGTCATCACAACTGATGAACAATTTATTTGATTTCTATGGAGAATCCAGTTATCCTGCTTTTCACATCCAAACAGGATTTGAATTTACATCCGGTGATTAGAAAACTCACATAATACCTCACTCAAAAGCCTCAAAAAAGAACTAATGCTTTAATGTTTTCCTTCCTGTGACCAATTGCAACAGGTCATGGATGTGACACACTTTGTTAAGAACTGAAGTCTTACAAAAGGGCTTGCAGGGTTAAAATAATATGAAATCTCTGATCATGCTATTACAGAGACTGTGCTGTTCCCTTGGAGAAGAAATAGGAGGGCTAATGTAATACAAACGATGTATCTGAACAGAGGGAATAACATTAACATTTTGTAGTCCAGGTTGCCCGGTACAGGGCTGGGATAAGAGGGTGATGCTACTGACCTCCAGGAATGACACTGAAAGGAAAGCTGAACTCAGCCTGATTCTTTCCTGAAGTTTATAGAAAAGCACATTAAATCAGATTTAATCTGAAAAGGTAAACATCATAAAACAGGGTATTTCCCTGATATATTCTTTGTAGCATGCCAGCCATCTACAAAAAACTGATGTCATTTTCCATCTCTCTAGATTAATTTCCGGGCTGTGTTCTTGAGGCAAACAAGACTGTGTTTCAGATCAACTCTACCCACTAAACTGAGCATGTAGGACCATGGAAACAGTGCAGCAGGCTGGGGTGGAAGGGACTCGGGGAGGCGGTGCAGTGAGCCTCCTGCACCATGAAGGGCCAACTTCCCTGGTTGTTCTGGGTCTAGGTGAGTCTTGGGAATGCCTCAGGGTGGACTGCCTTGCTGGGCAGCTGCTCCAGTGCTTACCTGCTCCTATATGGAGGCCATTCAGAAAAATATGTCAAAAAAACCTAGGCAGCTGACCCTTTCATAGAAGCATGGAATTCAGGTTGGAAAAGATGTCTAATTGTGAATCCAACTGTCAAGCCAACACCACCATGTTCACCACTAAACCATATCCGCAAGTGTCACATCCACATACCTTTTGAACACTTCTAAGGACAGTGACTCCTCTGCTTCTCTGGCCAGTCCATTCCAATGCTTGGAAACCCTTTCAGTGAAGAAATGTTTTCTAATATCCAATATAAACCTTCCCTAGAAGAACTTGAGGCCATTTTCTTCTGTCCTTTCACTTGCTACTTGGGAGAAGGGACTGATCCTCACCTCACTACATCCTTCTTTCAGGCAGTTGTAGAGAGGGATAAGGGCCTCCCAAGCTCCCTTTTCTCCAGGCTGAACAACCCCAGCTCCCTCAGCTCCTGCTCACAGGGCTTGTGCTCCAGACCCTTCATCAGCTTCCTTGCGTTTTTCTGGACACGCTCCAGCACCTTCTTGTAGTGAGAGGCCCAGAACTGGACACAGCACTCAAGGTGTGGCCTCACCGGCACTGAACACAGAGGGACAATTAGTTCCCTGGTCCTGCTGGACACTCTGCTTCTGATACAAGCCACCTGGGCACACTCTGGCTCATGTGCAGCCAGCAGTGAACCAGCACCACCAGGTTCTTTTCTGATGGGCAGCTTTCCAGCTACTCTGCCCCAGTAATACTTTATACAGCTCTGCTGAAATACTGTGTTTTCCTGGAATGCTGTAGATGTGTTTTAACATGAAAAAAAAAAGAAAAAGCACAGTACATAAGAAGACATAGAGGTCTCAGTAGGAGATGAGTGACTACCAACAAATTACCATTGATTTAGAGAGGGGATATACGGACGATAACTTTTGTCAGGCTCACTGCTGAAACTGCCAATAGAGGAGCCCTACTGTGAGAGAATGAACAGCAGATGCTAGTCATAAAAACAATATAAAAAGTCTGAAACAGCTGGTAAGGACCACACTTGACTTTATGGCTGGTTGCACCAAGCACAGATGCCAACTACTGTTTCTAAGCAAGATCTGAGAACAAGAATCTAACGAATCATTGTGATTACTGGAAATCACTGTATTTGCCTCCAGACCCCTGACTGGGATCGAAGGTGTCTGACAGAAAGACTGGCTTTGGCTCTAGAGCTGCTCACCCCCTTCCACCTGGAAGATGTGTGCTACCAGCACCAAACTGCTCTCACGTATGGTAAGGGATGCCCAGAAACAACCTGCCAAATAATCCAAAGCAAAGGCAGCCTCTGAGAGCAGCTTCACAAGCTCTCCTTATGTCAGTGTTCTTTGGAGGGGTGTGACCTTCTTCAAGAAACTGTCCAAAACCTCTGCCTCCCTGCACCCCTGGAGGATGGAGGATGTGTCTGGAGGAGCCCAGGGTGCTGAAGAAGCCCTGAGTAGAGCAGTGTGCCGGAGCAACCCTTCCTCAGAGGTAGGCGAGCGGAACCATTGCAAATGCCAAGTAAAAGCTTCTCGCTTCTGTAAGCGCTGCGCCCCCGCGGTGCTTTCCTGTCGCAGGGGAAAAGCTTGTGTGGCTTGGCTGTGGATGTGCTCTTAAATGCTGCGTGCCTGCTTCTTCTCAGAAGGGTGCGTCCATTGACAAAGGACTTCCTAGCAGGGAGATGAAATGGGCAGCGAGCCCCCGGGAAGGCTGTGAGGCAGGGAAAGCTTCAGGGAGAAAGGATGAACAGAACAGGAAGTGGGAGGGCAGATGAAAAGCACTAGGAGAAACTTGGGAAGCTGGAAAAGATTGCTGGGAGAGAGAGGAGTCCTGCAACATTAGGAATAACAAGCAATTTAAAATATTGCAGCTGGCTGCGGGTGAGAGGAATGCGTAAGGATTTTGAAGGTCAAACATCTGATGTTAAAAGGAAAAGATGCCCCTGGGGAATTGTGTGTGTGCAGCACAGCAGTGGAACTGCTGCTTTCCAGGACTGAGCAATGTGATGAAGCACTGATGCACTTACTGGCTGTGGCTCCTGAGGGAAATGTGTCCATGCAAGAGCTGCTCTCCCTGGTGCTTGAAGGGAGCAATTAAGGCCATTGCTACGCAAGTTCTTAACAGCAACCGCCTCTGCAGACAATATTGAAGAGATGCCAGTTCTGGGCTCGGGAATGGTGGTAAAGTCTTGTGAGGACGGGAAGTACTAGAAAAAAAATGGTGAAAACATAGGAGGCACCAAACCAATATGGCACATAAAAGAGTAGCCTGTTCCAAAAAGCCCAGTTGGTCTGTGCTCGAGAGTTTGGAAAGGGCATAAGCTGGACACTGAAAGGGTGCAAATGAAATGATATCATAGTATATAACACATGGTAAACCTCAATGCACACCTTATATCCAGTGTTTATTAAATATATATAGATATACTCAGATTACCTTAAATGATTTAGATTTGTGTTAAATGTTTATATTTATTTAAACTTTAAATCTATTATTTTAAAATTTTACTGGTTATTGATAAACTACATGTATTTTAAATTATAAATTACATTACATACACTATGGACTCCATATGTATGTTGTTACAGGTTTGTATAACAGAGTGTATAATACATGCATGTGTTAGTATAATTATATAATATACTATGGGCTATTGAATTACATAATAACATGTCACATTTTTTTTCACAGAATTATGGAATGTCCTGGGTTGGAAGGGACCCCAAAGATGATCTCATTCCAACCCCCTGCCATATGCTGGGACACTTTCCGCTAGACCTGGTTCCTCAGAGCTCCATCCAACCCCAACTTTGAACGCTTCCAGGGATGGGGCATCCACAGCTTCTTTGGGCAACCTGCTTCAGTGCCTCACCACCTTCACAATAAAGATTTTCTTCTTAACATCTAATCTAAACCTACTGTCTTTTAGTATTGAAGCCATGTTGCCCTCTCCTGCTTTTGTAAATAGTCCCTTTCCATCGTTCTTGTAGTCTCCATGCAGGCACTGGAAGGCTGGAATTAGGCCACCCTGAAGCCTCTTTGAATTATTATGATTTATTATATAATACAATGTAAATAATTTTTCTATTTACATTATAGAATGTATAAAATATCTGCATAAAATTGCATTATACAATCTATCTATATAAATAATAAAACATAATATAGAAAGTAGCATCTATTACATATTATAAATTAATTTCTCACTGAATCCTGATTTTGTGCTAGAAGGCTAAGAAGACATAAAATGCTGAGTGTTCTGTTTTTTTTTTTTTTGTTTGTTTGTTTTTTTTATTTTATTTTATTTTATTTTTCCAGATTAAAAAAGCAAGCTTTCTGGGTGATCCTCAGAATCAAGAGCCAGTAAACCTTATGCCTGCAGCTGACAAATAGTTTCAACTGATCATTTGAAACAAAAAACCAAAAATAATAACAATTCTTAAAAAATATATAAAGGACAACATAATGCAATCAATCATTCAAAGACCTTTCAGAAAGTCCTTCCTTAGCAGCTATAAAAATGCAGGATTTTCTTATGGCTACAAATCTGGCCATGATACAAGAAGCAGAGTAGGGCTGAGAAATCAATTTTCAGTGTGGCAAGAGATTAGAAATATCAACGTGTTTAAAAACATTAAGCTTCAGCAGGTGATCTGCATAACATATTAAATATGTGGATATTTGGAAAAAGGATGTGAAAGAGGTGGTGAGTTAGCAAAATTTGTGGAGGCTACAAAGCTATTTGTTTTAGTTGAAGCCTGAGACTATTACAAGCCAAGCTGAAAGAAGAAGGACCCAACAAGAGACAAGTATATGGAGGATTCCATGACAAATGGCCCTCCATAGTCAATACAAAGGAAAGAGGACTGGAAGGAGAAGATAAAACTGTTCAAACACTTGAATTTTAGATGGAGAATACCAGCATGGTGGTGAGGTTTGGGCACTGCTGTAGGCAGCTCATGGGAGACCTCTGCTTGGTGGGAGATTCTGTGAGGATAAAACACTGAAATGTCTACCTCGAGACACAAACTGGGGAAGTGTAACCATTCTTCTCTTTCTTTTTGATCTGGTTTTATTCACTTCTCACCAATGCAGGCTCCTGTCAGAGGTTCTCGTAAAGAAGACAGAAGCCAGCAGCCATGCTACTAATTTGACATAAGGAAAAGGCTGCCCAGAAGGATGGTGAAGTGTCCACCTTTTGAAGTATTTGGAATTCAGGAGGACAGTGCCCTGAGGAATCTGACCTAATGTCCCAGATGATCTTTTTTGGAGCAAAGGGTTGAATGAGATCATCTCCATTCCATTCCAGACTGAATCATTCTGATCCCAAGGACAAGATTCTGACTCTCCCCTCTGAGCCATCAGGACACAGATGACTTTCTCATACAGCTGGACAATTAATTTGTACCGATCTCAACATTTGTATATTACATCAAAAATAAAAACCAGATGCCTCTTTCAAATCTCGCCTAGCACAACTTAAAGCAGTTGTTTTTATTGCATGTCATGAACACAGACTGGAATTTGCAAGCAATAGTGAAAGATTTTAAGATACAACGCATAAATATCATTGGGCATTCTTTAGGAAAAGCCTGTATGTTGATAGAGCATGTTCTGAGTCTCCGAATATCCTGGCAATAAAGTTACTAAATAGCCAAGGCTGCCCCATGCTTAACAATGTGAAAACTAAGATTCCTTTACAATCAGCTATGAGCAGAGGGATCAGGTGCCATAACAGACAAAACCAAAGCTCTACCTGCAAACTGAGAAGCTCTGATGAATGTAAAGATGGACATGACCCAGCCATGTGCACTCCCAGCCCAGAAAGCCAAACGTGTCCTGGGCTGCATCCAAAGCAGTGTGGGCAGCAGGGCCAGGGAGGGATTCTGCCCCTCTGCTCTGCTCTGGTGAGACCCCACCTGCAGTGCTGTAACTGCTCTGGGAGCCCCAGCACAGGAAGAACAGGGACACAAAGATGATCAGAGGGAGGGAGAACATTTTCTGTGAGGAAAGGCTGAGAGAGTTGTCATTCAGCCTGGAGAAGAGAAGACTCTGGGGACGCCTTACAGAAGCCTTCCAGTACATGAAGTGGGCCAGTAAGAAAGCTGGAGAGGGACTTTTCACCAGAGCATGAAATGATAGGACAAGGGGGAATGGCTTCCAACTAAAAGAGAGTCAATTAAGACATAGGGAAGAATTTTTTTTATGATGAGGGTGGTGAAACACTGGCACAAGGTTGCACAGAGAAACTGTGGATGCCCCTTCCCTGGAAACACTCAAGGTCAGGCTAGACTTTGACCAACCTGATCAAGTTGAAGATGACCCTGCATTGCCAGGGGCTTGGACTAGCTGGCCTTTAAAGGTCCCTTCCGCATCACCCCATTCTGTAATTCTGTGATTACCATCCTTTTCAGCTGCTTCCTAAGGGTACAGACAGCTCTGAGGAAATGCTGGTGCCTTCTGGCACCCTTCAATGAAACACCCAGTGCTGTGGCATTTGGAGCAATCTGGAGAAGCCATCATGTCTTCAGAATGGCACATGGATCACGCTGAAGTTGACATCAACTATTACTAATTTCCATAAGGCCACTTTCCACTTTCTGGAATAGTTGGGTCCCTTTACACTAAGTTAAAGGTTATTTTTATTTGAGTAAAAAGCATGCTGGTGACTAGTGCTGATAAAATTAATGGATGGGGTTTTGTTGTCTTTTTTTAGGAGTGGGGATGTTAATTACTTTTGTCTCTGAAAAGGTGAAGCTTTCTTTTAAGTGATTTTTCAGGTTCAATGCAAAGTGTTATGTTGCTCAGGAAGGAAGGAATGGATGCATGCAGGGAGGGAAAAATATTTCCTGGGAACTGAGATTTAATTGTGTGACTCCCTTTTATGGATATTTGCCTTACTGACAGAGAGTGACAAAAAGAGAGAGTGCAGAAGGAGTGACATGGGAGTGGCTGCCTGTCTCAGCTCAATTCATTTTCTTGTAGCTGATTCTCTGAATTTGCTCCCTTTGGATAGATCAGTTACATCTTTGCAAGTCGATCTCTGTTAACTTTGCTTTCCTTTCTTCTCCCTTACTATTCTTCTCCCTCCACTTCTACCTCAGCACAAGGAAACTGGCAGGTTTATCCTTAGGCAACAGCAGATGATTTATTTAGAGAAAGAAAAAAAATGGGAAGGAAAAAAATATCTCTTTTCTATAGGTAGCCTGCAGACAAAGAGATGTCTCTGGTCAAGGAGCTTTGAAAAAAGAAGCAGTCTCCTACTGCTTATTTCCTTCTTAGATGGAGAAGCTGACTGTGTTTTCTTACAAGAGTGTGGATTCTATCAAAGATGTTCTCTCCCAGGTAGAAAAAAATAATTTAATTGAAATAATTTACAACACAGTGCTACATTTTGACTAGTTGCTTGAGTCACAGAGGATAATCTCTTTACATTACAGATGTTGACTAAATTTTGCCAGTTTTGTCATCTACTGAGCAATGGTATTCCTGGTTTGGCAGGCTATCAGGGAACCAGGGGCAGGACAGGTCTGTGGAGCTGGAAGAAATGCACAATGGCAGAGGGGTCTGTTTAAAAGAAATTTTTTGCCCTTAGTGTAAAACTAGCCTCTGTTAGAAGTTAAGGACATTCCTAAGGATCCTTTGAAGACATTTTTTTATTGGAAACAGGGCGGTCCTATCCTTTCACTTGTTTCTGCTTATGTAGAGAAAAATCTGGCCAAATGTTTAAAAAACCTTCTGTGCTTTGCCCACATCAGTTTAAGCTGGATACGCCAGCTGTTTATTTTCATGAATTAATGAGTATTCTTAAGCTTTCCCCATTTGTTTAAGAGCATCGGCATTAAAGGACAAAGGGATGTCGGTACTGGGAAATCAAAATGCTGCTTCAATTTCTCTATTCTATTAGAGCTCTCGTTACAAGTCATGTGGCAAATCTCAGATCACTTGACAAAGTGTCCTGAAGAGAGAATCTATTTCTTGAAATTAATTTCAGTGACAGAGATGAGATGACCTTGTTATAAACCAGGGCTCTCTACTCTCAGATTCATACATTTAGCTCTAAGAGGAGATGGCTGCAGAATTGCTCTGATCCAGCAGATCATAACTTGAAGCCACACAAAGGCTGCAGCATGTTTCTTTGTGGACATTAAGATAAACACACACTTCAATTTACTTTTTAAGGACAACTTTCTACTCTCATTCCAGCTGGTACACCGCACAAAACTCCCCTAAAAACATATCAAATCAAGTATAGCTCTGCAGTTACAAGTGCCTGCTAGCTGAGGATGCAGGGAATACACTAACATTTGTGAGTTCTCTCCTTCCTACCAGCACTTTTATATTTAAAAGTAGTCTGTACTGGCCCATGATGGTGTCACTGACAGGACCCCTTGAGTACAATCTACTACTCCAAATCACTTGGCAAAACACTAGGAAGGTGGAAAGGCATATTTAACTGAATAGCTGCTCAAGGCATGTGAAGTAATGTAGGACAAAGAGCTATAAAGAAGAATTTTCTGGTCATCTTTCAAATATCTAGGCAACCCCTGACTTCTCATCCATCCTTCTTTGGCTTTGCTTACTGGCAGGAATTAATGTTCTTCTCTGTTAACAGAAGATTTCAAGAGAAACCAACAGCATAATCTGAAGCTTCTCCTTCAGGAGGCTGCAATAACTTCTGATTCTTTTCCTTCCAAAGGATCTGTTAGCTCTTCCAGGAACATGGTCAGTAGGTGTACTGGTGAAGGTGTTTCTGCCTCCTTCTTTGCCACCCTCATCAAAGTGGATCCTCACTGCTCCTACCCTGGTTTGTCTAGTTACATTTATGCTTTTTCCATAAAGAATTTATCATGGGTATTATGGGCAGCACCCAGCTGTCACTTTTTGAGAGCTGGTGCATGAATTGTAGATAGCTCCAGCTAGCAATGTATGAATCACGTCATCTGTCAGTGAAATTTATGTCACAAAATACTTGGACTCTCCAGGTTACTTCCAATGGTAAGGAACCTTTAAATTCCAATTAAATTCAAATTAAATGCCAATACAGAAAGAAGAGCAGAAATGGCCCTAGATAAAGTTGTTATTTCTACCCCAAGTCCTGCAGAAGATATCTATGTAGTTATGCCCCAGGTCTGAAAACCTCATGGGTGTTATGGTCAAAAGAATATCAGAACAGAGTCTGTTTCACCTTTGGTCTTGATTTGGGTCCAGGGTTTGCCTATATATGTGTGTGTGTATGTGTGTGTATGTATGTATATATATATATAAAAGAAAATATAAAAACAAAAATTAAAAATACATCAGGGGTAACTGACTGCCCTTAGAGCAACTGTTCAGAAGGTCAGGATGAGGGTCAGATATTTTCTGCTTGGTGAGGGAGGAGAGGGGAGCAGCGACTCAGCAGAGATGTACCTTGTTTGCAGGAGCCCTGTAAAGGCTGGGCACCACTTGTGCTCGCCGAGAGCAGCAGAACTGCTCTTGCAGTGCTTAACACTCTGACGGCACTTCCAGTATGACTCCATTTTGCGAGACGCAGAGGATAAGGGAGCTGAATCACAGCACTATTCACTGCGGCAACGTTACCAGCTGTGCTCTAGGGCTACTCACTTGGAATACATGAGCCCTTTGTTCCATCCCTTTGTTTTTCCAAGTGCTCTGACTGCCCTTGTGAGGGAGGGGTACTTGACAACACAACTTTATCTTAGAAATGGGGTCAAAATAAGTGAAATCAGAGGTGGCTTTTGTATTCAGGTGCAGTGATGTAAAGCATACAAGGAAGCAGGGAAGGAAAGGTAAACCCAGGTCCTCACACTACAAGGTGGACAGGGGAAGTACGTGTACTGACCAGACTGGGATCTGTTGAGCAGCCAAATGTGGACATCAAATGCAAAGCAGAACTGTACTGTGACATGACCTGGACGCAGGACTTGAAGAAACACTAAGAAAGTTTGCAAATTACACTAAACTGGGAGGGACTCCCTCAAGGGCAGAGAGGCCCTGCAAAGAGACCTTGAAAAATTACAGAGATGAGCAATCACCAACCATATGAATTTTAACAAGGTCAAGTGTCAGATTCTGCACCTGGGATGGGGCAATGCTGGATGGATAGACAGACTGGGGAATGAGATGATGGAAAACAGTGCTACAGAAAGGTGCCTAGGGGTTCTGTCTAAGGCAAGTTGACCATGAGTCAGCAGTGCCCTGGTAGCCAATAGGGCTAACCCTATCGTGGGGGGGCATCAGGCACAGCATCACCAGCCAGGCAAGGGAGGGGATTGTCCTGCTCTGCTCTGCACTGGGGCAGCCTCACCTCCAGTGCTGGGGGCAGTTTTGGGTGCCACAACATAGAAAAGACATTAAACTATTAGAGAGCATCCAAAGGAGGGCTGTGAAGATGGTGAAGGGACTGGAGGGGAAGCCTGATGAAGAGTGACTGAGGTCACTGGGTCTGTTCAGCCTGGAGGAGACTGGGGAGAGACCTCATTGCAGTTACAACTCCCTTGTGAGGGGAAGAGGAGGGACAGGCACTGATCTCTTCTCTGTGGTGACCAGGGACAGGACCCGAGGGAAGGGCCTGAAGATGAGTCAGGGGAGGTTTAGGCTGGGTATTAGAATAAGGTTCTTCACCCAGAGGGTGTTTGGGCACTGGAACAGCTCCCCAGGGCAGTGGTCACAGCACCAGCCTGACAGAGTTCAAGAAGTGTTTGGACAATGCTCTCAGGCACACGGTGTGACTCTTGGGGTGTCCTGTGCAGGGCCAGGAATTGGACTTGATCCTGGTGTGGGTCCCTTTCACCTCAGCATATTCTGTGATTCCACAGTATGACCTACTACAGGACAAAGTCCCTGTCAGAAATGCCACCAAAATCCTTTTCTCCTCATATGTTAATTTGCAGATTGTTTAGAGGAGGTAAAATTAGGGCATTATTGACAACAGGGGCTTTGGCCCTAAGAACTCAAGGATAGCTCACCTTAGCAATCATGAATGACTGTGACACAGCTTCAACTGGAGTATCTCGCTTTCCATAACTTAGAGATCTTTATTGCAGAAGATCCCTGGATCTCTGTAAGCTCCAGACTTGCTTTCCATGGTTTCTATGGAGGGAAGCATTTTTCAGTCTTGCATTGCAGGAAAACAGACAGCATGATGAACCTGCTAAGCTTGAAGTTCTTCAGGGAAGGTGGAATTAAAAGTTGTCTCAAAACACGCATTTACATGGGAAGTATTTGTAACAGTGGAGTAGTAGCTGGTGCAGGTATGCAAGAATTTTAGTGTGAATTAGTGACACCTTCAATAGGTGTTTGTACAGCTTCATACTCCAACATCTGTGCAGTGAAGTTAAGAGCACAGGGTGCTTGGAAGGGGATACTTTACACTTTTGGGAGGTTAGCAGCTTTATGAATCAGGGATTTTTTGGCTATGAAGTTTGTTTATCCAATATCTCTGAATAGCAGAATTTTATAATACATATAATATAACAGAATCATGGAAACATTTAGTTTGGAAAAGACCTATAGAGATCTCTAGTCAAATGCCTGTTTCAAGCATGGATCAGGTTACTCATGGCATTAAGCAGCTCATTATGCAGCTGAATGTCAAAAATCTCCCCCAGTGGAGATTCCATTATTTCTGGACAGCCTACTCTAGTACTTGCCTGCTTGCATGGTTGGAAAAGGTTCTTCCCTTCATCCAAGGGACCTTGCTTCCTGCAATTTGCATCTACTACCTCTTACTCTTTGCTCACTTCAGAGAAGTGGCTCCATGCATCTTCTCTGTAATCCCTTTCTAGGTAGTGCAAGACTGCTGTCAGCCCCTTCTCAGCCTCCTCTTCCCAGTCTAAGCAGAAGCTGCTCTCTCAGCCTCTCCCTGTTCATCACAGGCTGCAGACTCTGACCCCTCTTGGCGCCCCTTCAATTTGTCAAAAAATGTCATGTTCTGGGGGGCCTAAACTGGACACAGTCACTCACAAGTGAGGAAAATAATCACGCTCCTTGACCAGGGCAGCCCAGTGTGTGGCTGGTCTTCCCTGAGCCAGGAGTGCAGTGCTGATCCCTTGTAACTCCTGTCTTCCTGGGACACCAAGTTCTCTCCTGCAGAGCTGCCAGACAGCTCCAGCCTGTCCTGGTCAGTTGGGTGGCTCCATGTGAATACAGGGTCCAACACCTGTCACTGTCAAACTCCATGAAGTTCCTGTTGACCTATTCCTTCAGCTTCTCCAGGACCCTCTGAATGAGAGCGCTGCCTTCCAGAATATCAATCACTCCTCTCAGTTTGCTGGACTTATCACTAATTCTATTAATACATTATAAAAGTATATTTATGTAATAACCAAATAATTAAAACCTCATCCACTATAAGGCATTACCTGGGCTGTACTGTTACTAAGTATTTTCAGAACTAAATGATGCTGGCATAAATGGTTTAAATTTTTCATAAAGATAGTCTCCTTTCATTCCTGAGACACATGCTAATCCATGTCAACATGGATTTTGTATTGAAATTGAAGCATTGGTTTTGTTGAGGAATATTTAGTGAAGGTCTGCAGAACTTGCTACTGCAAATATCAAGTGAAGAACTCATCGAAATCACCCAGGCAACTAGCTTTGGTTCAGTTACATTTCGCTGATTTTTGCCAAAAGGACCTGCAACATACTTCATATATTTCTGTTAATAATCCACAAATAATTTAAAATACAGGAGGTCACTAAATAAGAAAATACAAGAATATTTGACAGCAAAAGACAGTGAATGCTATGCGTGGTGGCAGACACTGAGTATAACTTGCAAAGTTTTCAGAGTGCAAGGAGTCATCTCTGAATTCCCATTTGGTGAAACACAACTGCAATGAATATTTATTGCCACCTTATTTAGCAGCATGAACAAAAGGAACTGTTATAAATAAACAAACGCTATGACAGTTCCACTGCTGTTAGCTTGACGTTCTCGTCTGCAGTCAGTCAAACCGAAAGACAAAGCAATCAGCGAAAAGACGAAGTCAAACATCCAAATTACAGTGGTTCTATTTTTGTGTTAACTACCGTCATCACTCATTTGTCCATGACTTGTGCGAGGAAGCTGCTGGTGAAATTTGACAGGCGTCAGCATGGCATTTGCATGCTTCCCGATTGAAACGAAGGCTCTTAATGTAAATTCACACTATTTGCTTCATGCTTCCTTAGCGTATCAGTAAAACTTTGAAGGGGCTAAAATTTACAAAGCAGAGTAATGTACACTTAAAAGGATGCAATTAAGTAGTCAGTAATGTGGGACACACACACATGACAGATACAGGCTGCCGTTTTATCTCCTTGCAATGTCCTACTGGTGACTCTCCCTGCAGTACCTCACCTTCACCCTTTGATGTAAGGACAAAACCACCTCTTCAGTGCAACTGTTCTGATAATAGCAGGTGACTCACTTCCAACCTATTTGTGCTCAGACCTAGTTTGACAGCCACTTTATTCTTCAGAGCCAGCAAAGCAAAACTTTAACTGTGTCACTAACATGGAAACCCACAGTGTGTATTTAGTAACCCATCTGCTCTGCAAGCAGGAACTTGGGCCACAGGCGTACTGAACCCTTCCATTCAATCCAAGTAATATGTGTGTTTGTGAAGTATTTGCAAGGTCAGTATTTGAAAACAAGACAGGATGCACATTGCCTAGGTAAGCTCAGAGGCTTGCTGCCCCCCTCATCCCACAGCAGGCACACTGTAGGGCAGTGCATGCTCTCAGTGCATGTGCACAGCCCTCTCTGTCCCGCTTGTTCACTCAGATCAGGGCTACATGTTCCCCTCAAGAATGCCCTGGGAAGGCTGGAGGAGATAATATCCAGGAGTTTTACTTCAGCATTGCTACTGATTGTCATCTTCTGAAATGTGATGTCTGTAGCTGGCTATTTAAGTCAGTGCTTGTCAGGGAGGGAAAATGTAACTGGAGAATTATATTGTACCACCAATTATATTGGCCTACTTAGTTCTATTGTATAGATCACAGTACAGTTTGAGAGGAACTTCTTCACCAGAAGTTACTTCCTGCTTGGAAGAGACAAACTTCTCACACTGCCTCTATGCAAATGCTTCCCCATGTAATTTCAGCTAAGCTTTGGGATGCCCATGCATGCATCACATCTGCCTACGTAACACTGACAAGTGAATCCTCAGTGTGTCTGCCAAGCTCCACACCCAGGCATTCAGCTGGAAGTCAGTCATCCTCTAAAACACTTCTCCAACAAGAAGTGTGTTCATAGTCAACCACCTTGCTGGAGTCATGTAAATTACCACGCCGATCATACTGCCAGGGGAGGATGAAGACACTGGCTCCATGTGGGTGCCTGAAAATCTTGAATAAAAAGTAAATGAAAAAGTGGAGAAGAAAACCCATTTAATTTAAATTAATTACTTAAATCCTAAAGCCAGTTAATTCTACAGTATTTTTCTCTGTACAGTCAGCCTATCAAGAAGAGATTTCTCTCCACTGCAAGTTCCTGTGGAATGGAAAGTGCATGCACATCGGAGCACTGGCCGTCACTGCTCGGCAATAGTGACTCTCAACATCTTTCTAAATGAGTTTTCTAAAAGTTTATATATGTTACACTGTCATATCACATGTATTTGTCATACTAGAAAGGCTTTGTTCCAACCCTGCTGTTTATGAAAGAAGCTTTATCTTAGGATCTTATGTACTGCTTTGGACAAGGATAATGAAATGAGTCTCTTTTTTTAACATACGACAGTGTCACAGCACCAAATAAACAGAACATACCTATGATTTTTCTCTGGGCTCAGGACTGAAGTTTAGGCTGGAATGAAGGAGACACACTGTGTTTGGGAGAGAAAACAACGTAAGTTCAAGAGTTTTTGACTGCTAAGGTTTTGACTGTTGAATTTTTGGGACCAATTTCTAACGAGATAGAAATACATTCCCATATAAATCATCAATTCTGTTCTTTGTGGAAATCTTCCAGCATTTAGGTATTCAGCTTTCTTCCCTTATCATAAGGTGGCTTTTCTCAATGCCTGTATTCATTCAAGTGGCTTTTTCAGACTCAAAGAAGTTCCTCCAAAAGGATATATTCTGAAGAAGCCAGGAAGTAACTTCCCAATACAGCTTCACACCTCCCCAGATGATAGTTTCAAATTAATCATCTGTTCTGGGGACAGCAGATGGAAAATAATGTTCCTGATGAAATGGGTCTAATGAGAGCTGAAGGATCCGTGCTGACTGCTAATTTTCAAGAAATCCTAAGGAGACTTTTGATTGGATGAATGGGGAATATTGAAGTTTGCTGTCTGCAAAAGAAATCCTCCCACCTTGCTGATATTGAGGAACTTTGACCAAGCAGATGACTGTCCAATCTGTTTCCATTTTGGCCTCCTGGAATTTAGAATCTGGGAATGACATTTGGGTTTATTTCTCAGTCACATAAGAGACGTGAAGGCCTGATTTGAGTTCCACAACACAGCTCCAAATCCTAACATCCTTCTTCTCAGCTGCCAGAAGGATGGAACAAGGAAGAAGCTCTCACTTTCTGGGACACAAACAAAAAGGGCATAATTGGATCTTAGGTACCTGGAGCAGCTCTGCAATCAGTTCCTGCAGTATGTCCTACCTAAACTGCTTTTTCTAACGCTGTGTTGCCTCCCTGGTTTTATACCCTTCCATTATCAGTCTTTTTTTTGTCCTGTGTTTCACCTGCCCAGTTATATCTTCTCCAGCCCATACTTTCTTTCTCTCTCTCTCAGATCTTTTCCTTCCACTCATACATCTTTCCTTTCCCAATTTTCTCCATCACTTTTCTTTTAGACTTGTCTGTTGCAGAGAAAGTAGAACCTGTCTAGCATACAGCTAGACAAAAACCATGAACTAATTTTCCCCTAAAATAGATCAACTCTCTTTATAGATCTCTTAATTAACCACTCTCCTAGCCATCTCCCTCCCTCCCTCCCTGCTCAGAAGCACAAAGCTACTGTACTCCCTGCTGTCCCCTTTTTCCTGCATGCCCCCAGCACAGGCTGCTCCTGCCATAAGCCATGGTCTCTTTAATAGCAGCAGTATTATTTTTGGTGCAGCAGGAACTTCATCCTGCCCCAGTTCATGCAGTGTACTTTGCCTTCTTTCTTCCTCGCACGATTTGTTGCCGCAGCTTATCATCACACGTACTCTGCTCCCCTTCTGCTACAGCTTCAAAGCACTCCAGATTTTTTGATTTGCCTCTCCTACTGCTCCAAGACGCTGAGTGATGCAGAGAACCTCCTACAGCCAGAAAGTAACTGTGATTTTTAGCGATGATGTTTGCTCTAACTATTTAAAGCACACTTAAGAAGACACATAATAAGTAGGTTTGAGGGAAGTGGTAGCAATCCACCCACTACGTTCCTTTTAGCTAACCCTTTAATTAAATATTAAAGATATGGTTCTCAGGAAGATTTAAAATAACCCACTGACAGTAAAAAAGAGACAGGTTAAAAAACAGCCGAAAATGAAATAATCCCCCCCCAAAGACTTACCACACCTTCATGCTGTTTTTAACATAATTTTGCTGTGCTGATGAGGGAAGAGCTTTTCTGAAGGGAAATAAACCTTATGTTTTCCAGTGCTAGATCACTCTCTGTGTTCTCAGGGAGTCCCGCTAGGGATTACAAATTATTTGGTGCTTAACTAAACATACCAATTTCCTCTTTCATAAGGGAGAGCAAAGAAAGTTTATAAAGATTGAGTAAGTGAATTACTTAAAATGTTATTTCTCACTCGAAAGACACATTCTGCTGCTGGATGCACAGAAAACTGATACGCAGTTTGAGAGGAAAAGTACATATATATACACTGCTTATAGCCTTGTCTCCAAGTAAAAAGCAGAGTGGGATAAGTGACAGCAAGATCTGGACAGATTTGTGGTATGAAGCATTTCTCTTTGTAACTGAGTTAAGGCACACCACAAATGATCAGAGGAGAAAGAGAAGTGACTACTGATGGAGATCAGAAGTGCAAGAAACCAGGTATGCCCACAAAACCGAGTGGCTTTGACCTGCACATTCCTTTTGGTGAAGGCTTTGATTATTTCTCTCTGTATCTAGCCGACAAAGCTCGACAGCCTACCTGAGCAGTGCTTTTGTGCCAGTACTGCAAGAATATCTGCTCTGCTGCTGCTTCTCTTGTGTTTGAACTCCACTGTCCTCCTTTTGTTCTTCTATGCTGCTTGTAGTTTTAAATCAAACTCCAGACCCCCAAGCTCTCTGTATAGTCTCCAGTGTTGTTGTAATACAAACAGAAACTGGTCAACCATTTCGATTTGTTCTTGTGTTAGCCATATAATGGAAAGTGCTTCTAAACACACACTGCTTCCCCCCTCCAAATCAAGTCTTACAATCGATACTGTCCTACTTTCCATTAAAATACCACCACAACAGATACATCTATATGGTGCTTAGATTGCCACAACAGAAAACCTATTACTTTGAATACAAAAGCTGGCCAAAATGATTGAATTCCTGAGGCAACAGAACGATACTGGTGATTTTATTCAGCACGTGCCCAATATGATTTTCCATTCGGAATCCACATTTTTTAATGCTTTTCTGTACCATTCTTAACATTACCTTCAGCTTTTATGGAGTCCTTTAGAAAGTTTTTTTTCAATTTGTTTACCAGAAAACTTAAAATTTAATGATTAAATAATAGGACATTTATATACATCAGTGGGTTTTCTCAGATACTGGGCTCTAAGTACATACAATGTCTATTGAATGAAAATAAAAAAGAAAAATTCCAGTCATGCAAATCATCTTACAAACCATGTTCCATTTGACTTGAAAATTTTTACTCTGTTACTGGCATATAATTTCAAAATTAAACAGATAAAATTTTAAGGTTGCTTTGTCCATTTCCACTCGTTTGTTTTGCTGTTTTGAAGAACTGAGAGGCCACATGCTACTGCAGAAGGTACCGGCAGGGTAATCACTGTTCTGCTACCACCGACCAACCCCTCCGAGCCCTGGCATGGATGTGTTTTCAAAAACTACCTAACCTTCAGCTAACTGCACTGGTTTATTTCTGAACAGCACATCACAATATCAGCACAGAGAGCACATTGGAACCGGCTGGGTGATTCCACTTAATAATTTTTCAACACTAGGACCTTTCAGCATTTTAATTCTGGTTTCATTTATGAATTAAAGGTCATATACAGAGCACAAATGAGGTCTAAATTTAGTCACAGCAGACCACAGTTCCACATAAAGACAAATCTTCAAGTTATGTTGACCTGCTAGGAGACAAAGATAAACAGCACAGCAAACATGTACCTGCAATGCACTGCTTCCCTATTAAATATTAACTGTTTCATTTACATTTAAATGAACTGAGCAGTAATGGATTGACTTTCCAGTACTGCTGTTTGGTACTGCTGTCATGGAAAGAAGCTGAAGACAATGTGGGCTGTATGGGGGCAAATGACGCAATCTCAGCATCCGCTCAAGTGACTTCAATGATGACCATTCTCCAGTCTTGAAATATAATCCTACACAGCATTTTTTTTTTCTCTCCCTCTGTAAACACATCTGTTCATAAATAACTTAGATGTCTCCTTGACATTCATGGTATGTAACTGAAGCTGAAGTAGAAAAGGATGGGCGGTGTACAGCACTGAGGAGATGTCACAGTACTTTTGTTCAGCATTTTTGTCAAGTGCAGGTTGCTAACATCAGCCATCAGAGACGGGCGGGGTGACCCACCCATATTTTTCATGGGTCTTCACCAAACTCTTAAATGTTGCTTCAGCTTCCTTTCGACTGAATGACTTTTTTGATTTGCCAGCTTTTCTGCAGATACGGCCCTGCGCCAAACACAAAAAGAAAACCTTCATTAAAGACGTGAACACGCATCTGGAAACCACAGCTTAACTTTTCAATGCATCAGGCTGAGAGGCATTCACTTTTGGGTACCAGCAAGCACAGTTCCCACCTTGAGCACACAAATGCATTATTAGAGATGATTTAAAAGGATATTCAGTGAACGGGTAAAAAGAAAAAAAAGAAAGAAAGAAAATAATAGAGGTGGGAGGACCCTCATGCCACCCCTCCTGCCCAGCTGGGGGCAGCCCTGGCAGACAGAGACTGCCTGGGCACAGCTGCTCTCCGCAGGGATGCTGAAAATCACATCCATCCCACGGAACACACTCTGCTCTTCCCCCTCCGACCTGACCCGTGAGACATGAACAGCTCTGCCCTTTTTAAAAGCAGTGCCTTAAGCCAACTTGCTTCCATCTTAAATCAAAAGTTCTAATTTGTTTATTACGCCCTCATGCCAAGTTTGATAATAAATGAAAATATACCCACTCGCATATACTGCATTTTTATTACTCCGCAATTAGATATTACCTCTAACTGCACAGCCATATAAAAATTCAAATCCTTGTTTGGCAGTAGAGACTTTTACTGAGTTATCAATAGCTTACCTTATTTTTCACATTGGTCTGTGTCAATTACCAATCAACAGAGACAGATGAAAGAATTATAGCCACAGATTAATACCACTCTACAACAATTAATACCTTTAAAAATTGAATAAAATAAAATAAATACCTTTAAAGTATTTATGACTACCGGATTTGTTACAAAGTAGAAGTTTATTGAAGTAATTAATCTAGTAATTTTAGTTAATTGTTTGATAGATTGAAAGAAAGCCTTTTTAACAATAAATAGTATTTGATGAGCAGATACCATATTACAGTGTTTCAATTATGAAGAACAAAGTTAGTATGTTCTCATGTTTTTCTGTTCCTTAGCTCAAAAATAATTTTTTGCTTCCCTGAATTTAGCGTCAAAAACTGGCATTGGCAATAGCATGCAACAAATACCGAGAAAATAGTCAGGTATATGGAGGGAAAAAAAGGGCGAAAATGGGAAAAAAGAAAACAAAATCTGTCCTCAGAATGTCACATTTACAGACCAAAATGAGTAAGATTAGTCTGCAGCATGAACAAACAATTTCTTACTGGAAAGCTGTCGCAATATTGCAGAGGCTCTTTTGTGTTCAGCACGGCTCCTGTTATAGCAAAACTATGGACACATGAAAGAGAAAAGCAGTTTCCTACTCCTGTTTTAACAAATCATTTTTCGGTGCAGTTTGAGTTCTCTCTCAGAGCATACTTTAACCAAAGATTACGAACACCCTCCAATTCCCACCTCAACTTATTCACAGTCAGTTTATACCCATTTGGTTTTTCCCAAAACAGATATTTTACCTGTCGATGCTTTTCGTTGCCTTTCTCTCTGGCTGCCATTTACAGACTAGAAATGTATTTCCTCTTCAAACACCTCTTGATAGAGAAAACAGCAAGACACCTTCTACATCTCATAGATTTGGCAATTAATATGTCCCAAATAGGAAGGATCTGAATGGATCCCAATTGAGCCCAGACCATAAATTTTCTTAGAAAATGCTAATTTTTAGTTGTGACAGATGGAATAATTAAATAAAGCTGGGTAACATATTTTTTAACTGGTTTTGAATATTTATCATACATAATTATATCATATATAATTATATAATATATAATTATAAATCATAATTATTCTGCAGAATTATTTTTGTTGTTACAAAACATTTTGTATTTTGTTCCTAATCTGAGGTTTTGTTGGAATCACATTTACAGAAACACAGAAAAAGATAAAACAAAGTGCAACAGGAGACTAAATCAGCACAGAAAATGCTGTCCTCAAAATCTCACCGATGAAATACTTCTGAAAGTAAATATAAACTTGCTCTGCTACTTAATTTCTGGATTAGATCCATTTGCCATCTCCTGTGTTTTGCACATTATTTTTTATATTTTAAGGCTTCGATACCTTTCTGAATTATATGCATAGCACCTAGGACAGTATGATTCACATCTTCCCCAGCTTTAACAAAGTATTAATACTAAGCTGTACCTAGAAATAGAATCTTTGCATTGTGAACAGCTCATGTTTGGTGTTCACTATGTATGGCTTTCAAAGCAGAAAAGTAAGAATTCTCTGGTGTTGTAACGACATGGTAAATATCATCACATCATGTAAAATGTTACTGGAGCCGAATCAGATGAATGGAGCATCATTTCATGAGTTTATTCTGAAAGCTTTCTGTTATTAATGCAATGGATCATTAAATCCACTTCCACTCTGGTACCATATGCAGGTTGTACTGTGAACTGCACCATCAAAGACCAGCTAATTCTACCCTGCTGTAGTCCATGCATTTCTATGCTTATACAGAAACTATGGGTGGCATGGTCAGCACTGTCTCTTATTAACCAATATCCTGTCAGCTGTAT